>RQTK01000121.1:110073-140953 GCA_003991915.1 Elysia chlorotica | reverse complement strand
TACTACTACTACTACTACTACTGCTACTACTACTGCTACTACTACTATTAATACTGCTGCTGCTCCTGCTGCTGCTGCTACTTTTATTGCTTGGATTACCGTATTGCTGGAGTTTACTTCATTTTTGTCACCGCCCTTGCCTCCCCCCTCCCCATGCCACCTCTACTTCCTCCTTCTTCCGCATTCTATGAGTGCTCGTATATTTTGTTTTTAGTGCGACCCCAACTGTTTTTATGAAACCTGTATGGGTCAGATTCCCGATGGTGTTACAAAGTTTTGTGACCAGTGGACATCTCGTAGAGGTTAAGTTTAGAATATTAAATATATAACAGCCTCGCGGTTGAATTCGGCTCGCTGTCGCCGTAAAGGATCCTTCAGGAAAACCTAGAATGTTAAACACTCTATAGAAAAGTGAATTCGGCTCTGGGCGATTCCTTTTTCTTCAATCCAACTTTTTTCATATTCAAATCCTTCCAGAATATGGAAGTGATATAATTTTTACAGTATCTGATTTTAACTGATCTCTTTTCTCACCCAAGTAGTACATGTAATTAGATTTTACCTCATTCGAAATAAGTAAGTGTCTATTAAAAGGAATAAGCTGAATTAGAAAAAAAAATACATGAATAAGTCTTTGCTACTCATGTTTCATTTCGCAGATCAGTCGATTGAGTAAATTTAATACTGTGATTGTTAAACTGTTTTCTTGTTTTCACTCTCTTCACAACTCTATAGTAATCAGATGTTTTATTTGCTTTCCACACCATTTTATGATAAACTACAGGCGAAATGAAAAACCTGGGCCGACTTTATTTTGTTTTGGACCAATATCTAATACAAAACATTATGTGCCTTTTAATTCCTTTCTTTGTTGGTTGGCGAAATTTAATCTACTCCATGTTCTGCGCGTTTAGCCTCTTTTGTGTTTTTTTTTTTCCATGAACAATGTTCTCTTTGTCAGATTGATGTTTGCCTTTCTAGTTTCGAACCATAGGCCTAGATTATACCCAAGTTGCCCCCACTCATTTTCTGGTAACTTTTCCGACTCCAGCCTGTCGCCCTCTTTAAAAATTCCGTTCAACCTGCTGGTCTTGTCTCTGAAGCGAGGATACCAGATAGACTCACTCTGAAGGCTCTATATATCGTAGATGGCTCAGTAGAAAAATGGCTTGCTTTGAGAGCAAGCGGTTCGGGGTTCAAGCATAAGCTGGTCTCTCCTGTTCGAATTTATTAAAAAAGAAAGGCTCAATCTTCCTGTAGAAAAAGATAGGAGATGTAATATAACTAATAACTAATATTCGAAGAACATTCGACGCCATTGCTTATGCAGCTATAATTTCAGACTTAAATTAGTATTGTACACAATATTAAATGCTATCAAAGTTATAATACATTTCATAAAATCATTTCATATGACTTCAAGTAGTGCAATTAAATAATGTAACAAGCTAAACTTAAAGACTTTTCACTTTTATGATTAACAAGCTAAACATAAAGACTTTTCACTTTTATGAAATGAGCATATCAATGTAAGAGTTGTAAGAAGAGACATTTATGGAAATATCTAAAACATTAGTGTGTGTAGAGACAATGCAAGGACACCAGACAAATATTGTACTTTATCATGACATTAGGTAACTTTATCTATTTGCTTTTCACGTATTACCTGTCATCCTAGATACTTATATCGAGGTAGTTTTGTTACACACTCGTGCACGGTGCACACCGTACTAACCGTCGGGTTAGTGATGCTATCTTTGCATTGGCTGGATGCTAAAATAGAAGGCTGACTTTTAAAAACCCTAACCAAGATCATATTGACCGTGTCATGAAATCAGATAACGCTTGAAGTTTTCCGCAGCAGTCTGACATTTTTTTTTTATTTCTCACCGCGAAGCTAGCGTAACACGTTGACTCAAGCATTACAAACTTGAATAAGACTTAAACGTACATTTTTAATTCTGTTACGTTGGAAGCTTTGTAAAAAACCGTTTTAAGAAAAAAAATATGAAGAGGAGAGAGAGAGAGAGAGAGAGAGAGAGAGACATACAGAGATAGATATAGAGACAAAAGAGAGAAAGAGAGAGAGAGAGAGAGAGAGAGAGAGAGAGAGAGAGAGAGAGAGAGAGAGAGAGAGAGAGAGAGAGACATACACAGAGAAAGAGAGAGACAGAGAGAGACAGATAGGCATAGAGATATTATGCGACAGATGAAGACAGGGACACAGAGAGAGAAAAGGAGAGACAGGTAGAGACAGAGACAGAGACACAGGACGAGACAGAGATAGGCAGATAGAGAGAAAGAGGAAAGAATGATAGCAAAAATGAAGTTATAAGATTAAAAAAAATATTATAATTATCAAAGTGCCATAAAAAGTTGATAGATTTCCAAGTCTTCAATTATCATCAAACTGTAGACCTGTGCGAAATTCGTTTTTAGAAGTCATTTTCAGGACACTCATGGCGATCGGTGACTTCCTCACTGGTAGATCTGGGTTCCGTGGCTTCAGGCCAAGTTTGATGAAAGTCGATATGAACCATCTGGCAACCAGCAACAGATCCATTCTATAATCTTTTATTTCCCCTTTTCACAATGCGATACAGGTTTATAAAAGACTGTGTAACATTTCAAACAAGATATTAAGAATATTGGTCGAAGATAATTAGAAACCGGTGAATCCAATGCCAATTGCATTGTTGTGGATAAAAAGAAATGTGTCTGTCTTGCAATTTGCTTGTACAAACTTCTGTGCACCCTAGTCCCTGTCTTGTGGTGTCTGACCCTTTAGCATGCTCTATCCCCCCCCACACACACACACCCTCTGTCACCGCGTCGACTTCTCTAGACCCAACACTTAAACTGTCCTCCATCTTAGCTTACAGTACAGACGCGGTGTCAGGCTCTGTGACAGTTTCCTGACTGCCAAGGACAGACAAGGACAGACCAACAGGAGATTGTATATTGTGCGAAAAAAAACAACAAAAAACACTTTGCATTTTGACGCTATTTATTTAGTACAGCATCTATAGATCAAAAGCAACTTGGGATTCATTTATAAAACTTAGGTTTTTAACATTCTAACCTTTGTAACGGTATTATTTATACAACTACAACCTTAAGACGAGGACAACAAAGTTTTCAGCTATGATAATTATAATTTATATTCTTCTTTTTACCTTTCCATTACGTGTTTGCCATAGGCCTATATCTTTAACCTAACCATCCCTGTGTGAAATGATAATTGGTTCATGGTTTTGTGTGATCATGTCCACTCTTTTGCCGGTTCTGGATTTGCGTGCTTTGTTTATTAAATGCTTGTTTTCTCTTTTCAACGATTCTACTTCAACGTCGTATCTATAATCATTTCATCACTGTTATATGCGGTCACAATGTCGGCACATTTCAACTGTAGGAGTAGCACATAATAAGAGAGGATGCCGTTAAGTGTATCTGCATGTATGGCTTTAGACCTGCCCAGCCATAATATAATTTGGAACTTGAAACCATTGCCACACTATTTAAAAAAAAAAACAGAAAAAAAAAACATTCCTAGGCACCTAGCAATGATACGGAGAGAGTAAAAAGTAACAGCAGTAATTGAACTTGTATAAGTTGTAGTACTATTAGTATAAGTAGTAGTAGTAGTAGTAGTAGTAGTAGTAGTAGTAGTAGTAGTAGTAGTAGTAGTAGTAGTAGTAGTAGTAGTAGTAGTAGTAGTAGTAGTAGTAGTAGTAGTAGTAGTAGTAGTAGTTTTTTTTCTTTTTGCTTGTTTGTTTATCTTTTGCGGTCTCCTTTATCTTAAGTCACAGGGAATCAGAAAGCACTCATTCAGTCTCTCCTCGCCCCACTCTCTTTCTCGCTTTCCCTCTCTCTCTCTATCTCTCTCTCTATCTCTCTCTCTCTGTCTCTCTCTCTCTCTCTCTCTCTCTCTCATCTGTCCCAGACTCTGTCACCCGACCACAAACTGCCTGCGCGACATTCTAACTGTAAAGCGCTAGACCAAGTTCCAATAGAGACTGTTGGTAGTATAGAAAGGCACCTTCCCTAACATTATTTTGTAGGCCCGTCACTTATAACACCGGTGAAGTGCCTATTGCTTACTGAACAGGCAGCGGTAGAGAAACTGCTAAACCTGAGAAACGACCCAAACAGAGCAGGGGAGAGATTTTGTGGGGATATTTTGGTCGTCTACTGGATTAAGGGGCGTTGTTTGTGTGCTTTTCTCGGCCACGACTCTGCATTATTTGTGGGTCCTGAACGTCGACTGAGCCAGTTGGAAAGTCATGCGTTGCTTCCTGAAGGAGGAAGAGGAACAATCATAAACTGTTTGTATGTTCACTCGAACATTATTTTGTATGATAATCCAAGTTTTGGTTCATATTTTTGCACCATGCGATAAGAGGCGGTAGTCATTTACATATTATATACACGTCTTAGTGTTTAAGTTCTTCTTATAGCCGTTTCTATCGCTTGCGGGATGCACTGTATTTCGTTACTGATGCAAGGAAGAGGACATTATCTCGGTAAGTCGAATATTCGTTTTTGTCCTATTTTAAACGATAGTTAATACCATGATGAGTTTACAAAAGTAATTTAAACGTGTGCACTTGTTTTAAGCCGCTTAGTATTGTAAGAAGTTCAGACTATAATTATAATTTTTCTTATTACGGTTTAACTTTTGAGTTCTTGTTGACTTGCAAAAGTTAGAGCATAAATTAATATTAACAATCCGAACATTATTTATCTCTGGTAATAAAAGCGGGTTTCCTACACATACTCCGGTACTTTATAGTTTACCGCTAAAATAAGGTTTAGGCTACATATTACTAATCAAAGATTCTTAAGTGTCAATTTATTTTTGAAGGGTGAGTAAATGATTGTTCGCCACATAACATAACCACGGAGTGTAAACATATTTAATATAGAATTGAAAGCTTTGATAAATCTCTTATCTAACGAACTCATCAGATCTAAAGAAACCCGTAACAATAATCTCTAAACTTGCCCATACCCCCATATTCTTGGCCCCGGTTCTAAGAAAACTGGCCCATGACAAAATTCTTGGTCCCGCTTCCAAGAAAACTGGCCCATGACAAAACCCCTTCCCCTTGCCCGTTTTTGGAGGCCTACATATTGCATTAAAAAATCTATGGGCTCTAAAGACGTTGCGCTTTTACAGTCAATTGGCTCTTAATTGTAGGCATATTATAATTATCGTTGTCAGAGAGTGAATCTATTCTGTATTGTGAGTTCTTTAATAACACCACCACCAATTCCCCATACGTTGAAAGACTGAGCAAAAAAAAAACCCAGCAAAAATAAAAACAAAAACAAACAACAACACAACAACAACCAAGGACTTTATTACAAAACTATTTTTTTCTGTGTCTTAATGCGAGTCCTTCTGTCTGACTGCTCTTTTCTGTCGAGATGTCTTGCCAGTCACTGTTACCTCGTAGCTTGTTGACTGAGAATCTTTTCGCCTTCTTATTAAAATTGAGTAATCGGTTCTGTAAACTATACCTTTGTCATTTGACGACCAGACTCTCATAGAGAACCCAAAATAAATTTAACAGTGAATGCCATAAGATTAAAAAAACACCCAATATTTACGGCTATGGCACCCGATTTTTCCCTGAAAGAGCACAACGAGACGCACCTTAGACAACTAAAGTGCACGTTGTTTTTAAGATAATCTTCTTATATTTCTTTTTTGAATTTTCTTATCTATTATTCCTCTTATGTAAAGAGAGAAGGATCGTGTCAAGCGAGATAAGACGGACGTTCAAAAAAATTATCTGTCTTGACACACACAACTGAGAACATAGAACATGGTAACAGAGGGTGTGACAGATATAGACACAATTCATTAACTTTCGGCATGAACTTTATTTGTTTGTGAAAATTATGGATCCTATCTAAATAGTTAAGTTATTTTTAACTGTTGAAAATGTAAAACACGCACGCATTTCATGTATAGGCCTAATATTAGTGCTGAATCTAGTTTAATAAAAAATGACAAGAACGTGATTAAAAACTTGGATCCTATTTATTTCCTCTGTACGTGTTGCATATTGAACCCAGTATGGACATGAAATTATTACACAGCGAGACCACTGCAGTAGAACCATTTGCTTCAAAATATTTAATAAAGGAATAACATGATATAAAAGAACAATAAACAGAGAGAGAGAGAGAGAGAGAGAGAGAGAGAGAGGAGAGAGAGAGAGAGAGAGAGAGAGAGAGAGAGAGAGAGAGAGAGAGAGAGAGAGAGAGAGAGAGAGAACAGAGAGAGAGAGAGAGAGAGAGAGAGAGAGAGAGAGAGAGAGAGAGAGAGAGAGAGAGAGAGAGAGAGAGAGAGAGAGAACTTCTTCATAAAATTAAAACATATGTCGTGGTAAGAAGCAAGACGAGAGACCGACATTCTTAAAAATAAAATATTTGTTTAAAGTATCTCGAAGAAAGGCCGAAATAAATGAAGAATTACAAAAGAGGATTAAAACACGCAGTTGGGTGAATAGCTTATTAAGAATATAACTATGGGTTCAAGGAAAACTTCAATAGAGAGAGGGGTTTCAGGACTTTTCTGCTGTGAATAAACTTTCATTATGTGGGCACCCCCAAATGCTGAAAGAACACTTTACATGTAATGTCTTGAAAACCACGTTCCCTTTGAATATTTGAGCGAGGAATCATCCTTCTATTTACTGCGATGTGGTCTAGTGCGCCCGGCCAAGCCCCAACCACAATAAAACATTATCCTTGCTATAATCCTCTCCTTCTCGTCCTCTGAGACTCTTGGCAAAACTTAGGAGACGTTGAATTTAGAGAGAGTATACTTTATGACCCAACCTGGTCCGCCGAAATGTCTCTTTGCTGGGGACCCACCCACGGTGCTTGTGTGGCAGGCCAGTGGTAAGGCGTAGATCAACATCTAAACAATCGTCAAAATCTATTGACAAAACTGCCAAACCAAGTAGCATTATAATATGTCTGGACTAGACATTGTAGTTTAACATAGTTCATAGTCTAGCCATATAAGCATCTCAGAATGAACTTGGGGTCATAAATACAAGGGTGATGTAAGCTTAGACGTACGTTGACGACTCAGCGCAATTTTGAATAGTAAGTAAACAACAACAAAAACACCTTTATTCGGGGTGTTCAGTTTACAGCACATTGGTATTTCACACCCTGGATCTTTTTAAACCGTTTTACTATACACTATTTATAATATCGTACGTGTATCAATTTTGGATCGGAGGGTATAAACTGGGTTGAAAATGAAATCAAGGGATGTCATTGGTTTTATTTAAAAAATAACAACAGCAACACCTACAACATCCTTGAAAATAATGCAATTATTAAGCAAACCAAATTGTGCAAGAAGGCAAAGAAAAAGCCAATATAGGAGAGAGCACAAGTGGAAATTAGAGTATTATTTCCAAAATAGTAGCAGAAGAAGAAAAAGAAGGGGAAGAAGAAGAAGAAGAAGAAGAAGAAGAAGAAGAAGAAGAAGAAGAAGAAGAAGAAGAAGAAGAAGAAGAAGAAGAAGAAGAAGAAGAAGAAGAAGAAGAAGAAGAAGAAGAAGAAGAAGAAGAAGAAGAAGGAAGAAAGAAAGAAAAATGGCAGGATGAAATAGAAAATGAAACATAAATGGCAGGAAAAGGAGAAGACAAAGCAGGAAATGGACAAAGAGAATAAGAAAAGGTTGAGGAAATCTAAAAAAAAACAAAACAAAACAAATAACCTACAATAACCATCTGCCGTTTCATATAAAATAAGTATAAAAGACCAGATCTGAAACAACAATGGGCATTATTTTGTGTGTGTGTGTGTGTGTGAGGTGCACTGTACGAAGTGTGGACGGTAAACGCCTTGCTAGCTAGATTAGCTGTCTACATGATTCTTTGTCTACAGTATTCGCAGGATTATATTTTTTTAATGTAGGCAAGCCGTTTCCTTGTCAACGTAATGGCAAGCTTAAAACTCTATCTCGTTCAAAAATTAAAGAATAAGAATAAAAATAAGAAGCATAACAAAAGGACCGTTGTTAAATAATGTTAACCTGCTTCCCACACAGTATTTTCTGAAAAATAGGACCGCCACCCCTCCACGCCCAGTCCAACAAAACCTTTTATGAATCCGTTCTCTTGGCATAGAATAGCCCACCCACCTGTTGCTACTTTTGCTGTTACCACTGAAACTGTTTCTCCTTAAATTCGCTCAGTATTAAATACACTTTAACCATGTTTTAAAACTTAAGTTTACTGTGCTTCCTGCATACCGGGTTATTTAGTTTGTTTTTATATTTAATTATCATTAAGTTTTCTGTTTTTTTTTTCTTCCTTCAAATGCACTAGCAGAATTTAATTAACATCAGTCTATTTGTTAAAAGTTAAAATATTTATTTCGTTACAATATTTTAAATCTATTTTAATATCCTTATATAGAAACATGTTTTGTGCTGGAAAAAAAAAAAGCAGAGCGAAATGATAAAAGAGCACAATTTCCATTGCGCTTTGTGTAATCATTGCGCTTCTGTTAATCTTGATCTTTCTCTTCTCTCTTCTCTCTCTCTCTCTCTCTCTCTCTCTCTCTATCTCGCCCCTCCCTCTTACTCGCTCTAAGTTTGACCCTACCCTTCTAGCCTCTACCCCATACTTTCTGCCTCCTACGCTCTTAAAATTGTTCAGTAATGATATCAATATATTTTATGCGTGCACTTCTCTTCTAATATTCTGCCCGTGCCCCTCATAAACTTCTGTTATTGTTCAGTGTGTTTCTTTATTGTTTCCACTCCTCCATTCTTTGAAGAGTTTCTTTCGCTCTGATCGCGAGCGCATCTGATTGTTAATGATCCTAATCTCATTCCGATCCTGTGTATTAATGTAATTTTTTGTTTATTATCTTAATTAGAGCGTCTACTCCTCCCCTCTTCTCTCTTTCTCTTTTGGTCTCCCTGCGTCTCTATATCCCTGTCTGTCTGCCTCTCCCTGTCCCTGTTTGTCCCTATGTTTCTGACTCTGTCTGTCTGTCTCTGTCTCTCTCTCTCTCTCTCTCTCTCTCTCTCTCTCTCTCTCTCTCTCTAGTCTCTCCCCTTCCCCCTACCCCCTCCATACCTGTACAACATAGGCGGCCGTGCCTTTAATGCAAGCGTTCCCCTCCAGACCTGGCTACCTGGGACTGTCTGCCTGGCTGGTGTTGTCACCTGTGACCGACTGAACCTTATCACTTAGGCAGTTAGGCCAGAGGCAGCGATAAGGCGGTGACAGTGGTGAGAAGAGGGCGACGGTTACCACTTCTACCTTTACCGATGCATCGCATCGCACACGCGTCCCCAGATCTCTGATGTAGACTCTACTAAATCTAACATCGGTAGGACTAGCTAAAACTTACACATTTTCGCCTATGTCAACAGTTTTAGATACTACTTATTAGCCTGAGAGAGGTGCTAGGTGCTTAGGCACTTCTATGGACGAGTTTAACATTAATGACATAGACGTCTTCTGTCAACACGTTCTGTGAATGAAAACACCTTAAGAAGTTACAAACCCCAGGCCTCGCTAGGGGTCGGTTTGTTGTGGGGATAAGTTTACCAAAAGAATGTTTACACGACACGCAGTCTGTTGGAGTCGTGGACTTCCATGGACTCGTATGAGACTATGAGTTGACAGACAGGATTTATTATAATTCGGAGGATTTGTATCTTTCGCTGGAGAGATCTATTTGCTCTTTGGTTGGTTAGAGTACAGACTGTTATGTGTTCACGTTTAGTCTAGCCCCTTCCTTGGAGATCTTAGAATGATCCTCGCATTCCCTGGGACTTAGTACGGCTGCATACGTTTTCTTACCTGCATGCTGCATCTCGAAACTTTCGCTGACTTGGTTTTATTTTCAACAATAATTATTGTCTGTGCGACAGGATGAGGAAAATATTATTATTGTGAAAGTGGAACATACCTTCTCATACTATTCAGTGTTGTGACTTGTACAGCCATTCAGGTGAGTGAATTTGTTTTTTTTTTAGATCCAGAAGATGTAGATGAATACTTATCAGATTCATCGAAATACCTTTGAAGTCTTATGCTGCTTTTCTTAAAAGGCTCACCAAGCCACAATAACATCAGCGATTCCGTTGAGCTAAATATTTCAATACGATCATTCAAGAATCGATCAATTCAAGCTTGCCAAAAGATTGTTTACTACATATTATACGAAAATTTTGTTATAAAACTATTCCGAAAATAATCAATAAATTAAAGCCTGACCAGATATTGCTTTCAGCAGATATTGCCCCCTACATACTTCATAACAAACGTATTGAAAAGTCATGCGGACACAACACGGCTCTATGGTTAATGTCTATTTTTCTAAGTAAAGCTAACTCAGTCTAAATGTGCAGGTCTCAATGTGAACACTATGAATATAACTCAAAGATTGCCTTATTTGTGATCATGAAATATAATTACCACCACATGTATAAGAAATGATGTATAAGTATCAAAACTTTACGTTCGGACGCATATACTTTTTTTTACAGATGGCTTTTAAAATTCATTTTACTTAATGGTGGTCTAAATCTTTTTATACTTTGTAATCATTCAGTTAAGACTAATCATGGGATATACACGAAGGAAAAAATGAATTAATCATTATTATTAAAGCATTTTGAGTCACTAAAGTGTAAAGTAGTGCAATACATGTATATTTCATTGGATGAATTATTCAAAAAAAAAAAAAAAGAAAAAATATGGCATCTCTTCAAAAACAATGGCATGCATTTTTTCAGCATTCGGAACCATTATTTAAAATCAGTCTCGTGAAAGCCAACATATTTGAGAGTTATTTGAGCAGCATGGGTCACCAACACTGGGTGCAAGGCGTTTGAATTGGACGTATCGAACATTCCCTAGCGTCGGCAATACGATTTTACCCAAATTGTTGTCACAAAAAATCGCGATATCTAGAACTGGTGTAACTATGATCTAGGCCTAGATCTTGATGAGTACAAGAATTTTTAATCGGCAAGAGGCTTGTAAAAAAAGTTTTAATGAATACTTATCAGATTCATCGAAATACCTTTGCACGTTTTTGAAGTATTATGCTGCTTTTCTTAAAAGGCTCACCAAGCCACAATAACATCAGCGATCGCGGTATCTAGAACTGGTGTTTCTATTATCTATGTCTAGATCCTGATGTGTACAAGAATTTTTAATCGGCAAGAGGCTTGTAAAAAAAGTTTTAACGTACCTAAGGCTACACCCCTCTTTTCTGTTCACCCTCGCCGCGTAGACACAGGCGAATATTGTATAAGAATCAAAGGAAACCTTTGTTAAGGATGCGCTATAACATTTGACGCATCAACCATTATGTCTTATAACTGGTATTGGAATATAATAATAATAATTTATGTTTACCAAGCATACCAACCCCTTTGGGTCAACCCATTAGTTTTATACATGCTTAGATCTACAACACAACGCTTTAAATAAGTTCAGCTAACGTTACATAGACGGGCTTTATAGACATGAATCAGTTGCTGAATTAAATCCAATTAACATTCATAAGATGGTTTAAACAAACCTCAGGGACTTTTACATCTAACGATAGGAAAGGGTGATATAATCAGTTCGAGTGGTCCTGATAAGCTGTACAAATTTCAAGTTTTTGCTGTGTATAAGTCATACCTAAGCATTTAATGACACACCATAGGCCAACCCATCGGTCTTATTTTTTAATCACTGTACAATTTGTGTACATGCAATATTGAATATTGGGAAGATTGCATTTCAATCACAGTGCATAATCGCATTTCAGGTTTGAATGTGACTGCATATTTTCCATTACATTTGTGTGAGGTTTTAAAATAGCAATTACCATCTCCTAAGTCGACAAAATTATGTGCCCGCAACACATTTAACCTTCTTATGACAATGTTTTACAATGGGAATTCGATCCGTTCACCGATGATGTTGGTGACAAAAAAGTTAAAGAGAAACAATCACATAACCCCCCTTCTTGTTTTTCAGTTATTGTTGTTTTATCTTAGTTTAAAATTTCCAAAGAACTCCTAACACTTGTTCTGGTTTATAAATATGCACCATACGTATTATTTTTTTTATTGGTATAAGGATTTGAGAGGCACATACTTATATTGGACCAATTACCACTTTGTCGCATTGCTTAGCTCTGCAGCACTAGCGTTGTGATCGGATTCGACTGATTAATTTCTACTTAAACTGAGCTCACATTTACATTACATGTACATATAGAGTAGAGGCTATGGGAATTGACACTTTTCTAGCCGCGATACAGATGGCGAATCGATTATACTGTATCAATACAGCCATGTCCTCTGTCTATCTCTCTATTGTTGTGTCATAGAAACTATTCCCGATCCAGAGATTCGCCTCCGGGTTTGTAGATGGTGGCGATACACCAGCGAGATGTGTCTATGATTGTGTAGGGCTGTTTTATGCCCAAGGCTATCGCACGTCTGTTAAAACATCCTCGTTTGACAGATACAGAGAGATTACTCCATCATTACGCTCTAGGTCTAACGCCCCAGGAGTTCGAACCTGTATCAATGGTACAGCAGATTGATTTCCAAGTATGAAGAAGGGGATGGAGAGAGGTAGAGGTGGAGGGAAGATGGGAGTGGGGGGCAGAGATAGACAATGAGAGAAACCGAGAGGCAGAGAGATAGATAGGGAGACAGGGAGCGTTAAACATTCCGAAAATTAATAATTACTAAATTTTTATTATGCGCGTTTTTTCCGCTCGAAATCTTTCTGAGATGGTTACAATTACAAGTATGGTTAGTTCTGCTTATGAATCAGCCATGTAAGATCTTGATAAATTGGTGCGTGGATAACATTGGTTTATTATATAAAGTTGTCAAGAAAATTTTAAGATAATGCCCTACACAAAATGCACATTATTAGATCACCGAGAAATGTATGACGTTTAATGTTTAACATCTTTGCTAACACGCCATATAAAAAATGAACGAGAAGTCATTTTGATATACGGATTGCAAATTTCAAGAATGGATATGAAGTAACTGTAAGTATCTTCTTAATATGCTACATCTTACTGCATGCACGATTCTCAAAAGGCTTAAGACACTCAGTGTTGGTTTTATTTGTAAAGCTTTTTCCGGGGTTAAGAATTACCGAACTGAACATAACTGTGATGTGGCAAGTATGGTGCGGCTTAGAAAGGAAAAGAAAACAAGGAAGACAGAGGAACCACCTCCTGTTCAGCCCCCCCCCCCCCAACTTCTACTTTGTATCCCCTGTCTACCGAGATGAAGGATGTCGCGACCAGGGGGACAGGTGTAATCTTCATGTCCGTTGCATGATGTCTGGTCACTGCGATACATGGGCCAGGGGGAACATGACTGTGATGGACAGGGGAGAGTAGGCAGATAGAGAGGCGATGGCCAACCACGTACAGAGAGGATACAGGTATAATAGTTGTAGTTAGATAAACAGATGGATAGACAGATAGATAGATAAGATTGGATGAGTAAGAAATAGAGACATAGAAAAAATAGAGAAAGAGGCGGGAGAAAGAGAAAGGAGAGAAAGGAATAGGTGGAAAAAGAGGGAGAGAGAGCTAGAGAGAGAAAAATTTAAGAAAACTTATAGACAATAGAATGGTTGATGGATGGATAAACAATTTATATACAGAGATTGATAAACATAGGAAAGAGAAAAATAGAGACTTACATAGGCCTAGATGGATAACAGAGAGATATAGCGAAATAGATAAAAAGGCAATTAGATAGATACGGGGTAAAAAGAGAGATAAGAGAAGAGAAAACTGTCTACATTGCACAGTTGACCGCTTGCAAATCTGGGAGAGATTCGAGTAGATGGGAAAATGAGGGGTATAGCGATCACTAGCACAGAGATACGAGAACAGGGGCCGTTCTTGTTGGGATATAACTCAAGGAAGATAAAAAAAAAGAACCAGCGAGAAAATGATGGTCATTGGAGTTAGTCTTTTCCTCTAGACGAGAGTCTAGTTCGGTATACTCTATAGACTTGGACTTCAGAGATATTTTTAACTGTATCGGAACCCACAGTAGATAAAAGAGAGAGAGAGAGAGAGAGAGAGAGAGAGAGAGAGAGAGAGAGAGAGAGAGAAGAGAGAGAGACAGAGATAGATAGAAAGAGGTTAAAAAGGATAGATAGATGGGTATATCGATAGATACATACAAAGAGTTTAAAGGATAGATTGGATAGTTAGATAAAAAGATAGAAAATAGATAGATAGATAGATAAATAGATAGATAGATAGGTAGGTAGATAGATAGGTAGATAGATACATGTAGATAGGTAGAGAGATAGGTAGATAGACATATAGATATATAGATAGATATATAGATAGATAGAAAGATAATCAGATGGAGGGAGACGTAGGGAACGTATGAGTCAGTCACGACAGAAGACATACAGTAAACAGATGTCATTTTTTTACGATGGCAACAACGGGTTACCTGCCTTCCATCAGCTGATTTGATCAAGACCTGTTTCAGTTTGTGACACCTTGGCTTTTTTGTTGGCACGTTTGAGACAATCAAGCTGTTTCAGGTTTATTATACATGTAATGTTGTTGGGCGGCAACTGTTATGCTGTGGTTATGCTTGCACGGGCCATAGTACTTTTCTTATAATCGAGGCTTTCTAAAAAAAGGAGACCTTGGTTTCTTTGAGGCTAAAAGTAAAAACGACAGTGGACTGTAAGTACAACGTCGTGGTGGCTTACGACTCGTCTTAACCCTGTTTTGTTCATGTTCTTACGATGGGTTGTAAGCTACCACAATGTTGTACTTACAGCCGAGTATTTATACTTTTAACAGAGACTGTCTAATATCTAGTCTCTGGTTCTACACTGTAGGCTTTGTTGCGCTTTTGATGCAGCACAAACCGCAAAGGACTTTTGGCAGGCGGCGCGTGACATAACTGTAGTCGACGGCGTGAACTATTCGTGTCAGGTGCCATTCGGTAGATTTGATCTACTTCTTTAAAATTTAAACTCAGTGAAGCGTGCTGGCTACTTTAGCGATCAAGGGTTTTTTTTTTCTCTTGATGATACATTTTATGGAAATTATCTCGGAGAGTGTTTATTAAAACTTTTCCACAATATTCTGTGTGAAATTAAATTGACAACGCTTTTCTAACGATCCGACTCAAACAACTTTCAAACATAAAGCGTATTGCATTTGGCTTCACTACATGACTGGGTTAAACCATTAAAATACTTGAAAAAGTATTAAGCTAGAAGAAAATAGGCTAAGTATTCGTCTTTACTCCAAGATGTTTAAGAGACATGTATCATAAGCAAAAGTCCTCAGTCCAAGCATTATACCTTGGGCATATCAGTCTTGCAATGTTGTAAAGGGGATTAAAACCATTTTATCGAAAACAGGTAGGTGGACAGTCTAAGTTTTGCACCGCAAGTTAATGTCTGCTCATTGAAAACAAATATTTCGGACAGGTGTTAGGCCCAGATCTATAGCGAACTGGCTGTTTTGAACAAAACTAATGGGAGCAGTGACATTTATTCATAAAACTGTGATCACCTGCGATGGGTCTCCTTCGTTCACGGTTCCTTGAACGTCATATTTTGATAAATCTCACTCCTAAATCAGTCTCCTCTTTTTGCAAAAGTTCAAAATATTAAGTCTGAAATGCCTTCTCGTTAAAAGAAGAAAAAAAAATAACGTTCCCATCCGTGATAATTATGCCACTTAACCTTTAAGCTTTCTGAAACAAATCCTGGCGCAGAAATGGGTGTATCCTCTGTGGTGTTATTACAAATCATCAAACTTTACACAAGAGTTAATACTATCACGGAGGGAATGAAATATGTCTGGGAGGGGGGAAAAACGGGAGAGAGAGACTCTCTCTCTCTTTCTTTCTCTCTCTCAACGTCTTGAAAGTTCCCTAAGAGGATATATGCGCCTACAGGTCCCAATACCTACCCCTGATAATTTAACCTGTTGTCACACAGAGGCAGAGAAGGGATAGTACGACCGTGTTCTTTACCCGTTCACACCATTTGCCAGCGACCCAGTCAGTAGGGGACAAGGCAACAGAATCATGGGGAAGGACTCGATTCTTCTGGTTTTACGTCGCCCGCTCTAATATAAATTGACGTGAAACTGGTGCAAGTGATAGAGCGTTGGAGTCCCAGCCGGGAGGTCTCCGGTTCGACAACCACAATTGGTCTAAACTTATTTCCCGGCACTTTCCCACTAACATTACACTAACCGCGATCCAATCCGAAGAGCGAAAAAAGACACGGCGAGTGGGACGGTGCTCGAACATCGGACTTCCAGCACAAGAGGCCGACGCTGAACTCCAGCGCAACCACATTCTCTCTCTCTTCTCTCTCTCTCCCTCTCTCTCTTTCTCTCTCTTTCTATCCCGCCCCCTCCCCCCATTCCATTTTTTAAATTATACTTGAAATTCCCAACCTTATCATTGCAATAGTGTTTGCCCAGTTCGCCGCTATCTCACTCCTCCCCATTCTGACTTTGATTGAGGTCACTAGGGCATGTTATCGATCTTCCCTCACCAGTCGGGTCTCATTCATCATTTTCGTCCAAAGTTACACCGATTACGTTCTGTTAAGAAGGAGAAAGAAGGGAGAAAAAAATAACAAACAACCCACCTTCTCGTAGAAAACTCCAAAACGCCCCCATAACGGGAAAGTGAAAAACACAAATCACCACAAGAAAGAAAAATATTGACATTTGATTATGGTTTAGACCAATGATAAATAAAGAAACAGAAAAGCCTCTTACAGCTACAAATGAGATCAACTTAAGATAACAAAACAGAGACAAAGAAACAAACAAAAACACGTTTTTCTCCAGATGTCAAGTATGGCTTCGATGCGTGAGTCATAATGGCAAAATGGCAATATCTTTTGTCAAAGCGCCAAGATTTAAATTAGGGCCATGTTTCCTTATCTGATCCTCAAGGGCAAAGTTAGGTCAAAATTATCATAATTGTAATGTATTTTTGTTTAAAAGATCGTGTGCACCGAAGCAATGGTGGCAATACTTTTGTTAGATTCATGACGTCATTTCTGTTCTTGGTTAATATTTTATCTCATAACACTTCCCAAGGTTGTATAGCTAGAATGCACGATTCTTTTTTTTACAGTTTCGACTCATAAACATTAACTTATAATAAATAGATATGTCATTTCACTTAAAGGTGTTTTTTATGATCTGCTACACACACACACACATGGTACGAGACCATATGATTTCCACTTACGGTATTTTTGTTTGTGTGTTTGTGTGTATATTCTTCATACAAAACCTCGCTGATCTCAAGAGTTACAAAAGTGCACTTTTATCAGTTTGTAATTAATCTTTCTCTCTCTCTCTCTCTCTCTCTCTCTCTCTCTCTCTCTCTCTCTCTCTCTCTCTCTCTCTCTCTCTCTCTCTCTCTCTCTCTCTCTCTCTCTCTCTCTCTCTCTCTCTCTTTCTCTCTCTCTCTCTCTCTCTCTCTCTCTCTCTCTCAATCTCAACACCCCCGGTCCTCCCTCTTTCTGCCTCCCTTCCTATAACCATGATTTTGCAATTCGGGTAGTAAGTCAAACAATTAACGGAATGAAAAAACACCGTTTTCAAATAGGAATGACCTGAAAAAAATAACCACCTTCACTTAAGATAATACATGTACCAACTTCTCAAAAACCGCTAGTATGTTATTGTTGTAATTTTTTTCTTACATAAAAAAGTCTAATCCATGGATCAGTAATTTTTGAAGTTCTAGATAAAAACTACAAATGGTCGTTTTTTGTGTGCATAATTATATTTGATCACGCATCGAGGTCGCTCCAACAAAATAATATTAAATACTATGAGGATACGAAGCCGTGTGTGTACGCTTTCAAGTTTTGAGTAGATAATTTTCACTTGGCACGGAAACCCCAATATATATATACAAAGCATAAACTCTGTTCGTTCTCTGTAAGAAATAATTTATGTTTTGGATCGAGCTATTATTGAATATTATTTTTGCTGCAAAATTTGCGTGTCTTGTCTAAGAGGCTTTAGCAAGTTAAAAAGAAATCACACAACAGTAAGGGCCGTAAGTACAACGTCTGGGTAGCTTACGACTCATCGTAACAATATGAGATAAAGAAAGCTTACGACAAGTCGAAAGCTACCGCGACGTTGCACTTATGACCCTAGACCTGGATCTGTTCACGCCAGCTAGCCTTGCGTCCTTTCTAAATATTTAATTTAAAAAGCGCAGCCTTTAGAAGCTCAGAATTATGAATAATTTTATGGTTTCTTTTGAAATATAGAATTCCAACGCGTTTACGACTTACACAGTTTATAATGTTAAAAAAGGAAAAGAAAGGAAACCACACAAAGAGCATTTGAATCTTCTTTGTGTCGTTTTTCTCTGGTTAGTATAAGGACATTCAAAACTCTGTTTGCATACATCACCTACATGCTGTTTTCTCTCATACAGGATTGTTAGTTTTCAGTGCGAGAGATGTTGATTTTCCCCACTATGTGTAAGCCGAGCAAGCCTACACTATTTTAAACAAACACTTTTCGTTTGCGGGCACTTTCCCAAACATTTGCCGTCCTACTAACTGAAATTTTATCAGAGGTGCACTCCACAGGTTGTTTTCAAAGGCTTATGCTGTACGTTTGCCACAGATAATTGTGTGTGTTTGTCACAAGTCTCTTGAGTGTGTTAAATCTGTTATCATCGTTTTTTTTTTTACCTTGGCGTAAGTTCACTACCACTTATTTGAAAACCAATGCCAAGTTATGCCTAAATACCTCCCTTCAGTCCCTATGAAAAGGAAGGAATAATTAAAAAAACAAACAAAAAAACAACAACAAAAAAACATACAAAACTAAGACAAACTTTTCGTAGAAGAATAGAGAAACAATACTGAAACACTTTTTTTTAAACATCTTGCTGACTCCATGGAACAATAAACCGACTTGGCACTACTTTTGGAATAATTATGTTTTTGATTATTGTTTTGCTAGAACTAGAGCCCAAGAGGATTCGAAAGTGTAAACAGTTTCAAACAAAAAGAAACCAGGCACAATCTTTACAAACAAAATAAATCACAAGTAGGGCGTATTCTTTTCTTATCTTTCCCAAGCCCATAATTTAGCCTTTTTTGTTATGCTATCTCCAACTAGAAATCCATAAACTAAAAGCAGACTTTGTCTTCAGATATTATCTGAACACCATTATTTTAAACCTTAAAAATAGGGGAAAAAAGTCGCTACTTTCAAGATAAGAGAGAATGTCCCATGCACTGACTTAATAATCGCACCAACAAGTTTTGAGACTCGATCTGTTCGCTTTGATAAGGTGGCGTGTACAATGTATTCACCATTTTTTTCTCTTCAAAACTGTGTCCTTTAGAGAAGGGAAAAGAGGCGTATTATCTTTCTTTATAATCGTCGGTGTATCATCAGAATCAGTTAAATCAAAATTAATAATTTCCGTAACTTTAAGTCTATTAGCATTTTTATCGCTCAATGCCACACAGGTAAAAATAAAGGTGGCGCTGCAATGTGGGTATCTTATACCGGCAGTATAATCACCAGCCTTAATGCATCGGCCTTAATTAAACCTTAATATTGAAAGTTTACAGTGGATTTATGTCGATCGTGACCCATCTACTTTTATATTGAGACTTAAATCTGTAAGTAGTTTTTTAAAAGCGTCTATGTGGTGTTGACTCGATAAAGTGGGCCCCTTTTGCAGGTTGGTCAGTTGTGGAATAGTTATAATTCACGTAGACTCGGACACACTATCTTGTCAACATTAACGAAATATTTAATACTAGAAATCCCTTGTAGAAAGGTACTAATTTCACTTTATTAATAAACACCCTGTCTGAGGGTTAAGAATACAACTCAGCTATGCCTAGATATGAATCAGTACTTGACAATATATCTAGTTCTATTATGGCTCTTAACAACAGCACAATAACAGCGCTTACTGTGGCAAGATGTCACAACACGATCAGAAGTATAAAACAATACTCTAAAAAAAACCCAACAACAATCCGTCAATCAATCCCTCTATCACTCCATCGCGCTCCGCTCTTATACACGCAAGACAATCCGGGAATTTCTAGGTCCTTATAAAAGTGTCGGGAAAAAGCTGGCCTCTAACTTTCTCACCCCCCTCTCTTCTTAATCAAACTTCGAGTAGTTTCTAGAACCTAACAGGTACGTCTATACTCCAAGCCGGTAACAGCCGGTTTGGTGAACCCTTCTGTGACCTTCTCACTATGCTAGCATAGTATCATACGCTTGAAGAATGTCACAGTGTAATAATGAACCTGATTAGATGTCTTGAATTAAGGCACAACTTCTCTACACTATAATGCAAAGAGATGCTCTCATTGCACAGACAGATACAAATTAATGACCATTGTGTCAAGCAAAATCACTGACATTTTGTCTCAACGTCATGATCAACATTTAAAAGTTTAATAGTGTTACACATTGTTACTAAGTATTAACATATCATTCGACAAACAGATCCTGCTTCTTTGCGTATGTCTTAAGGCCTCTGGGTGATCTGTTTTCCAACAACAGCTCAGCTCTGAGATTCTGGGTGGACTCTCTGACACATCGGCCGTGCCAAGATGCCAATGACGGCGCTTTGGGTTGTGTATGGATATAAATATTATTGATTCAAATATATATTTGTGGAGCACATTGAACTAACTCTTTTTTGAGCCAAAGCTCATAGAGAATTTTTATTTTTTACAGTTTCAGCATTTGATTTTGGGACCAAAAACACAAGCTCTTTTCATATAATGCGTTCTTAATTTTTATTTATTGGCTGCTTTAGTTCTTACCCATCGCAGTTCTTGTTTTTAGACGAATATTTTCCTGTGGGATGGTGAATCTATACGTTTTTATCCACTGCCAATATATTTTCACTCCTTTGGTTTTGGATTTTATTTTTTAAATGAGTTTTAAAATGTATGCTCTTATCTTATATTAAATGTCAATGTTAGATGTTGCGTGACTCGTCGGTGTGCGTGATAAGTAAGAACAAAACACAATCCTTGAAAGAGAATTTTACAGACAGAGGGTAATTAGAGTCACGTACAATAGGAATTTTGGATGCTCATCACTGTACAGTTTTATGTTACATATCTCTGTGTAACTAGTTTGGTTTAGAACGGCGTTTCGGAGATTGACTATTAAAATAATAGTTTAACCGAGGTCTGGTACTTTTACAATGGATAGTACTGCATACTGAGAAATGCCCGCTGCTATTTTATTTTCGGTCACGCTATCCCCCACTCCCACCTACACTCTCCCACTCCCGTCCCCAATCTCACACACACACACACACACACACACACCACTTTTACTTTTTACCACCCCGATTTTAATTTCATCCTCTTCCGGCTATCACTGCTTTCTCTCCTCTCACACTATTCACCAACCACTTGAGCTTCAGTTGAGTGAGTCCATAATGAACCTTTCCAGATACTATACGGGTATTGTGCGCTACAGTCTTTGATAATTAGAATGGAGAAATACGAAAGCAGAAAAATACAACGAGTAGCAAATCCAAAACAACAAGAAAAAAACCACTTTAGTTTATTGTCTTTCCCACATTTGATCAAACAGCATTCAAATTGTGAACAATTGTCCCAACTGGAAGTGATTATTCATTGTCAAACTTGGGTGCTGGTTTGAAATTTTTTCTAACACTAGAACCTTCTAGCCTCCTTTCCATTCTAACAATAAGAATAGAATTAAGCGTTATTTTTCGTGTGGGTCCTTGGCGATTGGCAACCTTCCCTCTATGTGTTAATTGCTCATAGAATCTGGGCCCCTGCTCTGGAGAAGGTAGACCTGGCACTACTGGCAAACAACCAATCACGTACTCAAGGAAGAATACTAAATCAAGAAACAACCGATTTATTATTATTTCATTGCAAGCTGCAATGTTTATGTCTGTGGTGGTACTAAGTACTAAGTGCTAAAAAAATTTATAAAAAAATACAGTGTGGTCACATACGTTTTATCTACCCTTTTATTCATATGATTAGTTTATCCTTGTGTGATGAGCTTATTTTGCAAACTTTGTCGTTAATAAAAGAATTGCGTCACGAACCTTCGTTAGTTCCAAGTTGTTGATTATGGTTCTTTACAATTTTTCAATTTTCCCAGATTAAATTCCTATTATTTACAACTCTCAAGTTCCCTTCTCTTTGGTAACAGCGATCTATTTCATATGAATTGTAATATTGTTATTTTAATTTTCATTGATTTACAACGTGTACAGACATCGAAGGAGAGAGATAGATAGATAGATAAAGAGACAGAGAGAGAGAGAGAGAGAGAGAGAGAGAGAGAGAGAAGGAGAGAAAGAAGGCAAGGCAGATAGAGACAGATAGAGAGCGAAAGGGAGAAAAACGAGAGAAAATGAAAGGAGCAAAAGACCAAGAAAGACTAGTAAGTATACCTGAGATTGAGGGAAACTCAGCTTCACAGCACAATAGGCTGCTAGGCACCAGGAATTCAACCACGCAGACAAAAGCCACTACACAATTATAGAAGATAGTACAATGTACAACAATGTCGTACATCACAATGTCAGTGCGTGGGATCGCTGTGGTCCCCACGCCTATCGGAGACACAGGCACTCCAAGCAGAATAATTCCTCCCTCACTCAACAGGCCCTAGAAAACTGCGTGGTCTCCCGTCCTCAGTGTATCCTGAGCTGTGGAATGCAGCTTTACTGAGCATAGTTTGGTGGACCCTAGGCCTACACGGAGACTCCTGGCCAATGGTTTTTTTATCTGATAAATCTTGGACGTAAGCAGGGTGTTCTCCACAATTATCTCTGTTGGCGCTGCCGTAACTCTGTAGATGACCTAACCTGTTCTGTAAACAACGCCCTGCCTACTGTAGTACATATACATACCGCCGGTCCGGGCTTTTTCTACCCCATACAGACACAGATAACAATGTCCTCATTTCAACCTAAGCCATAGAGATATGCATTGTAAGCGCAAGTTAATATTTCACCTCAATAATATTGCTCGTAGATGCCTTCGCCATCATTGTACTTGTATTTAACAAAGGTCTCCTCGCATTCCCTGGTGCAGCAGAGAGTCCCCATATTTCTTTTCTTGGTGTTTGTGTTAATCTATTTAACCTCTTGTGTTATTGTAGCTGTGTTAAACGACCCGTGTAAAAAATTATTTTTATAAAAAACTGGAACCGCCGCTGATGGTTAGAAACATCTAACATTATGATTATATAAATTAATGTATTTTTAGTTCTAATTTTGTTTAAGGTAAAAATAAGGGACAATGCTCAACATGTAGAGGAATCGATTTGAAAGTGAAGAGGGTGTCTTATTGCTTCCTGTGCCCACCATTACCTCGGCAAGTCAAGCGGAGCTCCCATAATATTCCTTTATATCCAAATAAACCCTCTAATCCATGTCCGCACCATAAAGGGCGCGGTAGCCCTGTAGTAGAGCATCGGCTTCTTACGCAGGAGTTTCGTGGTCCGCAATTTTTTCCATTCTTTTTGGGTCGGAGTTAGTATAATCATTGTGATCACCCAAGTCCAACCAAGTCCCAGAGCCCCGACCTGGGGTCCCATCGCCGTATATGACTTTTCTTTAGACTTTAGACTTTCACTTTCTCCGAAGTTCTGCCCATATCACCCGTTCCGATGTCCTCCCTTGAGTTTCTTTGTCTTTGGTTCTGTGCGTCGATCCTGTAGGAGATCTAGGTTTCTGATTGCCTCTTCTCTTCTATATTTTATGTCCTTATCAACTTCTTCCATCTTTATCCGTCACAGCCGTCATCTTCTTTTAATGTCTTCTCGATTTGATACAGTAGAACTATCTTCGACATCAAGTGCTGGAAACATACTATGAAAAGAAACATTAACAACAATGCGAGCAGAAGAATAACCTGAATGTTTTCGAACAGTTGGCGATCTGCATTGATCTATATGAGGAAGGCGCCGCTAATTACAGCTACTAGTAGTTAAAAAGTCGTTGGATTGTACGTCCGTTCTATGAAGATAAAGGCAATGTTAACTTTCTGTCTAGGAACCAAGGTCGCGTCTATCAACTAATACATTCTTTTTCTTTATGATAAAAATAAAGTCAATTTCAAAACAAAATCATTTGAATAAAAAGATCGCCATAACATAACGCATGGCTCATGGCATAGAACTGTTTTGCTTCACTGGTTGGATTTCTTTAAAAGCCTTATTACTAAAAAAAAACAAACAAAAAAAAACAACGACTAATAGAAAACAATCCGAATTAATTATCTATTCACGGATAAAAGAGAACCATTTTTTCGTTTATTATTAAAAGATGTTTCTGCGATTCTCATAATAATGATATAAAACGTGCCGAAAAAAACTACAAAAACAGCAAACCAACAATAATTGCATTAGATCGTCCAGATCTCCTTTGCATCAATTACCAGTAACATAGTATTTGGTTCCATCTGAGAACTCCCAGTTATGTACGCTTAGTTTACCGGTACTATAGTTTGGGCAAAGATGGATAGCAAAGAAAGGAAGGGAGTGAACACGTTTATTTAAGGTCGGAATATAAACTAACTCTTTTTCGAGCCAGAGCTCATATAAAAGTTTCGTTTTTTACTGTTTCAGCATTTGATTTTGGGACCAAAAACACAAACTCTTTTCATATAGTGCGTTTATATCAGCTGATTTAGTTTTTACCCATCGCTGTTCTTGTTTTTAGCCGAATATTTTCCTGTGGGATGATGAATCTATACGTTTTTATCCACTGCCAATATATTTTCACTCATTTGGTTTTGGATTTTATTTTTCTAAATGAGTTTTAATATGTATGCTCTGATCTTAAATCGGTATATTAAATGTCAATGTTAGATGTTGCGTGACTCGTCGGTATGCGTGATAAGTAAGAACAAAACACAATCCTTGAAAGAGAATTTTACAGACAGAGGGTAACTAGAGGGTCGTACAATAGGAATTCAGGATGCTGAACACTGTACAGTTTTATGTTACATGTCTCTGTGTAACTAGTTTGGTTTAGAACGGCGTTTCGGAGATTGGCTATTAAAATAATAGTTTAAGCAAGGTCTGATACTTTTACAATGGATAGTAATGCATACTGAGAAATGCCTGCTGCTATTTTATTTTCGGTCACGCTATCCACCACTCCCACCTACCCTCTCCCACTCCCGTCCCCAATCACCACACACACACACACACACACACCACTTTTACTTTTTACCACCCCAATTTTAATTTCATCCTCTTCCGGCTATCACTGCTTTCTCTCCTCTCACACTATTCACCAACCACTTGAGCTTCAGTTCAGTGAGTCCATTATGAACCCTTTCAGATACAATAAGGATATTGTGCGCTACAGTCTTTGATAATTAGAATGGAGAAATACGAAAGCAGAGAAATACAACGAGCAACAAATCCAAAACAACAAGAAGAAAAAATCCCCTTAGTTTATTGTCGTTCCCACATTTGATCAAATAACATTCAAATTGTGAACAATTGTCCTAACTGGAAGTGATTATTCATTGTCAAACTTGGGTGCTGGTTTGCATTTTTTTCTAACACTAGAAACTTCTCGCCTCGGCTCCATTCTAACAATAAAGATAGAATTAAGCGTTATTTGCCGTGTGAATCCGTGGCGATTGGCAACTTTCCCTTTAATGTGGTGGTTGCTCACAGAATCTGGGCCCGTGCTTTGGACAATCAATCACGTACTCAAGGTAGAATATTAAATCAAGAAATAACTGATTTATTATTATTTATTCATATGTCTGTGGTGGTACTAAGTGCTAAAAAGAATTTATAAAAAAATAAGTGTTATCACATACGTTTTATCTTGCCTTTTATTTATGATTTGTTTATCCTTGTGTGAGCTTATTTTGAAAACTTTGTAGTTAATAAAAAAGAATTGCTTCACGATTATTTCGTAAGTTCCAAGTTGTTGACTCTCGTTCTTTTAAATTTTTAATTTTTTTTCAGACTAAATTCCTATTACAACTTCCAAGTTCCCTTCTCTTTGGATACACCGATCTATTCCATATGAATTGTAATATTGTTATTTTAATTTTCATTGATTTGACAAATTTGTACAGACATCGATGGATAGAGAGGGGAGATAGATAGATAAAGAGACAGAGAGAGAGAGAGAGAGAGAGAGAGAGAGAGAGAGAGAGAGAGAGAGAGAGAGAGAGAGAGAGAGAGAGAGAGAGAGAGAGAGAGAGAGAGAGAGAGAGAGAGAGAGAGAGAGAGGGGGGTAGAGCAGATAGAGAGCGAAAGGGAGAAAAACGAGAGAAAATAAAAGGAGCAAAAGACCAAGAAAGACTAGGAAGTATACCTCAGATTGAGGGAAACTCAGCTTCACAGCACAATAGGCTGCTAGGCACCAGGAATTCAACCACGCAGACAAAAGCCACTACACAATTATAGAAGATAGTACAATGTACAACAATGTCGTACATCACAATGTCAGTGCGTGGGATCGCTGTGGTCCCCACGCCTATCGGAGACACAGGCACTCCAAGCAGAATAATTCCTCCCTCACTCAACAGGCCCTAGAAAACTGCGTGGTTTCCCGTCCTCAGTGTATCCTGACCTGTGGAATGCAGCTTTACTGAGCATAGTTTGGTGGACCCTAGGCCTACACGGAGACTCCTGGCCAATGGTTTTTTTATCTGATAAATCTTGGACGTAAGCAGGGTGTTCTCCACAATTATCTCTGTTGGCGCTGCCGTAACTCTGTAGATGACCTAACCTGTTCTGTAAACAACGCCCTGCCTACTGTAGTACATATACATACCGCCGGTCCGGGCTTTTTCTACCCCGTACACGGCGCACAGACACAGATAACAATGTCCTCATTGCAACCTACGCCATAGAGATATACATTGTAAGCGCAAGTTAATATTTCACCTCAATAATATTGCTCGTAGATGCCTTCGCCATCATTGTACTTGTATTTAACAAAGGTCTCCTCGCATTCCATGGTGCAGCAGATAATTATTCCCCATATTTCTTTTCTTGGTGTTTGTGTTAATCTATTTAACCTCTTGTGTTGTTATAGCTGTGTTAAACGATCTAAAAAAACCGAAACCGCCGCTGTTGGTTTACAAGAAACATGTAACATTATAATTATATATATTAATGTATCTTTAGTTCTAATTTTGTTTAAGGTAAAAATAAGTGAAAATGCTCAATATGTAGAGGAATCGATTTGAAAGTGAAGAGGGTGTCTTATTGCTTCCTGTGCCCACCATTACCTCGGCAAGTCAAGTGGAGCTCCCATAATATTCCTTTATATCCAAATGAACCCTCTAATCCCTGTCCGCACCATAAAGGACGCGGTAGCCCTGTAGTAGAGCATCGGCTTCCTACGCAGGAGTTTCGTGGTCCGCAATTTTTTCCATGCTTTTTGGGTCGGAGTCAGTATAATCATTGTGATCACCCAAGTCCAACCAAACATAAGCCCCGACCTGGGGTCCCATCGCCGTATATGACTTTTCTTTATACTTAGGAGACGTAAAAATCATAGTTTCACTTTCTTCGAAGTTCCGCCCATATCACACGTTCCGATGTCCTCCCTTGAGTTTCTTTGTCTTTGGTTCTGTGCGTCGATCCTGTAGGAGATCTAGGTTTCTGATTGATTGCTTCTTCCATCTTTATCCGTCACAGCCGTCATCTTCTTTTAATGTCTTCTCCTTATCAACTTCTTCCATCTGTATCCGTCACAGCCGTCATCTTCTTTTAATGTCTTCTCGATTTGATACAGTAGGAATATCTTCGATCTCAAGTTCTGGAATCATAATATAAAAAGAAACATTACAACAATGCGAGCAGAATAATAACCTGAATGTTTTCGAACAGTTTGCGATGTGCATTGATCTTATATGAAGGAGGCGCCCTAATTACAGCTACTAGTAGTAAAAAAGTTGTTGTTGGATTGTACGTCCGTTCTCTGTAGATACAGGCAATGTTAACTTTCTGTCTAGGAACCAAGGTCGCGTTTATCAACTAATTCATTCTTTTTCTTTATGATAAAAATAAAGTCAATTTCAAAACAAAATCATTTGAATAAAGAGATCGCCATAACATAACGCATGGCTCATGACTTAGGAATCTTTTGCTTGACTGATTGCATTTCTTTAAAAGTCTTATTACTGAAGTAACATAGTATCATTTATTTGCTTTCATCTGAGAACTCCGAGTTATGAACGCTTAGTTTCCCATGGTTTGGACAAAGGTGGATAGCAAGGAAAGGAAGGGAGTGAACAAGTTTATTTAAGGTTGGAAAGTTTTGTTCCGATTATCTACCTTGCTCATTTTCCCTGCATGATGTTTTACATTGACTTCGTGTGTTTATTAAATCGTCTTCTCGAGTGACACCCGTTGCAAACCTACTTTGACTATGAAGTTGCATAGTGAGGTTAAATGAGAATGGCAGAAAATAATTCGATTGAAAAAGATAAGATGCGATTAAAGTTCACGAGAGATGGTAAAAAATTACTCTATTTTAAAATATACAATGGGAAGAATGGTATTCAAAATGGTCTTGATGTTTTGTTAACGACATTTTCACTTTCCTTCAAACAAAATGGGAATTATGGAAAGAAATTAACATGTTTGTAGGCTTATCTTCATACCGTTAATGATCTCATAAGTTAATGATTGTATTATGACACAAAAAGGTATATTAAATTTATCAACACATTAAATCTATCAACAATTACACCACCACCACCACCACCACCAACAACAACAATAACAACAACAAAAACAAACACCACCACACGAACAACAACAGCAACAACAACAACAAAACGGATTTAAATAATACAATGAAGGAAAATGCCAAAGCTCAAACTCGTCCTAACCATTACCATTCTTAACGTCAACCATGTTGTTACCGATCTCTTTATCTTCTGTTCGCAGTGATTCCATGAGCCGGGCAGGCAAGTTGCGGCCCAACGGGCCTACCCCAGCATCTACCTCCACATCAGTCAGTAACGGAAAGTCTGCCATGCCTTCCTCCAACATGACCACCGCCACCTCCCCCTCCTCTTCGAACTACATCATCAACAACAACAGCAGTAGCAGCAACAACAACCACCACAACCAAATGGACTCCCTGAACGGGTCCACTGGCAACTCCTTCTCCGAGATGAGCGACGAGGCGAGTTCCTCAGAGCCGGAGAATGGACCGATAACACTGGACGTGGAGCTCCCGTCAGGCCAACACACGGATATAGTGGTCGAGCATGGGTGAGTAGAGTATTACGTGTTTGAGTTTGGGTTTATTGCTTAGCGTCCATTGTGAGCACTACATTATAGGCTATAAAAATACTACCTGATACAGAGGTTTAGTTAATTGGTAAACCTACAATGTGAGCACTATATAGGCTATAACAATACTACCTGCCACAAAGGTTGAGTTTATCGCTTAACCTGCAATGTGAGCACTACATTATAGGCTATAACAATACTACCTGTTCAGTTTATTGCTTAAGTGAACACTAAATTATAGGCTATAACAATACTACTTTCTACGGTTCTAGTCTGTTGCTTACCGTCCCATATGATCGCTATAATTATTATGTAGCTACAACAAAACTACATAAAAAAGAACATTTTCAATCGTAAACGTTTGGAAGAATAATGAATCCATGTTATTTGGAAGAGGCAAGTAGTAGTTATGCTGATGAAAATTTGAGAATCTGTGAATTCAATGTACGTAAAGCGCTTTAGTGCATTCGTTGTGAAATTGGACGCTTTACATGTGACTGGTAATCTAAATATTATTGTATTGTCTGCTAAAGAGTCATAACGTTGTAAAGTAATGCCACAAGAAAAATATGTGTTTATGATAAATTTCATATTTAAATTGATTTTGGCGAAGAAACAAAAGCAAAGTAGAAATAAAAATTAAACAACAAGAAAAGAGAATAAAAAGAAGTCCAAGTATTGAAATTTGCAAGTGTACAAATTGTCGTCAAAGACAAATACATTGTTTAACTATACCTCACTCTTTGGTAATTGGATTATGCATTATAGTTTAGTTATCTCGTCAACTGATACAATTATTATAAATTAGATAGTTGTTATTTGGTTATATATATGTCACGATTTGATTCTTTTACCTACATTAAATTTCAGTGGTGAGGCGAAGAGATCTTGAGTTGTATACTTTATCCGAATTGCGATCTCCGAAATTCACAATAGAAAAACAGATACAGCGCGTTATTTAAGAAAAACGGCCGTAAAAATCAAGCTAAACGGTAAACCGTATATGATTTTTTAAACAAATTTTGAAGCGACATGTGTATGGATACAAGGACAAATTACAAGCGTCCTTAAGTACTAGTCTAACTATATTTATTATTTTCTCGCAGAAAAAGATCACCTTGTTGATATCTTCGCTCTATTCTTTTCCTTTCAGCTTTTAGAGCACGCACTTCGGAAGACTTCATTCTATTATTTGTATTATTAACTGTTTCTTATTGCAGGCCCTGGACATTTGGACTTTCCAATGATTAAATAATTACCTGCCGATGTTTCCACTTGTTTCTTAACATTCTTAGTTGATAATGATGAGTAATTGGCTGGGAGTTATGTCTTTTCGATGAATATAAAAAATGATTGTTTTCTCTTATTCTTAACCCGTATCCATCTCTCCCACTAGCTCTCTCATTCTAGTCTGTCTCTTTGACTTTCTATGTCTCTGTCTGTCTATCTTTGTCTCTCTCTTTCTTGTTATCTGTGTCTGTCTGTCTGTCTGTCTGTCTGTCTGTCTGTCTGTCTG
>RQTK01000121.1:87048-105296 GCA_003991915.1 Elysia chlorotica | reverse complement strand
TTGTGGAGAAAGGGGGAGAGGTAGAGAGGAAAAGAGAGAGAAAGAGAGAGATATACCAAGAGTACAGTGTCAGAAGAGGGGAGTGTGGTGGGAAGGAGTGGTTGTCTTTGTCGCACTTGGTCGCAGTTCTAGGGTCTCTTTCCCTCTGATTACCTGGGCAGGGCTTAGTGCGGAGGTACACATGATTTTTCACAATCAGCCGCAGAGGGTTAGGTTAGCGAATCAAGAACAGCGAGACCTGACCTCTTTCTGGGGGATGAGGAAAGGGGGGGGAGGGGACACAATTGGACAAATGAAGGGACGCCAGAGGGCGGGCAGACGTTGTGTTTGTAAGCAGTATGAAGTCCAGATCTAAAATCTATCTTTGTACAAGTGCGTTCAGTACGTCTCAATCGGATGTGTCGGTGTGTTGTGGGAGTGTGCGTGTTGGTAAGGCTCGTCCAGGTAGTATTAATGTGACACGCCGGCCTCGACTGTTTTGGTACCCCCGTGCTTAGATTCTATAATTACAGGCTTTAGCCAGGGAGGGGGAGAAAGAGAGAATTCCTTGAGCCGTGGAGGACTGGAATGTCAGTCAGTTGAGCTCGGAATCGATGACAAGACCTGTTTGCCGTGTTTGGTCTCCGGATTGGACCTGTGTATGTGCAAAATATGCCCAGTTCTCGGCTCGATCAAGCAGAGTTATTTTAGTTATTTGGGTTTTTCAGCTGTAGGATCGATCAATGACTAGGCCTAGTTTATTTTCTGAAAGTGATAGAGATGCGTGATACAATTTAGAAATCGACATTTAATAGATCGTTATATTTTTTGTAAGGCCTTTAAAAGTTTACCGGTGATGTGTGATTTCTACTTGTGAAATTAAAAGCTGTTTTTTGTTGTTGTTTAGCGGTTGTTAACGACGGTAACCGCTTTGATGCAATTATTTTTATATTAATCGTGTTGAGACATATTTTTTTCAAACGTTTTAAAAGCGGATTATATTGCAATATGAGGTACTTCTATTCTTATTTGCCTTCTACGTGACTATCTTTCTAACAAACACCAAGAATAGGGAGTACTTGTAATGTTCCGCTTTATGTGTAGTCTTAGAATGTGACACATACAAATCTATGGATATGCCAGGATTGTTTGGATAGCGACGACTGCATTCAGAAACACACCATCATGTTTGGATTTCGGAGGAAGAAGAAGCAGATGAATGTGACCGAGTCGGGGCAGATGGTCACAGGGGACCAGGTGAGACCAGTGCTAGTCAATAGTCACCGTGAAAATGCCGCTATAAACCCACATAATCTTTGCTGCATAAAGTTATAGCGTGGATCTGAAAAGAAATCTAATCTCTACCCTATGTTCTAAAATTTCTTAAAATATCCATTGGATAAATTATTTTAAAAGCCGTTAGCCGTTTCGAACGTGGAGACATCGAGGGATTAAAGAGAGAGAGAGAGAGAGAGAGAGAGAGAGAGAGAGAGAGAGAGAGAGATGGTATATTGTGGACGTACCCCTAGAGTGACGTCTGACAATTTCTTGTGCTGCCACACACGAGAAAGGGCGGGGATATCACGACTCCGGTCTCAGCCAGTCACATTAAACTGACACCGGCGCACAGATTACATAATACACACCGGCCCAACCAGTAGGGGGCGAAATCGCCAGGACTGGAACCCCGGACCCCTGCGTCGGAAGCCGACGTTCTACTCCAGGGAGAGAGAGAGAGAGTGAGAGAGAGAGATGGGGTTCTAATTTACCCATGTAACGTGTAGATCAACAGTTCAAGAAATTAACCCTAACATTTTCGTCAACTGAGTACACTGTTTTCTATAATAAGACTGCCATGGAATGATGCATATATTATATACTCTGCTGTCTTTCTATTTTCCACCAAGTTGACAGGCCAGTTTTTATGATTTTATTTATGCCTTTTCCATTTTTATTTTACTCTCTCCCGATCGATAAAACCCACGCTTAATTTAACGTTTGGTTGATCAATTGTCTTTTGTTTCAGCCCACATCAGTACTTTCTCGGCTACATTTATTGATCAATTTTTTTTTCAGCTTGAACGTACTGATTGAACGCATCGGCCCACTCACTAATTTTTCCCTTTTCTTCCTTTTAGCCCCTTGATCCTTTAACCCCATGCTTAGCATCGCCGCGGGCGCTGCACACTGAAGACAGTATTTCTCAAGTCTAAAAAATACCTGACCTCTGTGCATGTGAACGATTGTTGAACCTGTCTCCCTCCATTGAATTCTCTGTAACTCATATAATTATACAATTGCATTGAATAATTTGTTCAAGGGTTATTTTGAAACTAACTTAATTGCCTATGTGATAATTTATGCAATTTTTCTTGAATTTCTGGAGGCAATCATATTTAAATCGTAAGTGAAAAATTAATAAAGGCTGGGTAAATAATGAGTTTACAATATAAAATTCTTTGATTTAGCGTTGAGACCTAAATCAAACCACACGCTTGGCTTACGTTAAAACCAAAACGTCGTTTGTCAAAATTTCAGCACGAAACAAAATAAACATTTAATACGTTAGGTTCGTCATAATGAAGTCCGAGAAAGTTATAAGTAAGTTAAAAAAAAGAACCATGCACTTCCTCTCCGTTAAGCGCTAGATCCCAGAATGCACCGATGACCTGCTTCAAGGGTCCATGTTTTAAACGGGCTCTCCAAACCGGAAACACTCCTTAATGGCCTTTAGAGTGCGCACACTAAATCGCATTTGAGGACGCAAACTCCGTAACAAACGATGCGTCTGTACATTTTGTAATCCCGAACCGTAACGTAAGCTGACCGAACCGTCCTTACGTAGGTCTACTTGCTTAGGAACCGTACGCCACAAGATCTCTTCGCTCACTCTGACCATATCCAAATGGCGCCATCAGATGGCTACCTAGTTAACCACGCCTTGTCCCGGCTCTCTACCCCAGCACCCCAATGATTGACTTGCTGGTGTCCCTAGCCGGGAAGTGCCGGGTGAACCCCACAGGTCTGCTCCTTCAGCTCCTGGATCCGGACACCGGTCAGCCTCTGACCTACAAGCCCAACCAAACCATCGGCTTTCTGGGCGGCCGCGAGGTCCGGCTCGTGCCCCGGGATTCCAAGTCTAAAAACGATCGGAAGCAAGAGAAGCCTTTTGAGGTAAGGTGGAATAACCTTATACAACAGCCAGTAAGATTATGACAGTACTGCTCTACTCATAATCACCACCGCCAACTAAACAATATCCAAACGTAATTAAAATTCTGTGCGGCAAAAATTTGGTTCGGGGAATTTCACTCAACAGAAGTTAGTCATTCTAAGGACCCTTTCCCTACTCACTTTTCGTTCAAGACTAGGGTCAGGAAATTTTGCCATGTTGTTGTTCTATGGTATTTTTATGACAGTCGGAAAGGTTGCTGTCTTTCAGGTGTGTGCATAGAGATTCGCTGTCGATAATGGGACACGCATGGATCCAGGCTTAACCACCATCAGTTGGAAGTTTGGTACATCACCATTACACTTACCGCAACTCCAATTTGTCTTGTGTATTCTTTAAAACACAATTTAACACGCAGCTACCTTGCACCAATAGAGGTTTAGCTACTTGGTAGATTATCAATAAGTAACTACTATTTTAACAACCGCTACAACATGTTTTTCTTTCTGAATACCATTTTTGGGTGCTTGCCCACGACAAACCTTATATACGTAGATTGTAGTTTACTCAACTTAATCAATAGGTCTCACAGTCTTCATATACAGTGATGTACCTTCTTTGGCTCTTCTGCAGTCTCTAATTGAAATATCACGATTTTGTTCTCTTGACAAGATTAAGCTAAAACTAACCTTAGCAGACTGGCAGCTGCTTTTTTAAATGACCGTGAACTCAGAGAAGCTGTGGAACATGTATTACCTTACGTCTTACCAGGTAACTAGTCTTCAACAGTCTACGATATATCGCCCAACATGGGTAACACCATGACATACACTGTATGAAGTACACATTTTAAACGACTTGACTCACTTGAGGCAGAACAAATGTATTATTTATGTGAGTAAGAAACATGACAGCTTAGTCATTAACCATGAGACATTTCGTGTACTTACAAGTCATACAGTGTTTTATTCAGCACATCTTTAAGAATCAGTTAAAACCCGACACGCAGAGAAGTAACATTCGTTTTTTTCAAGGATGTTTAGAAAAGAGTTTCACCGACTTCTTGTATGTAACGTTTCAGAGGATGTTAAATGCCACAAGTTGATTCATTTGTGTTAGTCAAAGATAAAATATGCAACTACCGTTTTTGTGTAAACATGATAATGCATATTATCACATAACTACCATGCTGAGTAATGCTGCTGTCACGTTGCAGTAATTTAAGTCTTTCTGTCAACTCAAGAGACTGAAATCAATTAATTCTGCATCAGCCACGCATGGGCCTAGAAAATTGGAAAATTCTCCATACCTTCTAGGGGTAGGAGATTTTCTATTCATGTTTTAGGTTTTAATTGGAAAAAGAAAACCAAGACATACTGACAGTGAAACGAAACGTCAGAGTGTATTTGCTTATGAGCATGCCAGAGGAAGAACATCATCGGTAGCACTTGACCAAGACTTTGCCTATAGATTTTAATCTCGTCATCTACTTGAAAATTGTAATCGTTAAATAAAAAAAGGCGTAGGACTAGAAGTGGATTTCGCTCACACTGCCAAGTTTTATTACGCATTTCCAGCTTCCCTAGTCCTGGGGTAGAACATCGGCTTCCGACGCAGGAGGTCCGTGGTTCAAGCCCTGGGGATGTCGCCCCCTACTGGTTGCGTCGGTGACAGTTTAATGTGACTGGTTGGGACATGAGTCATGGTATCCCCGCCCTGTCTCGTGTGTGGCAGCAAATACAATTAACGCGACGATCTTGGGGCCCGTCCACAAAACAGCCAATATAGTGCTGATGTTGGACGTTAAACCAACTCAACCTTAGTATTTCCACCCTCATCTTTGAATCTTTTATTCCCTGCTATGGTACTATTGAGCACAGAAAATATAAATCTTTACGTTGTGTTATGGTCCCAAGTAATGAATAATGTATTGCGAGGGCCTCATTACGACACCAGTGCCTCTTCGTGCGCCTCCTTCATCGATTTCCCTACCTCATACGTCAATATCTCTCTATCAAGGCCGAAAGCATACAATGCTAGTGCTACAGTTGGTCCCATGTTTAAGGGCGAAACAAGATCCGTAAGCTGCCGATGTTTGTTGACTTAGCGCGGTTGATTGAGTGAGTGCCCGCTGATTTGCTATCTCTCATGACTGCCAACTACGCCCTCCATCGAATTGTATATTTTAGCTAAAAAAAAGTTAAGTAATGTGTACTAAATCTACATTTTCGTGTAGCTTGGCAGCTAAGCTATCTTTCACCTCATGCTAGATATCCACAACCGGTGTACGCACTGTCTTGCCAAAATATGAGTTTTTATCGGCGGGTTGCTTTTTTCCCCTGATTGTAAATGCATTGATCTGGATATTGATTTACATGTTTCTATCAGAGTCCGTTTTTGACATTCGGAATGTGCTACTTTTGGATGCCTCATGTACACAGCTAACGATAACTCACCGGTACCATCTGCATAAATATCTGAATGTCTGATTAGTTTGATTTCAGGTTGCCCTACTTGGTAAAAACATTCCATATAATTCTATTTTCGAGAACCGGACACCAATTTCTCCAATCAATATTCCATTTTGAGCAGCTAATGCTATGGTTGATGTAAAAAATGATAGGGAAGAAGACGATGACAGCGCCATTGATACAATACCATTTGCATGATAATGATAACGAATAGACATGTATGAGAGGACTCACTGCATATCTTAATAGAACTTTCATCTTTCTCTTAAATTTTTTTAATGTTTACGATTTTGATTATAAAAAAATACATCTTGAATTCTGTTTCTCCAACTTGTGGTAATAAAACTCATCTTAATGTTGGAAACCTGTAAGAAATTCGGACGAAAATTTCCTTTTACCGCATGACTTCAAATAACGTCCTGAAAGCTGTCTTGGAATCAGTTGTTTTTTTCCTAGGAAATTAATATAAATAACGAGGCGAGTCGAATATTTATGGCTCGTGGCCCAGCCCCAGACAGAGGGAAATTAATTATATCTTCTGAATAGGCTTACTATTTTGTAAAACATGGCAAGGTCGCACTGTTTTTCAACAAGAACAACACTTAAAAAAAGGATAATTAAATGTGTCTTTCTCCAACCATTACCGCTCCAGACCTCAGTAATGTTTTTCTAAACTTTTCTACAATCTGCACAAAGTAATGGTTTTTATTTGTTGTTGTTGTTGCTGTTGTTGTTGTTTTTAGCTATTTGCACAGCGACTATTTGAACTCATAAAGCTAACGTGAGAAGACACAGAAACAGAACAACAAAGAAATTGACACAGGAAAGAAAATTTATTACTATCGCATTAGCCATTTATCTCTGATTTGTTTTGTTTATCTGACATGAGCTGACCGTAGTGATTTCAACTTGCTTGTAGCAGCTTGGAACGATATTTTTTCTTAGTTGTTAAGCCAATGATTTAATGTGAAAATGAAATACATACAATCACGCGCCACTATATGTATAATTATTTATAAAAAAAAAACACCTTAAAAGTTATTTTACTTGGGTATTGGGTGCATAAAAACAAAAGATGTTTTGACATATTTCAAAATGTTTTTAAATACCTAAATTCTTGTTGAACATATAACGAACACATAGTCTTAGTTTTATATTTCAAACCAAATTTTGGGTAAAATTACTTCACTGGTTCGCAAATTTAAATCAAGAATTGCGTTAAAAATTACACGATTGTAACTTACTACCTGTGATAAAAGGGTGTAACTAATCATACGTATCCCTAGATTTCTAAACGTGTTATAAAAGTAACCGCGAAGCCGCCTTAGATATATCCTTGAAGACACTAAAAGTTATCATTCGACGAAGCTAATCATGGTATCATAATGGATCTACAGCGGCGTTCACAATACCACCGAAAGTCCTATCTACCTCTGATAGTGAAAAGTATTAGCCCTTGTCCTAGACCCTGAGTGCGAAAATAGTGAAGCATAATTCCTCGATTATATCGTTTGAAAGAGCTTTGACGTAAGACGCATTGATTATTACTAAAAGGAATAGTATACTTTGTATGAACTGGGTTTCCTCGCAGGATTTTTTGCATGGCGCGCCCACATAAAATAAAAACCACAAAGTAGAAAATATCCGTTCTTGACAGAGGATAATGCTCAAACAGTTCTGTGTATCGACTATCATTATGACTCATCAATACAATAGAAACAGAATTTCCTCAGTTATATAGACAGTATGCACTCGTTCTTTGTTCTTTCTAACAATCGTATCCATCATAATAGTTATGATAACAGAAGCGCGATCAAATGTCACGAACTTTGTTAAAATTCTACTTTGATAAACTCAATTGAGCACTGCACAGTTGCTCTAAACTCCCATTAGAAACGACTAATGTGACCAGCTCGGTCGGGAGTCATCGTAATCTCTCTCTCTCTCTCTCTCTCTCTCTCTTTTTCTCTCTGTGAGATTATCATACATCAGTCTTCGGACCCATCCACAATTTAGCCTATATATCGCTAGGCAACTAAGTGAAACTCAAAACCCATTAGAAATAACATTCGTTGTTCTTCCAACACAACTAGGATCAGCCCAGATACAAACAACGTTATTCCAGTCTGGGGTTACAAACCGAGCAGGGGGTGAAGACTTGCCAAGACCAACCCTCAGTAGGAATCTAGGGCTAGCGTTACCCTGTCGCCTGTACTGGTCACTCAAGCATGTCTATCTGTTTCCTCGCTTCGGTACCTTTGTATGCGACCCACGTCCGTGGAGGACTTTTTTTTTTTACTTGTGTTTTCTCACAATTTATGTCTTATTTTGGTTAGAGAACATACTCAGTAGATGCACCGGGTAAATCTAAGAATATTATTAAAATAAGAACAATGGGAAAAGTTTTAGTTTTCTAAAGTCATTGCTTGATTCTGTATATTTACTTAGATGCTAAGTTGACGGGTGTTGCTCTGTCGGTATAAACTGGGGTTAGAATGATCAGAGATACAACATTTAACAATACGAGCTGTTTAAGTGCACTTAGTACATGCACTTTATAAACATTTTTTGTCCTGTATGTTTAGTGGGGGGAGGGTGGGTCTTTTCATCCATCTGTGGCGTCAGCAGAACATTCGCTGTGCAGAAATATCTTATTTTGGTTTCAATCAGTCAGGGCTTTTGCTTGTTCACATAAAAATGATCTTCACATTTTGGCCAAGATGAATCGCGACTAATACAGGCTTTTGGGTTTGGTCTTTTGTTAAAGTTTTCAGGCAAAAGGCTGGGTTGACATTGAGTCGTTTGATATAATGAACGAAGGCCCACCCCTGCTGCATTAATGAGTCCGCGAAAACTGTATAAAATTCTCCAACTTATCGTTGCTGGTTTTAGTATATAATATACGACGCTGCTGTACGCACTTGGATAATAATTATTATTCTAAACAAGGAAACCGGAACTAAATTCTAAGAATTGTTTATTAATTCAATTCAACCTTAAGTTTAAAATATTTAGTCAAGACATGAGTCCAGGATAGAAAGTACGTTATGAAGCGCAGTTCATTTTAACTCAATAATACTATTTTGTTTTGACATAGTCTTACTTAGATACATCACAGCATGGTAACAAACATTGTTGCCCATTGCCTTTCACTTCCATCCCACAATTTACTTCGATTTCTCAGCTCATTACACATCGCACGTTTTCCTGTGAACCTTTTTCTCACCAATCGATTTATCATTAGTTGATGGAATACACTTGTTACAGTCTACAGCAGTTTTCACTCCCCTGTCTCTATGTCTTCTCTGTCTTTCTGTCTGATTATCTGCCTGCCTGCCTGCCTGCCTGTCTGTCTGTCTGTTTGTCTTTATGTCTGTCTGTCTGTTTCCTTCTCTCTCTCTCTCTCTCTCTCTCTCTCTCTCTCTCTCTCTGTTTCTGTCTTTTCTCCCCTCCCTCAGTCTTTTTCTTTCTCTCCCCTTGTATTTTGATTTTACTCTTAATCCCCACCATCTTGCTTCCCATGGAATAATGATAACAATAATTTAAATTTATTCCGCATTCTTTATAAGATCCTACATCTTTATTATGTTTTTCATGCGCAGTGAACCGTGCAGTTGTTTGGAACATGATATTAAATTAAAAAAAATATTCCTTCCGACTGTTATTTCGAATTACCACAACCCAGTCTATTTTACGTACAGCCCATCCTTATTCACCGTTTATGGTGAGACGATTATTTAAATGATTTTTGTGTGTGTTTTGTTTTTGTTTTGGTGTAAAGGCAAACTTATTGTCAGCGCCCTAAACTGTGAACTGTGAACAGCCTTCTATCTTTCGAATCATGAGAATACATGTAGGTCTTATGACACCCTGGTCCTTTTTGGTTGATATCTTAACGACCAGCCTCAACAACTAGGATTTATCGTGGACGAACCCTAAAACTAACGTCTGAAAATTTTACCCACTGCCTCACAGAGTCAATGCGGAATACCAGGGCTTATGACTCAACCGATCACACTGTAATGGCTCCGACCTCAGCAGTAGGAAAAAATCCGATCGTGGGTTTTGAACCGGGTATTTCCCGACTGGGAGCTTGGACCAACGCTCTATCTCTTGCGCTAGTCACTCCCGGTGATTACTGTCAGACTATTCAAGATTTGTGGTTGTATGTGAATGCTTGTGTGTATGAGTGTTGTCTGTTCAAGTTGAAATCCACCTCAGAACCGCTAAAGGAGAGCCTAATTATCATGATGGTCCAAGGCGTAGAGTGTGCAGCCTCTAATTGGACGGTTGCAGGTTCACGCCGCGGTTTTTCCTACTCACAGTATAGGTGTCTCTAGACCTACTTCTGAATAATACACGATTGTATCACCACCAGGCCCTGGAAACACCAAAGATATATCAACATTGGTAACACTGTGCTAGAACAGGTCAGCACATTCATTTACTTAGGTCAATTGATCAGTGATGACAATAGAGCAGACCAAGACATTAAACGCAGAATCGGAATTGCAAAAACCAGTTTCAACAGCCTACTGAATACTTTTACATCAAATTCCATCAGCATGAAGACAAAGCTTCAACTACTCAAAACGTTTGTCTGGTCCACCCTGTTATACGGGTCAGAGACATGGTCGATTAGTAAAGCACAAATGAACAAAATAGAAGCTTTCGAAATGTATGCATTTAGGAGAATAGGGAAGATATCATGGCGACAAAAATTGACCAACTACGAAGTGTTACAAAAATTGAACATAAGAAGAGAAATAGGGCAGTGTATTAGAGATAGGAAGCTGCAATATTATGGACACCTCATGCGTCATGAAAGTGTGATAAGAGATCTCTATAACGGCGAAGTGGAGGGCAGCAGAGGCCGGGGACGCCCCAGAACGAAATGGAATGACAACATCGCAGAATGGACGTGCTACTCGCTGGTGCAGTGCCAACGACTTGCGCAGGACAGATGTCAATGGAGGGCCATTGCAGCCAACCTTCGCAAGGAGACGGCACCCGGATGATGATGATGAGGTAATGTCATGAGTGTGCGATGTTGCAGGTTCACGCCGCGGTTTTTCTTACTCGCAGTATAGATGTCTCTAGGCCTACTTCTGAATAATACATGCTTGTATCACCACCAGGCCCTGGATATTATCCTCTAGGGTCCCGTCGCCGCATATCAAACTAAAAGAGAGCTTCGCTTTCTTCAATCAAAGACTACTTTGTAAGAAAGCCTGGAGAGGAGAGCCGGGTTATCTTGAGAGCCCTGAGTAGGATATTGTTGAGCCGATATCCTATCAGTATCAAAATGTATGGTCTTCGACACCGTTTGTGTCCCACCATGAATGGTTTCAGTATTGAAGAGCACCTGTTGTTATCTAAGAATGTATACCTGAAGCTTACTCGCACATAGCGTAAAATCTCGATTTCAACTGCCACTGTCGTGCCAGATAAAGTTTATGGTGTGTAATTTGTGTGCTGTTGCTCCGTCAGTTTGTCCTAGTGCTGGCCGTATATCAGTCACAACAGTGTGTTCTGTTGGAATGCGGGTTAGAAGTGGTTGTTGTTAGTTTACAATGCTTAATGAGACACTAGCTGTTGTTTTTGCCGTTTTCATTTTTATTGATCATACATATAGCTTTTATTTTTATCTAAAAGAGCAATATATCTTGGATTTTTGCTACTTATTTCCCCAATAACGTGAGGAAGCCAGGCTCAAGATTGGCTTATGAATTGTTTAATTTATGCCAAACTCAAGTCGCGCATTTATAGTCCATAAGACCAACCAAAACATCTTGATTTGGAGACATTGAATAATTGAATGATCTTAGATGTGTACACACTCACAGGCCTTTTTCTGGTTGCGTGGATGCAAAATAGACTCTTTTCACAATCTTACGAAGCCTATGGGCGTTTTGAAGGAAACACTGAAACAATCACAATGGTGTTGGCCCATAACAATAGAAGCCAATGATGTTTTAAAAAACGCTAATCAACACATACCTTTGGGAATCATACGCGATTTGAAAGAGCTGAAGTTGAACAATCATGTCGTTTGTGGTAAGTAACCTCATTGCTAAGGCCTTATTTGCACCTTATTTAATTAATGACTATCGCTTAAAACACGCCTTTAATAGAACATGGACAATCACCGTTTTTTTAAAGCCTCATAATGAAAGAGGTTGTTACATCTATCTCTGACTGGATCTCCTGATTTCAATCTGTAAAACCATCCTTTAAAATGCCTTTTTTCAAGAGGGGTTGTAAAAAATAGACTATCGCCATGCAGCAGCCGTTTCTTGGAACTCTGGACACAGTAAACGTCCGCTCTATCCACACAAAGACATTTATTATCATGTAAAACTAAACGAACAGAAAGATTTCGAAGCCTCTTACGCAATCGCAAAAGTCTCCTACCCCTTTTCGTGTTAGCGCTGAAAATGCGTTTTGCTAACTATCCTATTCTCATCAATACAACTTAATAAAACTGGATGTGTTTTTAACTAAGACACAACACACCATAATGTTTATTAATGATCAATGCTAAGGGATATATTTATTTTCATTTGTATTTTTATTTTTGTTTATATTTTTTGCAACATGGATCTGACCTGACCTTCTACGTTTATCCATGCTCGGATTTTTCCGCTTTGAAGATTTAAAATAGGCAATCTGATGATTCCATTCCACAATTTTCTCCAAAAATGACCTTTCATGGCTAGAATTTTCCACTCCTTCTCTCTCTCTCTCTCTCTCTCTCTCTCTCTCTCTCTCTCTCTCTCTCTCTCTCTCGTGGTAGAGCTTGGTCTCCAGATCGGGAGGTGCGTGGTTCGAATCCCATGATCGCGATTTGTCCAATTTCGTCCGCTGTAACTGGTTGGGTCGGTGTCAGTATAATGTGATCGGCTAAGACAAGAATCCGGGTCTGCCTGACCCGTCTCATGTCTGGTAGCACATACAATTGTCAGACGTCAGTCTTGGATCTCATCCACCGTATAGCATTTATAGTGCTGACACTGGACGTTAAAACTAACCCAATCCTCTTACTCTCTCTCTTTCTCTATATGTGTGTACCACTCTCTGTGCATCTCCTTGTCTCTCTTTCTCTCACTCTATCTATTTACATATCTCTCACCCGCCCCACCCACTCTCTGTCTCTGCCTCTGCCAATACATGAATTGCCTCGAACTGATAATCATAGATTATTATTTAACGTCTAGTGACCACTGGAGTTACGAGGTTCTTAGGCCTACTTTTGTTTTTCACCTTCTCTGCTCACATCTTACACAATAAATCAATTCCACCTACTTCTATGAGACAAACATATGCTGTTTCCCGATCACTTCAGATTTGATTTCAGCTTTTTTCACGCCTCTCAAAATCTTGTCATGAACTACGTAAAAGCAAGTCTAACTGCTTTTAAGGCCACCTTCTTCAAAGGATTATACTAATGAATCATTATAACACAATTAAAAAGTATGTTCATTCCAATGGGACAAGAGAGAAAACCAAAGCTTCCAATTACTCTTGCTGAACAATCATTTCTGCTTAACATGCTGTACATGCTTTATTTTTCAAATTTTTGTTTTGTTTTTGATTCCAACAAATTTGCCTTTCTGTCTTCTATCTTCTATACAAAACTTAATGATTATCTTGGAAAATCTTTCAATACATCCAAATTTCAGTATATCACAAATTCACTGAAAAGAATAGCCCGATTTCCTATTTATAAATAATCCTTTAAGTTTATTGCACTGCCCTGCAATAGAACACTTTCATGCCAATGTTCCTTATCTCTACAGAATAAACGGAAAAGCCGATGGATTTGAGATCAAAGTGCGAGCCTTGATATTCCCAAAGACCGCCACACTTTCAATAAGGGAATTAAATTTGAGACTCTCGTCTTTTCAATAGTTCATCTCTACAGGAAGGAAGCTTCAGTTTGGAAACAGCCGAAACCCAAGGAGAGACTATGTGACTATACGTGTATTAATTACAAATAACTGCTACCAATAATGTCATGTGACTATAACTATGGTATCTTTGCCTTGTGCACAGATGACCCACCGGTTCACCATGAACCTCCCCCGCGGCCAGAAGACCGTGGTCCGGGTCAGCCCACTCATCACCCTAGGTCAGCTGATGACCTCTGTGTGCGAGGACAAGAGCCTTGACCTTCGCAGACATGTCCTACAGATTCCGGGTCAACCGGGTGTCAAGGTCGACCTAGCTGCCACCATCCAGGAGCTTGGCCGGCACGAGCTAAACCTGGTGGCTGTGGGTGAGTGCATAGTGTAAATACACTTAATCGTAAAGAAGTACCTGGTGGCTGTGGGTGAGTGCAGGACATAGGGAAAATAGACTTAATCGTAAAGAAGGTTAAAGTAAATGTTACTGCTTATACTAGAGAACGTGTAACATGTGTTCCTCAATTTAAACTATGAATGTTATTAAGTTTTGTATTTTCATTGGTCTAGCATTTAACATCTTTGTTTAGCGTGATATAGAGTAGACTCATTTAACAACAATAAAGTTTAGCCTGATATAGAGTAGACTTTTTTAACATCTTTGTTTAGCCTGATATAAAGTAGAGTTAACATCTTTGTTTAGCCTGATATAAAGTAGAGTTAACATCTTTGTTTAGCCTGATATAGAGTAGACTTATTATTGTCCTAGAGAGTTGTGTAGTTTGCGTAAATTGGAAAAGAAACAATGAACAATCTTAGTTTGGGTCTCACGCTCTACCAGAAAGAGTAATCCACTCAGTGGCAATTCCCTCTCACATGCACAGCTACGCACACCTTTACAAAGACATTATTTTAACGTATATTCAACGCACATAAGATCTTCTAAAGTGCAGCGCCCACATCTGTTTAAAGAGTACGGAAAAAAATAAAAGTGTACACTGTATTAAGACTTCATTGTGTCCAATAACAGTGCATCTTTGTACCTCCTATTTCTAGGTCTCCAAGACCCTCGCAGCCACATGGTCTCCATGCCCGACCTGTCTAAACCTCCCCCATCTTCTTTCTCCAACAAAGCCATGCTTAACGCCCCTATGGGCGGGGAAGTAAAGAAGAAACGAGGCTTTCTCTCATTTCTTTCCAAAAGCAAAGACAAAAAATATCGCCAGGTAAGGCCCTCCAAGAAAATGTTTTTGACACGTTTCTGTGTTACTAGTAATGTTTAATTAATAGTTCTTTGAAGATGGTCAAAATCAATGTACGAATGACTGAAGAGTGAGAATTGGGATTGTTTTGCTTGTGTGGTGGGTGTTTGGTTAAAGGGGGCGGGGTATTGAGAACTGCATATAAACTTTTTGAATCGACATCGTCCTTTCTTTGAATTATGCTTAGATAGTTTTGATGCTGATCTAAAACGTTTAAATTCAGCAGACCATTCAGGCCACTGCTCAGCCACAAAGTTAAATTTATTAGGTGGCTCTAAACGCATCATCTTGACCCCTTCTCTGAGTAACAGCTTCAGATATGTTTTCTAGATCTTTTGTCTAGTCTCTAGATCGGTTCAGGACTGTCTTTTCAAGTCTGTAGATCTACTTAGCTGATTGACGTACGTTCTTTAACTTCTGACACCATGTTTCGAGTTTTACTTACACGTATTATAGAATTCTAGAACTTAGTTATGGACACAAATAAAACATGTGGGAAGACTGTCAGCCATTTTGATCAAGTGTTTATTATTGTAACTCTTTTACATAGGAAAGCTGTAAGGATATATTATTAGTATAATGTAGTCCAAATAACTAAACAATCAAATATAATGAAAGTCAGTAGACTAGTAGAAACCCAAACATCTCCCTTTCTTTAAAATGAAATTAAACATGGATAAAACTGCATATAAACTTCTTGAATCAACATTGCCCTTTCTTTGAATTATGCTTATGTTCTTCGCAAGTATGACTTCCCTGCTCAACCTCAGCTATGTGAGACATAAATATTAGTCGTTACTATCTAGGCGTATTAATGTAATGGTAAGGGAAGTAATCCGCGTTTACTTTTCGCTATAGCAAGGAATGTTGCTTCCCCTCTCTCCTCCACATAATTATTAATTTCTGCGATTTCTTAAAAAGTATGAACAATAATTTTTGTTTAAATTCTCTCCTTCAATACTTTTACAGTGAAAGGTCAGAGCATTTATTTAACCTTTAGGTTACTAACCTTATTATAGTACATTGAATTAACCAAGCATTCAAGCAGAGCCTCGTTATATTGATTCTTTATACACTAAATAACTTGTTTGAAAATAACAAGTTATTTGGAAAAAATATATTTCCACGAATACAACGAGTATATAAACGATGTTCCTGTTGGAAAAAATATGATGCATGTCTAGGTCTGTGTATTGTTTCAAATTGCAATTTAATTTTCTTTAACACATAGTGATATAAAACAAAATCCATGGCCGGCTAAGACAAAGGTCGTGCTATCTCCACTCCAACTCCTGTTTAGCAGAACGTTGGTCTTGGTGCGTAAAGGATTTTCTTTGGGACCCTTGGAAACGTAAAGTAGGAGAACGCTTCTGTCCTTAACAGAATAATTTACCTCTCAGTGATAGAGCAATACTTGGACCCTTGTGCTTGTTGGCATAGTTTGTTTTATACTGTAAATAACCCAGGAATTGCACAAAATTAATATGTATTATCTTTTGTGTAACTATCAAATAACCAGAGTATGGAGACGAGCTCCACCACAAGTCACGTACCTCGCGGACCGAACCCTCCCAGTTCCCGGCAGGCGACCACGCCCCCTGCACAGCGGCGACAGCTGAGCGAGTCCCCGCACCGACCCAACCACCCGGATACCAGACCAAAGTCCATGTTCATCGCCGCCGCCGCCACGCCAAGATCAGACCCCAGCGGCAACCACACCAACTCCCAGCCTCACCCTTCACAGCAGCAACACTATAAACTACAGCAACAACCATTGGACATTACTGCCGGGACAGGCAAAAAGAAACGGCGAGCGCCGGCTCCGCCATGTCCCACTGCAGACTTGCCATCAGCCCTGCCCTCCCGAGAACCAGTCCCGCCCGAGGGTCACCGCTCCCAAGTGCATAATGGTGGTCACCCAGTATCGGAGACTCTCCCTGAGAAGGAACATGAGGAGCGGCAGCATCAGGCCAACCACCAAAGAGAACCGGAACAGCCGCTATCCAGGGCGGAGCTTCTGAGCCGCCTCCACTCCCGCAACTCTAGCGACTCGAGCGGCTACCACGAGCTGCCACTTAGCGGGGCCGAGTCCCCAGAGGCCCTGGGCTACATTGACCTCCACACGGCAGAGCAGCTCAAAACCAGTTCGGCATCCATCTCGAGCGGGCTAGACGGGTCCGTGGCTAACGGCGATAGCGGTGTCCATGATCTCTCGCCGATGCGGGTTTCGCCCATTCAGGAGGTCTCTGAAAAGATCGAGCCGCCCGCCTCTTCCAGCAAGATGGCCGTGTCTGCCTCTGCTCCTGCTGCGTCCAGCAGTGGAGCCGGAAAGAAGAAACGGAAAGCGCCCGCCCCACCAGGATCTGTGCCGTCTTCCGAGTCCCCGCGGCCGCCGAAACCTGTGCTGGTACAGGAAGAACCAGCTCCCTCTCTAAAGATAGAAACTATCGCTGCAGTTGAGGCACAAGTACATGCAAGCATGGGCCGACTAGCTGACGCGGCGCCTTCTCAGTTAGAAGCCGATGTATCTTCAGGTAGGGTTACTACTAGGACTAGATTGTTTTTTTCAAATCAGACATAGTGATCTGAATTGTATGGACTCTGTCTGTCTGTCTGTCTGTCTGTCTGTCTCTCTCTCTCTCTATCTTCTCTCTCTCTCTCTCTCTCTCTCTCTCTCTCTCTCTCTCTCTCTCTCTCTCTCTCTCTCTCTCTCTCTCTCTCTCTCTCTCTCTGTGGGGGGTGGGGGCCGTGGCGGGTAGAACATCGGGCGCACTTCCGACGCAAAAGGTCCAGGGGGGGTGGCGGTGGGCCTGCGGTAAAACATCGGCTTCCGATGCAAAAAGTCCGTGCTTCGAGCCCTGGTGATTTTGCTCCCTACTGGTTGGGTCGGTGTTAGTTAAATGTTACCGGCTGAGACATGGCATCCCCGACTTGTCTCGTGTCTGGCAGCACTTGATGACATGATGAAGAATCTATATGTCCTTTCTAGTTGGACTTTTCCACAGTATAATGTGTTTTACAAAGTAGGATTAGGTGGTAGAAGATTTGTGCGGAGGACAGTTGAATAAGATATGTTCGACTATTTCGTATGTTTGGGGGCAGAAGGAGCAGAACGGTTCTTTTTGAGGTTGTAAACGATTGATGTAGTAGTTGAGTGAAATATGTTGGGTTCTCAGCCGATATATTATCGCCTGTTCTTGACGCTTCAGAAGGTTAATGCTCTTTCCCAGAGCCCACTCATTTAGCCATTCCTCTTTCTCGTAAACGACTTGCAAGCACACCATGGGGAGCTGACAAAAATACCCTGCGCCAACTCTACCTAAGCTATGTCAGATCAATCTTACAATGTAATTTTAGTCTCCAGTCCATTTGCAGCAAGAAATCGTTGGGAAATCTAGACAAAGTCAAATGCCTATACAGTGCTGATGTTAGACGTTAAAACCAACTCAACTCAACTCTC
>RQTK01000121.1:51210-87038 GCA_003991915.1 Elysia chlorotica | reverse complement strand
GATGTTAGACGTTAAAACCAACTCAACTCAACTCTCTCTCTCTCTCTCTCTCTCTCTCTCTCTCTCTCTCCCCCCTCCTCGCTCCCTCGCTCTCTTTTCGTTAAAATTGTATTGCATTACACCTTTATCACTAGTGACCATTGTAAAGCCAAGTAACTTCTGACTCTGTCATGCTCTTTTTGTATCTTGTATTTAAGAATTTTTTGTTCAACCATTGTTGGTTTTCTCTTATATTTCCCCCTTTATCAATATTCCTTCTCTAACCTTTTCTATGGTTCTATTTCCTCCTCCCTTTTTTCCTTTTTTAATAATAATAATAATAATAATACATTACGTTTTAAATTGTTTTGTTTACACTATTGTACCTGTGACCATTTCATTGAACGTCACTACAAGTTTCAACCATAGCCAGACTAAAGCAGTGCTAAAATAATTATGTTACATTTTTGATTGGTCAAGTGATTTCGATTGGAAGATCAGTTTTTTGATAGTCATTGTGGATTCCCAATAATTCGGGGTTGGCATGCCAAAAAATCCTGCGCCAGTCTGAGGTTTACATAGAGCTTTATGTCGTCGTACCACTTCCTGCTGATCTGCCTTTCCCTCTTCTCCCTTCCACTCAGCCTGTTAGGGTTGTTTTAGCGAGGCTGTGATGCCTTGCTATATAACGTATGCTTGCTAGACGTCAAAATATCCACGCCTCGAAAGCTTCTAGTTTCTTTAACTGATTCTTTGTATAGAGTCCATGTTGCGTCGCTGTAAGGAATAAACATAAATGTTTATTGCTCTTAGTTTAGATCTCTAAATAGTTGTCTTAAGATGAATAAGTCCTTTAGTTTTATAAATGACGATTTTGATTGTACTGTTCATATCTTTGGTTGGTTTGCCATTACTTGTTATTGTTTATCCGAGATATTTGAAATCCTAAAAGTTGTTCAAGTTGTTTTCCGTCTACTACTATTTTGATATGCGACATTATAATGGTGTTCACTGCTTAGGTATACTCTCCATATTAAACTACTCAAAACTTCCCTTACCTAAGACTCTGTACAGAGAAACATAAGGGAAGGGGGGGGGGGGTTAATTTGTAATGTTTTACTTCCTCATTACGAGCATATCGGCCTCTGGTTGTATTTTAAACAAGTTATCTTCCCTTTGTAAATGTGAAGACAAGAGGATCTTCAAGTCAACTTAGAATATTGACAGTTGCTAGCTGGACATAATAGGTTTTTGTTAGGAGTAAGTGATAGTTTTTTTTTAAACCATAAAAAGCGAGAGGACGTAAAAGAAATGTAAGTACTAGCGCGGAGAGATCTTCATGGAGACATGTATAATGAGGTGGGGCCATATGGCCGAAACAATCACATCACTGTATCCCAGCAATTTTCAAAATTGTCATCCCTCCAAATCATCAGCTTTTTAAAGTGAAACGACTTAACGCAATTTCGCTTCAAAATTTTGGCTTTAATTTTTTTTGGCTTCACGACGTGACAGTCGTCGCGAATAGGCGGCTTGGAGCCTCTTTGCATAGTCACCTCTCTCAAGTTAATCACATATTAAGGCTATGCTTAACACATACACTCTTATGCACAAACACAAAAAGAACAATGACCAGATAGATTTGACATGCAGATTCAAATTATTGAAAACGTGTTAATTCTGCTAAACAATTGATTAAGAACTATAACAACCACCTTTAAACTAAACACCTGCTGTAAGTTAACCAGCAATCTAATAATTTAACCGCACATGACGTTTTAACAATTCATTTGTGCATGTTAGTCTAGGTGTTTCTTTATTGACCTTTTTGTTTTTGAAAACTGCTTAGCTTATTCATTCGCCTTTTTTTTTTTAAACAAGGTGCGATTTTCCTTCAAAACTTGGCTTGAAATCGCGCCTCATGTCTTTCACCTCCGTAACGTGTTGAATCTAGCGTACTTGGGTAGAACATTTTCCATTTTAAAAGTATTTTCAAACGGAAAGTGTGTGAAAAAAAGATTTTAATAACTTGATCACAACATCCTTTAAATAGCCGAAGTATGTTCCGCTATTTACGTCTTAGAAAACCAACTTTTTGGAATAATCTCTGCGCTTCAAATTTGGTTACGTATCGAGGTAAGATATTTACTTATCATATAGCTTTGCATAATGCAAGTTCGCTGTTGGCTAACTTTTCCCTCTTTGTTTATACATACCAATGTTTAACATATATATTCTCACTTTTTTCCTTTTAGAAGAGCCAACACCACGTGAGTCGTCGACGCCAAATGGTGAAGTTGAAGAAACACACGCAGGTACGACTTACTTTTCCAAACAGATTAAAAGATACATGGAATTGATTATCAGAGCCAGCTTAGCTGTCGAAAGTTCTTTTCGTGTGCTATTAATAAGATATTTCCTCGGCTCTGCTTGGCTAATAATTTTCCTTGACCTTATGGACTATCGTAACATATTATTGTCATAAAGTGCATACAACGGTACTTCATACCTACGCAAGACCATGTTTCAAATATTTCTCTTGTTAAAACTTTTAGTTAATAAAATAATTAATACTGCTTAAAAATATTATGATGTCTAGAGCAGTCAGCAAAACACTTAATTCCCCATAAAAAAACAAAAAAACAAACAAAATTCATACAGCGAATACAATAATATCATCATCTTTTGGACAACATGATTTTGTCGTAGTTACACGATTTTATTGTAGTTATTCGAAGCACTTATCTATATCAAGTAATGATTAAGTTATACAATTCTTATTTAATATTATTCAATAACCTATAGGAAATTTTTGTAACTCAAATACTTTGAACAAAATATATCTAGTTATTTGTGCCATGAATTAGAGCATTATTGTGTATCTCGAACATTAATCATGCTGTGTTCCTATAAAATTCTAAGAACAAAAATAAAATCAGTAAACTAGAATAAGAAACTCCTGCTCGCCTTTCTTGGACCTATATGCATGTGATGAGAACCACATGATAGCATTATATCATGTAATAACACAACACCACGAAATGTTTATTCGTAATTATCCATCAATAACTATTTGTATTTGTTCCAGTGGTCCTTGAGAATGAAAAATCATCAGCAGCAGCAGCTATATCAACTTCAGATGAAAGCAAATCAAAGTACAATACTTTCCACGACGACAGTGATTCTGATGATGGGGCCGACTATACAAACACAGGTTTCGATATCAACGACATTCTCGAGGGCGTGACCTTCGATGATGACCCTGTGCCTATAGACCTTCGTATGGTCGGGTCACGTGACACGGACATGGTGATGGAAGAGACCGACTCCATCATCAGTGAGACCGTAGATCAGGTCAGTCCAGACGTTTGTTGCGCTTCAAATTACTAGATTTTTCCAATGTTATTGGATTTGCTTCCTGGCCAAACTATAAACTCTTGTATTTCCAAAGCTAAAGTTCACAATCATCTTTGTTAAAAAACATTCAACTGGGATTGTATGTCCCCCCCCCCACACAGCAACAGACTGCTTTTGTAACATAATAAACAATGTGATAAATACATGAGAGACATGTTAAAATATTTTATTTAAAAAAATTAGCAATTTCAAAAACAAACAAAAAATGAATTAAATAAACATTAGAAGGGAATGTTACTAACTGGCACTGTAAATTTTTTTCATAGGTGGAAACTTCCAGAAATGAACGACCATGTGCCTTTATTCCACCTCCTCCACCGGATGAGCCCCCTCCACCGGAAGTGGAACCTGTAGATAGCATTGCGTCATTGACCCGGAAGGCTGACCCCGTACTCGTGGATAAGGGCACAGGGGTCAACGAAGACAACGCCTCTCTAGCGCCCTCTAGCGCAAAAAGTTCGCCAGGAGCCGGTAAGCATTACAACTGCCGCCTCAAGGACTAACTTTCACATCTTTGATCTGTTGTGTTGAAAAGTCTTCCTTTGGAAAGCTTATCTGACATAAGGCAATGCAGAACATAACTGATCAGTGAAGATCCCGAACCATGCTTTCACTAAGCACACATTGATTTACTAATAATCAGATTTTTCAGGACAATATCTTAGGCGAATCATCGCCAATACTCCACCCATTCTGTACGTACCATACTTAATAGCGTTTCCGATCATGTCCCTTCGCACTTCCCGATGCTTTGCTGCTTTCAATGACTCAGTCACTTCCCCTACGTTAGTAATTTGGTTAGTCCTTCCATACCGTCTTTTCTCGTTGTTTTTCCCTTCTTCACTTTAATTCTTCAACCACTCCAGTCGTCATAAGGTGTTCCAGCTTTTCTTTTCTCATCTCATGTCAACAGATTGCTTGGTACCTGTTGTAAAATTGATCTTTTGTTAGCTTCATGCAGGAATGTTTCATTACGCTTCTTTGATGTCCATGAGACTGAGCTTTCTCTGTGGAACCTCATTTTAGTAGTCTCCAGTTTCTTCTTTGTTTGTTTTGACAAAGTTCAAGACTGACATTCATAAATAAGTATCCGTTCAATATAACACTGAAAGTATCTTCTTTTTCTGAATGGTGATGATTTTGTATCTTCAAACATCTTTTTGTGAAAACTCAGTGATGTTTCGATGAGTTTTCGCCACTACTTTACGGTTTAAATTTTTTATAATTACTTCTGAGAAGTGGCCTGAGAGCCATTCGTAAAATGGAAATTGGTTAAAAATACAGGTACCAAATTCTAAATCTGTTTTTTTTTTATTTAAAAAAAAGTTACATTCTTTGCCAGTGCGCATCCCCTCTAAAGAAACTGACACTTCTTAATCATTTCAAAATTAGTTAAAATTATTATATGCATGTTTTTAGAATTTAGCTTATCCAAGTTGAAGTATCACTATCATTTGCTTTTCTCCTAATGCCTGCCGAAACCTTTAAATGATGATGGTATACACTTTTATTCAAGTAGGGACTTCACTGATCAGCTATAATTTTTCAGAACTTGAATATGCGACGTGTTGCATTTAAGATCAAATATTACTCTGTTTTTGTGTTATGGGTACTTCTTAGTCTTATACACGATAGACGAAGAACCATTTCTTTGAATGCAGAAGCACATTATTCCAGAGACTTACCATACGTTTAATTGTTTGTTTATTTTGTGTAGATATGACTATTATATGAGCTTTTCCAGGACATGAACTGTTACCCTTCACCCTCATTCATCCCACCTGCATTCATGACCGTAGTTTTGCATGAGTTTAGAAGCTTCCCCTTGGTGAACGTCATTCCCTGCAACTGCTTTCATTGTTATCAGTTATTCGCTTTGTTTTGGGTGTTTTGGGTGCATGAAGAATATACACTATCATGACTTGCATCTAGAAAATTATAAATGTTTATACTAATCTTTTGCAGAGCTGTTCTAGATCGGTTATAAATATAATGGGGATTCTGGAAAAAGATTAAAATAATATTGTAATGTCTAACAGTTTTGGGTGACATTTTCTTTTTTTCTATTTTGGGTTAGTAGAAATTCGGACATATTAATTAATCAATCTCAATTAACACATTGAACATATTTTGGCATTGTATTAAATCATTGTTATTCCACGTGATTCTAAGATTTGTTAAAATTAAGATTAAGTTAGAACAGATCAACCCCCAGATCAACCCCATTCAGGGAGCCATCGAGTTCTATACCAGCGGTACTGTCAATTCGAACAGCTTTTTTGAGACACTTTTGTTAGTGATGGCAGCTACCCAGTTACTAAGTGAGCTATCTTATGGGCCTTGACAACCTGACCCGCCAATCCCGCTGGTATGGAAGCCGGTGCCCCATCATACCTCAACTTCCCTGTCCCACGTCTGTTTACACTGTTAACACAATCTACCTTGCTGTTCGCTTGGTTCCCTTCCTGCACCCGTCCACTCACACCCTACACCAAACAATACTACACAAACCTGTCCATCGTTCTGTGTCCTTGAAAGACCGCAAGAGGCGGGACAGCTTCACCAGCCTGGACTCTGTGGACACCATAGAGGGCCTGAGCATGGACTTCGAGCAGGCCATCCAGATGGGCGAGGAGTCGCTTTACCTGTCCCTGGACGACGTGACAGGTAGCCCCACCCCCTCTACACACAGTGTGTGCTCACCGCTCAGCCGCTGCTCTACAGTGCCCCACTGGAAAGCAAACCCACTCACACACGCTGCCCTTTACTCACTCACTCTTTTCTATTGTATATACGCCTGCTTATTAATCGCTCGCTCAACTCTACAGTCGGTGCTAAGCTTTAGCTATCGGCGTTTTTTCTTTGAAGGACAATATGCTGACGAAATAGAATTGCTTTATAAAGTACTTTGTGGGCTTACGGCATTCAAAGAAAAATTAATTCTCGATTTTAAAGTTTGTATCGATTTAGAAAGCTTTTTCTTTGGGATATACGCTTGAGCAAAATGAAAAGAGCTATTGACACAGATAAAACATTTCTAAGAGTGGCCAGAGTTTTTTTGTGTGCTTCAGTTTGTCTTGCTTGAATTCATGGCTAAGAAAGAAGGCTACAATGTAAACGAATCGTAAGTAAATAGTCACTTTATTAGTTTCAATAAGCAAGTTTATATATTTGCCTCAAATTGGCCTGCTGGAGCATTTTGTCAGTATTTTGTTTTGTTTGGTTTTATTCTTATATGTATTCTATCATAAGAAATACACTAGGAAGAACTATCTTTTTCCTTTAACAAAACAGAGTGTGTTTTATGCACTGAATACAGAATCTCTTATGTATTAAAAAACCTAAAATCTTAGCTTTTAACAAGCAACTGATATAATTATATAACCGTTTCTTTAAAATATATATCTTTTCAACTTTTTACTCATCTCCCCTGTCCCTCACTTTCCTCATTTAAAAACAAGTTTCTACATTTTCTATTCTTTAAATTTGTCTGTTCATCTACATGTATTTCTTACGGAAACCTAATATACATCCATGATTCACCATTATGTCAAGGAAATAAAACGCTGTTTGTTTTACTTCGTAAAAATAAGAGTCAACCAAATCACCTAAAATTTTGCAAAGTTTAGCTCAGGTAATCTAAAGAAAAAAAAAATTGTCATCTAAAATTTTCGACTGCATTCGTAGTGAAATTAAAAAAAAGTTGTATGTAGTTAATTGTAAGTCGCTATGCTACTTTATAACTACTCAGCCATCAGTCTCAACAAATGTGCAGTGGACATTTTTAGACAACTAGTCAACAGTGACTGATCACCTGTACTAAAAAAGCCATGAAACTGTTCAATATAAATCTCGCTGAATTCCATCAATAACTTGTATACCTCAATACCACGTCGTATTTTCTTGCAATGTACAGACTGTTTCCCTCCTACACCGTTTCCGTACCACTATCAAATTACGTTAACCTGACAAAGAAACGGACCTGAGATATCGTAAATAAAACAGCGTATTTTCATCAAATATATCATCATTATTATGGATTAAAAACAACTCGATGCGTCTTTATAAAGTACATCTATCATTAGTGATTTCTGGTCTTTTTGACACTTTGATTTTTTTTTTTGCAGCTCAATGTCCGTGTGTTTTCTTTCCTGTTTAGAATGTCTCCATATTATGTCAATTCGTATTATTTTACTGGAAGTTTATGAATTTGTTGAAAAGTATTGGATAGCCTGGGGTTGTGAAAGGCAATAACAGCAACATAGCTCTTAAAAAATGCATGATTTATGTCCCTAATGCCTAAATCACACTCATTTTCTAAATACACCATGTTATTATTTCTTTTCTCAGTACAGCAAAATCCAACATTCATTGACCATACTAATGCACGTTTTCCACAGATTTTGAGAAGCTAGTTCATGATTTTGTGTGTGCAAACATGAAAATTCAATGTATCTTCTGTGGCCGCCCATTAGAACTAAGTGAAATCCGTTTTAAAAATAGGAAAGAAAAGTTATGCATTTAAATTATGTCTAAAAGGAAAATGTGTTGTGGTTAATTAGTTTTTATTGTTTTCCACAGATTTTGAGAAGCTAGTCCATGATTTTTTGTGTGTGCAAATAATGCAATCGCTTTTAATTTGCTTCTAAACAACAATTAGCATACATGTAATAAAAAGGCCAAAGTCGAAATTCTTTTTAGCAGCGATACATGAATTATGTTTCTTTTGAAAACCCACCCCTCTCCGCACAGGGATAGACTAATCTTATTCTGATCGGTATAAAAACATACACAGGCAGCTGAATTCAAGAATTATAACATTGCTTGCATGTAACTCGTGCTCTGAAATCTGCAATATTGTTCTCCTTTTTGTGTGGATAATCATTTACATGTGTTTGATCTTTTTACTTTGAAGCTTGGTGTGAGTTAACACTTTTTAAACTAGCTTTTTTAAAGAGACACAATATAAATACAATTACAATTGTGCTTTACTTTTTGAAAGAGTTTTCGGGATCAATTTTAAATACAGTGCGGGAAGTTATAAAATACATCTTTGAATGTTTGTTTTAGCTGTGCTTTTATATTATTTTGACATTATTACTGCCAATGTTTTTCTTGTAATGCACATACACATGTAATTATCTTTCGATGTGTTTTTTCTTCGAATATTTATGACGTTCGCTCCTGTCGTTAGTGCTTCTCAAAGTCTTCTTTATTTTGTAGTGTGTGATTTGAAAATTAGTTTACCTACAAGTTAGATTCCTATAGAATATATATCTTTGCTGTATATGTAGAATTTTGGAGGAACTTTCTGGACGTTCTTAATAATATTTTTTTACATTTGCAATCGTAAGTTACTGGTTGCTGAACTCTTTACATTTCACCGGCTTATTAGAAACTTGAATATTTAGATTTTCAAAATAGCAACATCCTTTTTATCATTATTTAATTATCCTGGTTTCTGATCGCCCTACTATTTGCCACGTCTAGACAATGACCTTTTTATGAATCTTTTTGAACTAAGTTGTAATAATATTGAAAACTTTTGCTCGCCTTAAAGTGGTTTTACATTTTTTTAACCTGCTTAAAAAGTAAGCTTGAAATCATTTTCATAATTTTTTTTTGTATCGTTATCTTTATTCGCCTTGGTTAAGATTTTCCCTAATATATATGAAAACTCTCATCATTAAAATTTAAGTGCACCTAAGTCAATAATAGGTCTTAAAGTTCTTTCAGAGATATTTTTCCTCTCCCGTTGCCAATAGTTACACATTTTATCTTTAAAATACCATTTCAAAGCAAAGTGTTTCACATGCCTTTTGATGTACGTCGATATAAAAATTTGGAAGTCTTGTAAACATTAACCGATAAGCCTGTGTAGAAAAATCATCATATTACTTCACTTGACAAGTAAGTTTCGTGTAATTTTTATATTTTATTATCAACTTGTATTTCCATGTATAACATGCACGACAATGCATCATATGCAGTTTTAAACCACCTTAACCTTTGCGTATCACCCCTGTTATCTCCCGTACAGTCCCGTCCAGCTACAAGAGCGAGATGGCGCTGTTCGTGGAGCGGATGAGCAAGATGGCGGTGGAGACTTCCGGCGGCGGCTCTGGCCAGAACGACGACAGCGTGAGCAGCCTGTCCCTGCCGGCCTCGGAGAACTCGGACACTGGGTCTGTCATCCAGCACGTCCGCTCGGGCTCTCAGGACTCGCGGGTGTCCGGCTCAGACAGTGGCGGCTCCCTGAGGGGTCTCCCACACTCGGGCCAAGCCAAGGACAAAGTCTGCCTGCCCATGACGGAGGAGATAAACGTACCGATTGAGACGGTTCCACCCCCGCCAGAGTTCGGGGATGAGGATAAGGAGGATGGGAATGAGGACGACGATGACGAGGAATATTACACGGAGACTGTAGAGGAGCTCATCATACCTCTGACCCCGCACGGCTACGACTTCTCGGCGGCGCAGAAAGTCGAGGAGGAGACGGTGGTCACCAAGCTCACACCGCGGGAGGAAGAGAGCAGAGAAGCGAGGCCCAGAAGTGGCAGCACTGGCGTGTTTCGAGCAGAGCTAGTGTCTATTGCTCCAGTGTATACTAACCCTGTCTCGACGCCCAGACCCCCCACCCCACCAGTTGTCAAAGAGACGCCCCTCCCTGTCGCATCCTCTGCCCCAGCACGTCCCTCCCTCCCATCCGCCAATCCAGCAGAGAAGGAGGAGTTTGTTCTCACGCTAGAGGACCTTGACAGTGTGAGTTTCCTGCCGCCCAAGCCTCCGACACCCAGAACTACTTCCCTCAGCTCTGCCGACACTCCCGTATCCCCAGGGTTTGTGTCAAGCGCTGCCTTTGTCATGGAGAACCATGGTCAGCAGGAGACCAACTCCCCAAGAGGTCGTAGCACGATGTCCTTTCTACCTTCAGAACAAGAAGATTCCGTAATGGAGACCAAACCTTTGACCACGTACCGGTTTCCAACTACAGTGCAGGGGCCAGGCCGTCTTGCCAAATCTTCAGCTGCATCAAAAAATTCCTCACCGCGTAGCGACGATTCACATCCTGATGCCGGCTCAGACCCCCTAACCGATAAACTTTCTCCGCGACTCCTGGTAGACTCCTCCTATTCATCCATGTCCAAATACAGGTCAAGTTACGAACCAGTACACACACTTTCTTCCCCATCTACCGCTTCTTCAGCTACAACATTAACACTGGCTGCTGAACCACCCACCGAGGTCATTAGACACAACGAACCCGATACCCCAGATGAGACCGATTCTCCAGCGACCGATGACCGTGAGGACGAGAACAACCGATCAATCGACTCCGGCGCCGAGCTTGACCCTCAGGAAGCTCTAGCTGCCCAGTACTCGGCGCTACAGGCACAGTTCGCGCAGTGGCAGACGCAGCTGAGCCAAAACCAGGCGCTGCTCTCGGCGCAGTCCTCCCCTGGCGTGACGCGGGCCAGCCGGGCGGGGCCCGAGCTCCAGGCCGAGCATCTCCAGCAGCTCTCAGAGCAGGTCCTCGTGCAGCAGCAGATGATGCAGCAGCTCCAGCAGACCATGCACGCCCTGCAGCAGCAGCAGCAGCAGAAGGTCCAGGGCGCGGACAACAACGGTGCTGGGAACAGGTAGAGAGTTATTCGTTTATGGAAACGCTGTCTGAAATAGTTTGTTTCAATCTCGGTAATTTTGTATAGTAGAGGTAGAAATCATTCAAACAGGGTTTGAGAATGATTTAAGTAAAAGGTTATCTGGCTAGTTATATTTTTTTACACTTAGTAATGGAAAGCGGTAAATAAACGTAAATTGTCTATGGTGTTCGCATAATTCTTGATGCTATGGTGCATTACTAAAATCTTTTAAAGTTCCCAATAACGACGATATAAGAAAGAGGCAGTTGAAGAAATAAAGCGTTCTGAAGCAGTTTGTGTTAGATTTGGTTTGTGTTGCTGCTTACCGTCAACACCAGCACTATACAGGCAAAACTATGACAATTTTACGTGATGCCACGCACGATATAGTGTGCGGAGACCTGGACTACTGTTGCAGCCGGCCATATTACACTGACACCGATCTAACCATTAAGTTTTATTTGACGTCGAATCTTACTTTCATAATTATTTCAAGTTAAAAATTTTTTTTAATGTTAAATCCCTTTCTCATAATTATATCATCCTCAGTTCCTCAACCCCAGAAGTTGCGCAAATCGCAGCGCCACCACCACCTCCTCCTCCCCCTCCGCCCTCTGCCCAAGGGGCACCGAAGACGTTTACAGGCATCCCCAAGGTTCGGACTCTGGACAGTCCACGCCCGGCCAAACAGCTGACCAGTAGACAGAGCCGATTCGAGCCAGTGCTTGACCCCAGGGAGGAGCTCATGCTGGCGATAAGGGGCTTCAAAGGCAGGGAGGGGCTGCGCTCGGTGAGTAGTTTGGTCAATGGCCGAGTCACAGAGAAGAATTAGGAGAAATTTTAATATGAATTATGTGGAAAAATCCAAAAATTAAAATAATAGTAGTGTGCAACAGAACAAAAATGTTACTGTGTCAGGGAAGTTTATACTATAAAAAAATGTAGGATTAAGAGTAATATCTAAAACAGTGCGCTCTTTTCTTATTTTATGCTGAGGATTTTTTTTTATTATACTTCGTGCAAAATTAGGTTTAAAAAAGTCTTAAAGCTTTATTTTCTCATATTAAGTTTGATGAAAAAATTTAGCTAGTTGATGGTTTATTAATTAAAAAAAAGCCTGATCAAGATTTTGACAGCAACACGATTTTACATCGCTAATTCGGTTCTGGTGTTTTTATTCCAATTTATCAGATATATCCGTCCTAAACCAAAGAAGAACGTTATTTTTCAATAAATTAAATGAACTTAGAACTCAATGCTAAAAAGATCATATGTGGTATAAACTTTTAATGTACAAATGAAGCTACCAGCAAGTTTGATCTGTTCAGGTTTAACTAAAAGATTTCCTATACGGTTTAAAGATCCAATTGCAGTTGTTTTCATATTATATGCTTCCTCATTTTTTCGTGTAGTACGAAGGTCTCGCCAGGTTTAAAATTTAAAAAGAAATGTACATATATCATTTTATTTGTAAATTACGTGATTTAATGTAACTTATCATTTTTTTCATGATCAGGTCCCAGTACAGCAGACAAAGTGGGTCCACAGTAACCGATGATGGTCCAGCTACTACTTCTTTTGTGTTTAACCTGCCTGTGGGCTGCTTTCCCTAACACTACACCTGAATTCATATTGTCTCTGGAGCTGTGCACATTAAACCCAAAACTTAATGACTTGTTTTCGGACCATATGATGCCAGCTTCCTGCCAAATCTCTGACTGACCACACTTGTCTCGGCCATGTCTCAAATGTCTCAAAAAATGAATATGGTACAAGGTTGCTGCTAGTTTCCCTTTTCATGAATATGGCTACACTGACTAAATCGTGCTGCAGCCTTTCTTTTCTTGTGAGTGTGCAGCATAAGTCCAAAAATTGAATGAGACGTTAAGATTCAATTCAGTTTGTTTATATTTTATAAACCCGATTAAAGGAAGCACCTTAGAAAAGAATGAATAAGAATGATGCCTTGGGCATTTGGGCATATATCATAAATAAGTGTAGTAAAAATAAATCAAACCAAAAATGTACATGTATATTTTATGCTTTGTTATCTTATTGTAATTCCTATCATGTATTTTACCTTACAGAAAAATTATATAAAGTTTAATGTATGTAGCTTGTTTGTAAATAAATTTTCGTATAAATAATTATGCAAGAGAATCAAGCCCTATTGTATTCTATGTTTTCAGAGTTGCTAAAGCTCAAAATTCAAATATGGGGTAAATAAAGAAACTTTGAAATGCAAAAAGTAATTGTGATGCCCATCATAGTTGTTTTCATGTTGTTATGGTATCAGTTTTATTAATCAATTGCTATGAATTTGAAAATTATCTGAAAATATTTTAATAAAAATTTTTATTTGACTGAATATTGATAAGTTAGGAATGTAGAGAAAAGTGTCTCAAAAACAAAAATCAATAATAATTTTTGTTCATATTTAAAAATTAAAAATCAATGCATGTAATTCCATGGTTGTGTTACTTTTATGTATTTCCTTCTTTTTTTCTTTTGTGTTTTTTTTTTTCAAATATAACTCAACATACATACTTGAACTGTTATAACAACAATTATTTTAACATAAATCACAATAGACATGGTGGTGCATTTATAGTGCCTTAAAGTTAAAGATGTTGAGTTGTATTTTTATTTTGATTATGTATTTTACTCACCTGAGAGGAAATATGAATTACTCAAAGAATATACTACATTACGTATGCATGTATAATTATGTAATCAGATAAATCTTTTAATTTGAGAGTGAAAAACTTGTCTTTTCGAGTACCGTACTTCAATCCTTCAAGAATAAGTTTTATTTTAAAATAGATGTTGTGAAAGAGATCGTTTCCTCCAGCATCCAACCTGCTAATTCGTTGTTTTTTTCTACCCTTTATTTTTTTCCTTATTGTAAAGAGACATGGTATACATATTAAGTTTTAGTTGTTTAATATTTTAATTTGACATCAGAAGAAGACAAAAATTGACTACTGGTGAAACAATAAATCTAAAAACACTAATGTTTGAATATATATGATTGTATCTCTTTATTTATCGGAAAATTTGTACTTAAAACATACACCTCTTTCAAATCAAATGCAGTTTCGTAATCCTTGTGAACAACTATATTTAAACAAAATGTATGAACTTAATATGTCTCATTAACTGCATACTCGTCTTTCATATACTCAAGCAAAGCCCTATAGCAAAGTATTTATATGTGCTTATGTTTTATGTTTGATATTCATGTACGGATATCTTTAATATATTACGGAAATCTATCACTATGGGATGTAACATATATATACCTGAAAAGTCGAATATGGTCACTGTGCTTTGATTTTGGCGTGTCATTTTTTGCTACCCTGGAGAGAATCTACCTATAAAAACTGTTTTATTTTCTTCTACTGTATATTGGACACACGTTTCTATGAAAATATAGCAAAAAAGTAGTAGCCTATTTTTCATCAGAAAGTTTTGTTATGCAGATCTCATTCTCACATTTGCAACGACAATTATATCACTTGCGTGTTGGCATGGGCGATAATCATAGCACAGTGACGAAATATACCTGTAACGTTATTGTTACTATGCATTATCTTTATGGTTTGGAGATTGCAATTCTCAATTTCTCTGGGACTATCTGTCTATCTGTTCAAAAAGAAATAAGAAAAAGGACCTGCTATAAGTTAAGGATTGCTGTAAAAAATTCCCACCTGTTCTCTGCACGTTTGCAGATGTAGTTGAAGCAGATATTGTGTTCAAAGTAACTGGGAACTTTGCTTAACCGTCGGTTATGTCCCTTTTATTGTTGATTGGTCTGAATACACAGGCATTCAGTTCAACATTGTTGCAACTGTTATTTATATATTTTTACATTATGCATGTAAACGAACTGTCCATGTTTTCATATTACCGGCAATAAACTGAAATATTGATTAAAAAAGAAATCTTTGAAGGCATTTTTTTCATAACAGTATCACTTCTCTCCCCTCTTCTCTCTCTCTTTCTGTATATTGAAATCTCTCTCTCTCTCTCTCCCTCTCTCTTTCTATTTATCGATCTATCTATCTATCCAAACAGCCACATACTCATCTTTCTACCTATCATCTATCTATCTATCCATCCATCCATCCATCCATTTATTTGTCTGTCTGTCTGTCTCTCTGTCTGTCTGTCTGTCTGTCTGTCTCATTATAAATCTTTAATGAAGTTGAAATGTAACATTATAAACAAGATAATAGTAAGCTTATATCTAACCCTTGAAACATGGTCGATAAAATCTACCGCGAAACTACCTTCATTAGTTTGAAACGGAAAGTATGAACATCCTTTAGGATAAAAAAAAATTGCGGAGCGGAAATCTGATTAAAAAAACCAACAACAAACAACGTTGTGAAAAAACAACAATCGTTTTGTATGAAAAGCAAAACAGCAAAGACTCTCTCCACTAAAAAGCGCATGTGTTCTACATGTTATGGCTGTCTCTTCCCATTGAGAAAACGGAGCTAAGAAAATATTCTGTTCGCAAGTGAAAAAAAATGGATAAGGTTAAATAATATGTTATCGCCCAAGCAGAGAGGGGTATAAGGGAAGCTAAGCGTTAAAAAAGAGGTAAAGATAGACAGAGGCTGATAAATAGATATGCATGCAGACAGATACGTTTTTGAATAAAGTTAGGGAAAGTGAGAGTGTGTGCGAGACAGAGGGAAGATAGACGCAGAGAGTGATAGAGACTGAAAGAGAGACACAGAGATAAAGAGAAAGAGAGTCGCACATACACTATGATAAATAGGCATGGAAAGATCCTTTATAAAATATTTACACAATAACAAGTTTTTCCATGTTGCAAAGAAAGTGAATTGATAGGCTTTCCTCTTTTGTCCAGAAGTAGACCCTCGTCTTCCAGACCCTGTGAAAGGCTCTTATCATATAATTTCACACATCTTCGTAGGTGTTAAAACGATGGAACATGCCTCGAGACAGAAGAACAACTTTCCCTTACGCTAGAGGGAGACAACGTTGCTGAATTGACTCTCTACCGCTCCTCTAAAGCTAGATTGGGCTGCACAGGCCCGTAATAGATTTGAGGGAAAAACTTTTTATTTCAGCGAATCAGCAGTAAATGTCACAATTTTAAACAGATATACAATCACGAAAAGATCCCTAAATTAAATTTCCTCACAAATGGTCAATTAAAAAAAAGGCAACGATAAGAGATGTTTAATTAAGCCGTATAATAATAATAATATAGTAGTCAAATATGTACTTGAAAGAAGTTTTGCTGCAAGGGTTGTGATAGAGGCATTCTATTTTATATAAATGCGTTTCTGGATTAAATGTGCACAATAATTATTCAGTTATGTGTAAAGAAGCTAAAAATAACCCATAAGGATCGTATGTATACAACGCTATGCATTATAGAAGAAAAAAAAATACCCGATGCTATTATTTTATAGAGATACTTTAGCAACGCCTCTTTATGGCTGACATGTAGCAAAAAAAATTTTAGATGCATGTATTTAGGATATCTTTAAATTTGTAGTTTCTCTTCCCCCCCCCCACCTTTCTCCAATTCTCGTTTGCTGTTGCTCTAGGGTTTTTAATTTTAATTTTCTTCACTTTAGCATATTGTTTTTATTTATCGCCTATTACTCTCTCTCTCTCTCTCTCTCTCTCTCTCTCTCTCTCTCTCTTTCGTTCTCTCTCTCTCTTTCTCTCTTTCGTTCTCTTTCTCTCGTTCGTTCTTTCTCTCTCTATCGATCTCTCCCTCTCTCTCCTTCCCTTCCTATGCCTCTCTGTGCGTATTTCTCTGCGCGTATTACCCCCCTTTCTCTATCTTTCCCTCATTAATTTTTCTTGTGCATCTTTGATCCATGATAAACAACACAAAACAGTTTTGAAATAACAATTTCAAATTGACATTGATTATGATTTATGAAATTAGCAAATGTTAAATAACCATTTTTACTCCATTTATTTTGGGTCTGGACTAAAATTTATTTATGAGAGTCTAGGAACCCATTTTCCCCTAGATCTAATTTCACCATTGAAAAATGTCAGAAGCTAAAAAAAGTGAAAGGGAAACCTGGAAAACCTTCAAAATAGTAAGAGTGTGCTAACCTCGGCTTACAAAAATATTGATGCAGCTATGAAAAGGTCTCAGTTTCTATTTTGATCTCTTAATCAATACATTGTCAACTCTTTTACATGCCATTAATGGTAAACAGGATTTTCTTGAAAACATTTCACGCGAGAGACTGAAAAAAATTTAAATAAATACTTTTTATTCTTCTAATAAGCAAATTTCAATCACTGACTATGCAAAGCAAAAGTGTAGTATATGTATTCTAAGGTAATTAATTCAGCCTCTCTCTCTCCATCTCTCACTCTCTCTATTCTATTCTTCATTTAAATCCACTGGATCTGTATTGAAACATACTTGTTGAATAATTGGTTACCATCAAACTTAAAAAATACTTTAGTAAGATTTCGACTTGGTGTTTCAGAGATAAATTGTCATAAATTCAAATATTCAAAAGATATCACACTGCAAATGTGTCCAGTTTGTAACACAGTTAGAGAAGATGAATACCACGTATTAATGATTTGTAAAGCATACGAGGAGCTTCGAACCACGTACATCCCTCCCAAATACCTTACAATTCGAAATAGACGTAGATTAAGTGTACTAATGTCAAATAGCAATCTTTATTCCAATGTTGCCATATATTTACAGCATGTCTTGAAACTAAGAAAATCTCTGATATAAGTAAAATTTCTCAGCCTATTAGGAATAGTGTCGCAGGTGTATTGTTCATATTGTGTATGCCAGTCTTGCATAAAAAAGCTTGTACTTTCTATTTGATTGCTATCTGTACGACGTGAACTGTAAATTTGGATAAATTATATATTCTCTGATATGTCTATGTGGTAAAATTTAGACTAAATTACCTATCTCCAAAAATAAGAGCACAAATTATCAAACTGAAAGCTCGTTTATAACTAAAAGTTACTCAAAAGCTTCATAAATTGGGTGAATGGACTGAGAGAGCAAATCGAAAGTGATGTTACCATTTTGTTATCTTTTTCTTGAACATTGTAAAATTGTATTTTTTGTCATGTTTGTTAAGGGTGAGAAGCCCAACGAACCAATAAACATCAATCAATCAATCTCTCTCTCTCTCTCTCTCTCTCTCTCTCTCTCTCTCTCTCTCTCTCTCTCTCTCTCTCTCTCCACCATGAGTTTTTTTGTTTAGCTACTCAGACTCCCTTCTTTGAAAAGTCTCTAAAGATCTAAACGCATAGACTTGTGAGCGTCTTCCTGATAGGTTTAGTCAGCCTTAAAAGCTTTTAATCACGGAGACTGAGACAGATATGAGTCGCACGCTATCTCTCGCCCAAGATTTGTGGGTTAGCTTGGGGACGCAACAGCAATCAAAGGTAAAGAAGAATCACGCAACCTGAAGAGAAATTGTCAAAGTTTATTGCCCAGCTTGCGACGCCCCTTAAGTGCGGTCAGAGCGGCTAGGCTATCAGCTGGAGATAGGTTTTATTATCCGCTCAACAACAAACTTACCTTGCAAATGAAGAAAAGGGGGGAATAGATGGAAAAATCGACACTTCCCTTTGCTTTCTTATTTGATAACAAATCTTTCAGAGCGTCAATCTTGGCACAGCTCTGTCGGTCTCCATAGAAGAAATAGACAATTTGCTCGCGTCTCTTTCATTCTCTAAAATCGTTGCTCTATGTATGTCATTCTCTTCTGCTTGTATTTGCATTGTATACTACGTAATGCCTATTTCTCTTACTTGATCCCCAACTTTTTTCCTCTCTGTCTCTCTTCCTCTCCCTCCATCTCTCTCTCTCTCTCTCTCTCTCTCTCTCTCTCTCTCTTTCTCCCTTTCTCCCTCTCCATTTCTCTAGATCCCGTTCCTTCTTTCTCCTTTTATTTGCCTAACTTTCTCTTTCACTCCCAACCCCTTAGCCTATGTTATTGCCACCCCTTATTGTTTATCTAATATATTAACCGTCTTAGTCATTTGTCCATTTCCAGCCTCGCAACCTTTCACCACATTCAATATCTAAATCTTAATTTTCTTTACCTGTATGATTGTTACTTTAGTACATAGTCCGCAATATGCGACTTTCTGCAGCACCACAAAGATTCTCTTTCAGTGATTTTCTTCACAACAATCTAGTCAAATCCAGTCGCCTTCCGAAGAACAGGAAGCCTCTAAACCTGTACAACAATCTCTCTCTCTCTCTCTCTCTCTCTCTCTCTCTCTCTGTGGGTTTAAAGTCTCCTAGGTTCCCCCGAGGGATCTTATACTTCGAAGAATGAACAACAATTATCCAGATCCGGTAAATTTACAGCAGTTCAACCAACGCTATCCGCCTCAATCCTGACGTCCGGACTAGAACTGTTTTCTCTGTTACTGCGAGATTCCATCTTTGAAAACTTTGATTGCGGGATTTTCCCGACATCAACCACAAGACAGTTTTGCGCTTCTCATGCTGTAAACTTTCAATTTTATGCAATTTAGGAATGTGTGTGTGTGTGTGTGTGTGTGTGAGTGTGCAAGGCTGGATTTCACCGGAGGATTCCAAAATGGTTAGCAGGATTTGAAATCAAACATCTAATGAGAAGCGACAGACACAATATAAAGCCACGAGCTGGAAAGATACAGGAAGAAGTTTGCAAGAAGAAATGAAGCACACTAAGTGGACCAATTATGTGGAGGAAATTATCCCTGTGAGACAAATGGAGCGATCTTACTACCCCCCCCTTTTTTTTTTCTTTTTTTTGCCTCCCACCACTTCTTGTCTACCCATTCTTCTCTCTAAAGTGTTAAAAAAGAAAAGAGAAGAAATTGCTTTTACGCTTTCTAGTTGTACTAGTGCTTTATCTTTTCCATCTTCAGAAACACGATTAAAAAATAAAAAAAAAGAAGAAGTGAGAGCAGCACAGTGAGAAGGAGGAGACACGTGCAATAATGAGAGTTTGAAGTGCTGCTCGCGCTGTCCTGTGAATGCCAAGAACTCTTCATTGTTCCTTTAGGCATTTATCATATTATTGCATTTTGTAGAGTCATAGAGAGAGGCCGTCGACGTTTTAATAAAAAAAAGGCGACCCCCCCCCACACACACACACAAAACAACTAATGTTCTGTGTAATGAAGCACTCTGAATTTTTTTGGGCACTTTGATTTTGGCTATTCGAAACTTCTAGGCTTTTATCACATTCCGAGTTCAATGACTGAAATGAGAATAAATTGAGGAAGTCTAAGAGTTAAGCTGATTGATCGATTACTATTGATAGGGCTTGTAAGAAATCAGTTTCCATCATTAGCTGTGATCTTGTGTTTAAAATAATCATGGCCAATCTGATTATAACTAATAACCCACAGCTAAGCAGAGTTAGAGAGCTATTTATAAAGGCAATTAGGTATACAAGTCATACTGTGCACGAATAGATTTTCCATATTCCATGTCAAAGGATAGTGTTACTTGTTCAGGCATAGCTTAGAAAACATTTTCTTGTGATTTTTTTTTCCTGAGCTGTACCCAATCTTCGCTACAAAGCAAGTTCCTAGCCTCACATCCATCAGAGGAAAGGATGGCTGAGCGACAAGCATACTTCTCGTGTCTATAAAATCGTAGAAAGTGTCGTCTTAAGGAGGCCGGTTATATAGTTTTTGTGCTATCATTATTTTACCGTTCTTTTTTCCCTCTCTGGCTCTTTCTCTATATCTGAGTCTTGTTCCACATAAGTTTGCAGTCATAACGTTGCTCTTAAACTAAGTGATTGTGTTGTTTATGACTGCTGTGAACATCATGCAATTGCTCCCGTCAGGCAGGAAGATCCTGGAAAGAGGAAACCCACTGATTGTTTTGTTGTTGAACATCTCACACTTTGTTGAGCCTGTAAAGAAGTGGGAGTAAGCGGCAATGTAAAATATTAGAGCTATCTTTATAAGCCCAAACAACTTGCGCTATCAGGCCAGCTGGTAGAGAACTTGATGATTTTTTTAAACTACACACAAGAAATGATTCTCTGAGAAAGGAAGACCTTAAATGGACCCAAGGTGAAAGACGCCCATAAAGCTGCCTCACTAGTCGGTACTTTCACTTTCCACAGTTAAAAAAAAGGGAAAAGGGGGGGGGGGTGAGTTTCAACGCTGCGGAGATGGACACAATACAAGAAAATGATGAACAAAGAATGCTCTATCCGGGAGGAATTCAACTTTTAGTCGCTGAATATGCCATTCTGGTTAGCTTGGTTACTTTAAGTGCAGCATTGTTAGGTTCTTTAAACTAGTAGGCCTAGTCTTGGCAAAGGGTTCAGTGCTTGCGTGAGCACTTTTCAACGTCCACTGAAGTCTCCTCCATTTTGTCCCCACAGAAAGCATTTACTTGAGAGAATAGATTTCCTTTGGAGTGCCACGCAAGACTACTTTTAGATTTTCTTTTGTACTTTAACAAGACCTTGTACTAAATATAGTAACTCTAAATTCAGATAATGGGTCTTGATAAAGCATGGGCATTTTCTATTTGCAGCACTAAATTAAATGTAAAATACTCGTTGCTATAAACGAAAACATGATCTGTGTATGTTAAAATCTCAGGAATTCTCAGAAGACACAGAATGGTCCGTTCATGTCTTGCTACACTCTTGACGCGTAACTTATACAGATAATGATAATGACAAAAATTTTGACGATAATTTAGTCTAGCTATGATCAAGTTTCTTACATAGACCACCAATTCCATGCCAATGTTAGACTAGTAAACGCAATCCTTCATCATTCATATTACTAAAGAAAAGTCTATTTTTTTGAAAATATAATTATTGTTTGACAAAAAATACAGATTAAATATTTTGAAAGAGATATCAACATATTTTTTAGATTAACGCTATGTTGTGTTCGGCTTCTAAGAAAAAAAAATGGTCCAAAATATTTTGATAGACAAAACACTTTTTATAGATCTAGAGAAATCAAAAGTAACCCGTGCTAAACTTTTGAATATTAATTTTAGACTACAAATTTTACTCTAAACATTGGAAACTGACTCGAAAAAAAAAGTTAGGGAGTCAAAGTAGCTCTTCTCAGTTCAAGCCGTGGAATGGCTCAAGTTAGAGAATGTCTGGGTAGTTGTAGAAGCACTGAGTCTATAGTTATAGGGATTTAACGACACGCCAGAAACGCTAAGCCGGCTCAAATGACTTTCACTTCCAAATGTCCAGAAAATGAAGTCATCATTAGCTGAGGGGATCGCGCCGCGGGGCAACTGAGAATTCTTCCTGGTTTTACCCTCGCAAGCAAGGCACGAACTCACTTTTGCATAAGATAGTACGTTTTTTTTTAGGTCAATTCTTTTTCACAAAGGATGACAATGTTTCAGAGACTTCTACAGCAGAGACTAAAGATTCGTGGTAAAACCTGTTTTTCTAATGTCTAACCAAATACACAAAATAAAATCCGAATCTTGTCAAAACTTAAGAGCAATAAAACTGTGTTTGACCCGCGGATCGTCTCAAGTGAGAAGGTCGTTGTGAAATGTGTGAGCTTTAGTAAATCATTTGCACCGACGTAGAGGAAAACACATTCTGTAAAACGCTTGTATATCTATATTGAATACGCTGGACCTTACAACCTTACAAACTTCTCTTCATAATAATTGTCTTTGACAGAAAATAGTAATGTGCCTGGACGTTTCGATCCACACCCTTCTATCAGGCAAGTACACTTACATTTATCACTTGGTAGTCCATAGTTTTCCACGATGACATCAATGTTCAAAGAAGCTAAAGGTTTAGTCAAGTTGAACCGAATTAATTAATCCAATAAAATTTTCTGTCCCAATAACTGTACACTGACTTTTAATTAGAGGCCTCGCCATTATGAAAGGACAATTTGATATTATTGGTGGTTCTAATCAATGTTAGAGCAGCCAGATGTCAATGTGCTGTCAAATTTTTACTCACATCCTTTATCTCCTAACAAGAGCAACTTTTAAAGAAGCTGCTGCATTGTTTTTTTTATAACACCATTGGTTTTGAAATATATTTTTATATAATTATTAAAAAGCGTTATACGTTAAGAAAAAATTAATGTATGCATATCACCGCGCACTTTCCGTCTTAGTGATGGATCAAGCGAAAGTGGGAATTGGTTATGAATAATCGTAGATATAATTATAGTATGCAATGCAATATTCCTATATATATATATAACTATGTTCCTTTGTGCACGTGCAGTGCCAACGACTTGCGCAGGACAGATGTCAATGGAGGGCCATTGCAGCCAACCTTCGCAAGGAGACGGCACCCGGATGATGATGATATTACCTCGCTTTTTCCGTCTTAGTGATAGATCAAGCGAACGTGGAAGTTGGTTATGAATAATCGTAGATATAATTATAGTTATGTAATGCAATATCTCTATATATAATGATGTTCCTTTGTGCACAAATGAAAAGGCTATCAAATAGCTTTACAGATGCATACACCATGCATGCGGATGTTAGGGATTTGAGACGAGAAGCTGTGCAATTATATCCTCAAAGTAACCTTTTAAAATTTTCATATCGGGGGAGAATGTGTAGCAATTTTAAAACAAATACAAAACATTGAGTAGTAAGTACAACGTCGCAGTAGCTTACAACTGGTCGTAAGCCTTCTTATCCTATACCTCAAAACAAGCCGTAAGTGAAAAACAATGTTGTACTCATGACCCAGTGTGTCTACCGAAACAACTAAATTGTTGAAGCAAATCTAATTATGATCTCCAGTTCCTTACAACAATTTGGACAGTTTCCCAGGCACTTGTGGCAAATTTGCCAATGTCGATTCGTTATGTCTCCTTGCTGTTATTAATTTTCTCTCTCGTTGCCCTAGCCCAATTTTCCCTCCCTCCCTGTATCTCTCTCTCTTTCTTTCCAAGGAGACGGCACCCGGATGATGATGATATTACCTCGCTTTTTCCGTCTTAGTGATAGATCAAGCGAACGTGGAAGTTGGTTATGAATAATCGTAGATATAATTATAGTTATGTAATGCAATATCTCTATATATAATTATGTTCCTTTGTGCACAATGAAAAGGGCTATCAAATAGCTTTACAGATGCTATACACCATGCATGCGGATGTTAGGGATTTGAGACGAGAAGCTGTGCAATTATATCCTCAAAGTAACCTTTTAAAATTTTCATATCGGGGGAGAATGTGTAGCAATTTTAAAACAAATACAAAACATTGAGTAGTAAGTACAACGTCGCAGTAGCTTACAACTGGTCGTAAGCCTTCTTATCCTATACCTCAAAACAAGCCGTAAGTGAAAAACAATGTTGTACTCATGACCCAGTGTGTCTACCGAAACAACTAAATTGTTGAAGCAAATCTAATTATGATCTCCAGTTCCTTTACAACAATTTGGACAGTTTCCCAGGCACTTGTGGCAAATTTGCCAATGTCGATTCGTTATGTCTCCTTGCTGTTATTAATTTTCTCTCTCGTTGCCCTAGCCCAATTTTCCCTCCCTCCCTGTATCTCTCTCTCTTTCTTTCTTTCTTTCTTTCTTTCTTTCTTTCTTTCTTTCTTTCTTTCTTTCTTTCTTTCTTTCTCCCCATCTTTCTATCTCTATTTCTCTCTCTCTCAATTTCTTTCTAGCTCGCTCGCTCTCTCTCTCTCTCTCTCTCTCTCTCTCTCCCTTCCTCTCTCAATATCTCTCTCTCTCTCTCTCTCTCTCTCTCTTTCTCTCCTCTTCTCCCTCTCTGTCACCCCCTACGTCAGTTGTTCCAGTTGTCCTATGGGCCGAAGAGAACCACACATTTTGACAAGCAATCATCGCGATTTCTTGCTTCTCTCTCCCCGCTGGCTCTTGGTCAAAAGCCTTTCCTTTTCTCGATATTATATTTGTAATAATTTGTTTTGCTAACAATCTGATCATTTTTTTCGCGCACAGTAAACAAGAGCTTAAAGTCGTTGTTTTTAATATTCTTACCTAAGTTTGATTATTTTGTCTTTGATACTTCGAAACTTTAGACGAAATATCACCATAGGACCAGGTACCATGCTTATATTCACCTCGCAGTCGGTATGAGATATGACATGCCAGAATGTTTCCGTATTTTCTTTACTAAATACTTTAATTAAATTTATTGTAATTCTCTTTCTACAGACATCTGTTCCTATGTTTACAGGTTGTTGTCTAATCTTAGGGTTTTGCTCTTGTCTGTACAGATCGGGTCCAGTCAAACAAACGATCCATAGAAGGAAGGCGCTCAACTGCAGATATTTATGACTTCTGGGAGGTTCCGTTATAGAAATTGTGATTGCATAGTGTTATATACTTATCTTACTCTCTGCCATTGGGCGACCAGTGTCCAGTCTTCTGATTGGGGTGATCATCCATCTTTGCCTCCACTTCTCCACTGGGACCGTCTCAGACCCGTAGGTGAGTAGAGATCAGGTCTGGGTAAATAGGATCCATTCTGGCATCGCGATTTGCCCGCTTATCACACAAAACCCATCATAAGTTGATCAGTGTTTTCTTCTTATCTTTTTTTCTGGTTATAAATAAAGGAAGTATTATTATATTCCAGATCAGGTAACAGAACGACATAAAATCGATTATCAAAACGTGTTGGAAAGTATCTTTGGTATTTTAAATGTTTATGAATAGTATTATTAACGTCACAGATCAATGTGTATAAGGAGAAAAGACTTTGACAGATGCATATTTTTCCCCAAATCCGTTTTTCGGCATCTTTTGTCTTGCGTAGTGTTTCCCTTTCGTATAAATGATTTGTTCTATTTTCAGTTGTTGATGTACGGCGATACAAGAAAAATATGTACATTGCTCATTTTATTCTTCTTTTCTTGTTATCTTGTTTTTCTGTGCTATTACTTACCAAAGTCTTAAAAATCTCGTCTGTAACAAGTTAATTTGTTAAAGATACACTCTTTAGCTAATGTACTGTTATTTTTCCCCTCAGAAAGCTTGTGGGCTTCTGAACTAGGTTTGGTCTTGTTACTGTGAGTTTGGTTGTTAGCTGACGTAATAGTCTATGGGTGGAGACTTATTTGCGAAGAGACTGTCAGTAACTGTCACACAACTTGATATAACTGTCGGCTCAGATAGAATGTGACGGCTTTCCTTGCCGCAGTAAAGCGCGTGCTGTCACACAACTATTTGCACCCTAAGCTCATTATCTACACTATCAAAGCTATAAGGGGAGACGATCAGACCTTATAATAGACACTCTTGTCTGGTATCGATGACATACCTGTACCTATAAGAGTAAACATAGCAATAACCACTTTGATTCTGAGATCATTCAATGCATGTTTGGATGATTGTGGAATTGTAGTTACATCAGCATTAATAAAGAATGTTATAGGCCTCTCAACAGCAACAGCGAGTTAAAGCTTCATGAAGTATAAAAATATAATAGGAGAAGTCCTGTTTTAGGTTATATTACACACTGGTCGCAGTATTATAGATTACTACATGCAAGTTTTAGTTAATGAATATAATTATTGATGATAATTATAGAATGATGTGTTTTAGTTACTAAATATAATTATTGATGATAATTATAGAATGATGCCCAATATAGTTGAATTAAACAAAAGTAAAATACATGTACCAGTAAAGCAAAATGTATTCTGCATATATGTATTATGTGTATCAAAGAAAATGATGCTTTGAACTTAATAAATATGTTGAATTTGCATCCTATATTTTCATGCGTCGTCTTCTCTCTGTTAGTTTCAGGCCTACAATCCTTACCACACGCAGAGTATACGAGCATTACTGTAAACACCCTTTCCTACCTTGCCTTAGGCGCCCCTTTCTTTCAAGGAGTCCAAGCAGTAGTAAGTGCCAATTTTCTTATTCATTACACGCTAATAGAATGCTTGGGGGCCAAACTATGTTGTTTATATACAGGACAAAAGGATCAGAGAGAAATATTTGTCCTAGTGACAATCCGCGAAGCAAACTCTGGTGCCGATCGTAACAGAAACAACCATTTTCTGGATGACTGGGAGTCTACAAAGCGCAAAGGCCATTCCATCAAATCGATGTTTATTGTATTCATAACATTTCTTATTTTTGTCACGATAATTATATATAGTTCTTTATCTGGGTGTTGATGAACGCTTTCTCTTTTAAATTTATTTTCCCTCTTGTATGGCTGTCATATTATATTATAGGATAATTAAAAGCCGTTTCATTTAATGCAATGCATTTCGACGAAAACTGATGATAAATTAATTTTCTTAAAAAGTCCCCTTTATTTCTGGACCAAACCGAGCTAAAGGAACCCCTTACAAATATCCGCCATCTCAACCCGAGTACCAACAAATAAAATCTATAAAAAGGCTCAAAGTTACGATCAAGGCTTTCAAAAACGTGCAGCAAGAGTCGTAGAGAACTACACTATAGAATATCTTTGCATTGCGCTTCGCACCTATTATTGACTCGTTGCGAAAAAAAATGTTTTGATATCTGTCACAAAAATGTTTACTTTTAGTTTTAAAGATAAAATAATGTTATACCTAGAAGGGTTTGATGACTAGTAATAGTAGAGAAAAAAGAGGTTTATAGAGTCTCTTTAAAAACAACAACACACAAATGCGATTTTAATAATCAAAAATTATTTTTAAAAAGAGTTATCACCCTTTACTTTTCAAGGGAGTTTACAAAATAAAAGCCCTCAATTTCCCCTTGTTTTTTTTTTTTTTTTTTTTTTTTTTTTTTTTTACAAACAACCAAAAAGAACAACAAAAACAACTTTGTTTCCTCTAAAATCAATTGGCTAAAAGTGCATAGATTTACATCTTAGATAAACTTTGATAAACTTTTACCTGTCATCTAAATTTAAATGTATTTGACTTTACCTCATGAGCATTGGTGTCCAGCTTAATTCTTGGCACCTTAGTCAGCAGAGAGTTCATTTACTTGCACGAAAACGTATTTTTGTATATGTCTTCGTGTTTCAATGATTTTGATTGATAAAATGATTGATAGCGTAATATAGTAGGCATTACATCTAAGCGTTGAATTAAAATATCTAATTTGACGATGGGTGGACAGACAAATCAATTTTTACTTAGGTCATCGACATTTCTTCTAAGAACAATCTCAGCGGATTTATTAATTTCCATCATAAATATTGGTACTTCTATAAAGTTTTCTGTATTAAATCGTTATTTTCATGAATTCATTGGTGCAAGCTTTCTTTAATGATAAACAGCGAATAACTGACAGCGAAAGGTACAAGCTTTGCATGTGCAAAAAACTGTTCTCAATATGGATAATACATAAATAGAACGGATACATAATTCTTAGTTTTTCTTCAATACGCGTTATATATTTGACATATAAATTCAGTGAATATGATAAACTAATTCTTCAAAGTAGGTAGCCTTACATGACAGATTTCGGACTTCCCAATTTCAATAATTTTTGTCAATTAAACAATAATATCTAATGTGCCAGTGCATCGATTGAAATCAAAATTTGTCAGATTAATGTTTCATCATTTTACTCTTTAAAAACACATTTACCTTAATTCAACCAATCGTATTGCGGCATATATGAATTTTATAAGTCTTATACACCTGTTTTTCTTCTATAATGCAAATTTTGGAAACAAAAAAAAAGTTCCATCTTTTATGAATTTTCACAAATATTCCGAAAGAGTGAACACTCACATATTACCCCAAGTTATATTATATCCTCTTTATAGCATACTAGACTGAACAAAAATACTATGTCATTCCCATTATGCTAAAATAAATAGAAACAAAACCAATATCATCCTTGCTTAAACAAATAAACTTTTTACATCGTTTAATTCGCTGGCTTTGCCTTCTAATTTTGGGAGTCTTGATTAGGATAACGCATGTCAGCTACTTTATTCGCTTAATTTCCAAAGAAAAATTCTTCAAGTTTTCATTGTGGTCTCAAAATGAAAAGAGGCAAAGTAACAGAGAAAATTTATAAATTTTGAAAATGTGCTTAATTGCCCCTGACCGTTATGACTGTAGTTAATTAATTAATGACTACTCACTATTGCGAAAATCTTGGCAACGATTTCACATTGTTGCAGTTTTCTCTCTCGAAATTGGACGTTTCAAGGACAGAACAGTGAAAGCTGCTTCAAACAATATTGATTGTGTGTGGTTAAAAGCTATGTCTAGCCCGTGTCTGCCTTGAGGCATTTTAGCCGGTCAACAACTTTTATTCCGAAACTGCTATCGCATACTCAAAGTAATTAAAGCTGGATTTATAGTGGATAATTAGCAAGGATGACACCTCCAGCAAAGTTCACATTATTTTTAGTTTTACTTTTCCGACAGAAAACCACAGTATTAACGAGGATCAAAAATTTTGTTTTTAAGGAAGAAAAAGCTAATGAGGTGCACAGTGTCCTTATAGATATCGTGTACGTGTTCATTAGTTCTAATGGATAGATCAGTGTTTTAAAGATGAAATATTTTGATTGAGCGTCATTTAGTGCGCGTTCACTTATTTTACAAGGACTTTTGTTGTCTTCAACTGTTACAGTGCTGTTGTTCTAAGCTACTACTTATTTTGCTACACATGAATGTCTCCTTACATGTCGTTTCTTTTTCTTACTATTTCCACTGTTTGTCTCTTGTCTCTTGTCTCGGTATCTTGTTGGTACGTACCTGTTAGCTTCCCTCCACCACCCGTACTCTATTTATCTTTACTTGTCTAGCTCGATCTGAATAATTATTATAGTGGGATTGATGTTAAATTAAGCTAGACAAAAGCATTAAAAAATTATACCCATGTATCTATTGTAGCCAATAATTATGGATGTGTAACATACCTTTTGTTTGCGCAAAAACAGCAACAACCCCATAAACAACAACAAAAACACAACTAAAATATCGTGTCCGAAAAACCGCACGGCACACGCGCACCTAGGGCGCATTGCACTGTTTTTATTTACATTCATTGATAATTAAACTGCAAAATCACTGCTTCTCATTACTGCCGTTTCAAACATTAATTACATTGCGTTTTTTGTTTTGTTTTTGTTTTGGAAACTATTATGATTATAATATCAGACTATGTTACATGTGAGACAAATATCTGGCCTTTATAGAAAGTGAGCGACGCAGATACAAGATAGTGACCCTTCCTCACCCTCACTCCGCCTTTGAGACTACTGTTGACACAGACAAATTCCGACGAAAAAGAAATTGGTATGGGTAACATAAATCGTACAAAGCAAGAATGACCCCAAACCCCAAGTTTCTGCTCCTCGCCAGAGGACATTATTTTCTAAAACCACTGATTCAGTCTGAAGTAATCAGACACCGCCATTTGTCTCTCAGCTCTTCCGCCCATTATTAATCTGTTGTAAAGATATAATATACGGAGCCTCTGTTCGCATCTTCATTACAATGTACAGAAGCATTAATTTTTGTTACGTTTTTAAGACTCTTTCAATATGTTTTCGAAATATTTCCTGATAGCCATTTCGCACACGTTCTATTTTTCGTTATGAAGTTAGAAATAAATGATATACCTACAAGGTAAAGTAACTCAATCTGTTTCGAAGGCGTTCACATAAGTGTAGCCGCTATAACGTTCAAATAAAAAAGTGCGTTACTGAAAGGATACGCCTTATAATCTTTGGGGAAAGTGTCATTTCTTGATTCGATGGTTATAGAAATATAATTGGTATCGTTAGGAGTAAAGAGGTTAGGCTTCCCAGGATTTATGTCATTCAATCATTATATCGATTATGTCCTTTAGGAAGGTGATTTTGCGTTTGTTCGTGATAACGACTTTCAAATAAAATTCCTCTTATTACACATCATCATATTTGATTACTGCCATCATTTACTTTTATGTGAAAGCATTATGAATCATCTCTTTCCACACGGAGTTCACCAGTCAACCTTGGAAAAAAAACAACCTTAAAATATCCTTGAGCATTCTTAACGTGAACTTTAAATAATTTGTGTGTAACGTATTAGATACGGCAGTGCGTCGACATACGGCTTCTGAAATTTCCCCAGAGCTTTGTACACGCAAAGATGATAATAATTATTGGTAAACTTTTTTTTTCTTTGCTTAAGGTCTCGGAAATAGATATTGGCATTTTTTAGATCCAGTGCCTCGTAAATTTTGAAGAAAAGACAGTGTAATTTTGGACATGACTTTCCTAACAAGTAAGTATTATATAGTCATTATTATAAACGCACACCTCTTAGAGCTAATTCTATTGTCTATCTAATATATTGATTTAATTCTTTTTTTTTCTTTTTGGGATGGGGAGAGCAATATATTATGTAACTTCAAGCATAAATTGTTACATTGCCATTTGTTCTAGATCTAAATAAGAAAAGTGTTAAACGTTTAAGATAAAGGGAGTGCATATATTTTAACAGATATTTATTATTATTTTATTATTCAACTATTCATTTGCAACAGTAATCAATTTTTGCAACCAAAATATTTCTGTTATATAATATCGGGATATGTAGTGATTAACATAAGGGGACAAATTGGATGTACATTTCTGATACCATCTTATATATATTTGAGAAAACAGTTTAGTTCTTTTTATGGTGCTTTTTCTCAAATCAATTTATTGGCATTTCCGTTTAACGCAGTTAAATCCTTTGTTACTGCGTGAACTGGCTTCTATAACTGCAATCTCATTTCCTTGACCCTCAGGGTATCCCCGGGAAGGACGTAATTTGATCAATATAATTATGAAGCTCTCTGCAAAATAACACAACTCCAATATTGCATCTTACAGTAGTATTATTTGGGACATGGGAAATTGTGATCTTTAGCTCGTAGGTGCAATTTGATTAAGTTTATAACCTTACAAAAATAATTTTTATTAATTTAGATGGGGAGCATTGATTTTGAATCATGCCACGAAGAAAGTTGAGGCGAGGTAATTTACAGTGATTTGAGCCTTCCCCAAAAATAATTATCTCAATTGTGATACAATTTGATAAGCCCACCCAAGATAATAAAAAGTAATTCGTTTTTTTTTTGTAACAATTCCTTACACAGTTAGTTTCACGGGAAAGTTGTTTATTGTGTAATTATTGGCCCCTATCTTCCAAGAGCTGCAAGGGAATTTTTTCTCATAATATTATATAATTTGATGTCCACTTCCTTGTTTTTCAACCAAAACCTCTATACTCTATTATGTTTAGGAAATGAGTGCTTTGGTTTAAAAAAAGGCATATTACAAAAACACATCGCATTCTTTTTGATGAAAAGATACCACTCAACAAGTTTAACAAGTTTGTTTTCCTTCTCTTTTATGTAAAACTGCAAGTTATTATCTTTACAAATTATTACCACCGTTTGTTCTTTAATCTAAGTATTGACAAAATTTATAATTATAAACAACTTGTAATTTTATCCCTAAACAGCATACATTTCTCAGCACATTATAATGATTTCTCGCTCTATCTCCTCTGTTTATTTCTCCCTATATCTGCCTCCTCTTCACACAATTACACTTCATATTTCGTGCGTTTTTATTTCTTTCACATTCACACCGCTCTGTCTCATGTGTGGCAGCACGTAAAATAGACAGACGTTAGTCCACAGTCTAGAACCCTACATAGTGCTGATGTTGTACGTTAAGAAAGCAACCAACTCAACTCAATTTTCACATTACCTTTAGTAAATAAATGCATCTTCTGCTGCTGTGAAAACAAGGATAGTTCTACTTGTGATAGTCTTTTGAAAAATCGAAAACCATCATGTGATCAGCCAAAACGGCTAAAAATTGAAGTCTCTGGTACACATGGTTTTTATTTAAAGAAGAGACAGGGATACGTGCGAACTAGGATAGTAAAGGAAGGAATTAAAATGATGCTACCAGCGGCTGACTGCTCACACCGTCTCCTCTGTCACTGCAAGGAGATTCATGTGCACGTCGGCGCCGATCCAGGTATAAGAAGTCTTGCGATCATAGGATCTATTTGAAAACGAAGACCATGGGTAAGAGCATAATACACTGGCGTCCAATCATACTTCTTTCCTATATTTTAGGAGCCAATGAGCGATTGAAAACCCACACAGTGGTAATAGCATCGTGTTGCTATACTTTAGCCTGTCAAGTCAGGAGGTTAGCCTGTCATCGGCAGTTGGAGGGGTGTCAGATCCTCCAGTTCACTGAAGGTTTATATGGTCGGTGTTGTCTCAGAACTTGCACCACACCAAGTGCAATTGGCTGATTCCCTGAGTTGCCATTTATGCATAGGCATATTGGATTTTCATTCATCCATTTCACGTTGTCGCCGTGACCCAGATGGTGATGCCAGCTCAGATAAAATCATGCTAGAGCAGCAGATGATTAGGAGTCACACCAGGGACATTTCAAACCGGCACCCAGACAAGGTCTGACCTCTCCTGGGCCCACGCTCCATAAAATCTTTAATTCAAAAACCCATACCTAATAGTCTTGATTATGTCATAGGTTATCTTCCTATGTATCGCAAGGCCCGCATAGCGTCTGACGACGGCAAAGTGTGGCTAACGTTCGATGGTGAGCTGACAAGAATTAAAGTTACTTGTTTTAAGACTTACTGCCGAACACTCTGTGAGAAAATTACTATGCGTGGGGGAAAACTAAAGCTGCTCGAACCAGGACCTTTAGTTTACTGCAAGCACACGGTACATGTCCCGGAATTATTCCTTTCCTCTGAGACGCAGTTTTATTTTACGGTAGAGAAAGAGGGGGAAGAGACAGTTGTGCTGTTTCTCAGACTAGATGCTCCTACATACATTTTTTAAAGTACAGTCTGATTTCATTTAAATTTATTACGTGAAATCTATAAGTGCTTGATAGAAATGCAACATTTATATCATTGGCAAGATCAGAAGTAGTTTCAGTTTGATTTTGCACTAAATGGCAATAATGAAAAAAAAGTATGTTGACGGATAGATGTTTCGATGTTCCTTTAAGAAATTAGGATTGTGGATCAAAGGCGAAGTTTTCGATAATTAAAATATAAGTAAATGAAAAGTTTTCGTTGATTTCATATGAATAGGATCAATGGTCCGCCGTATTATGTTCATTTTAGTCAATTGTTTCGCTGTTGTAATCAAAGCGTATTGCCTCCAGCATTCAATCGTCTTAGGCAAAAGATTTTAAGTTCTTTCTTCAAAACTTCTGGAAGAGAGTATTATGCAATTATCAGGGTATAAAGTGATGCTAAAATTACAAATACCCAAAAAACTTTCACTTTTCCACATACAATTTAAGAGAACACTAATCTACAACTTTTTCGCATCAATGCCCAGGAAAGCGGCTTTTATTAATTTTGGAGAAAAAGAAAGACATTTTCTTGACGAAGACAAAGTATAGGTATCTTAATTCTTACAAAACTATCAATTTAAAAACCTATTTTGGTACGGCTTTCTAAGATCTTCTGTATTTATTTAATGCAGTTTAAAGTTCACTGCATATAAGAAATTATAAAAAAAAATTTTAGTGCTCGTTGTGGGCTCCCCACCTCCAATTTACTTACTCAATCACTTCAAAATTACAAAACATATTTTTTTATGAACCACTATACATCAGATTAGGGTCATGACCACCATATTTTAAAGAGCAATCTTTTATTAGACGTTTGATATTTTATACAAATTCAATGTACCCCTCCCGAAAAGGCCAATTTGTATTATTAGATCAACCGCTTTCCTCTTCCTTTTTGCACTGACTAGAATTGAGCTTAGAGTGTGTACATAGTCATTTACGAGATACTATTAACGTAAATTATTCTCACGCAATCTCTTTTCGGTTTCCGACGAAGTTGTACGGATATTTTGTGGTGAGTTATAACTTTCATGATACAATCATTAGAAAATGTTTTCCTTAATGCAAATATACTAAGGATTATCTGGAACTCTTAATTTGACCAGCAACTGATTTCAAGAAAAACATTTTCGATCATACAGAGTATATTTGAGCATAAAATATAAGCCAGTGGTCCGTTTTCCTTAAAACAACAGGTTTTCAATTTTAATAATAGTTTTGGTCCGTAATTTTTGTTTTGTTTTGCTTATTATCAGTATTGTTGCGGTTTATTTTTTAAGATCTATATTTAAGTTTCCTTTTGTTCAATTCGTGGGACAATACAATGGCACATTATTAATTTACTCTATTCTGCAATTGAAAAAAAATTCAAACAAAAATTGGTGGTCCAATAGCAGAACTTGCGGCTCTTAATCGAGAGGTACAGGATTCGAAACCACATCATGTCAATTTGTTCTCTTTTCGTTGGGTTCGGTATTCGTAAGGAGCCTATAATAAATCTCCACCCTGTCTGACGACCAACAATTGTAAGACTTTAATAGTCTTTGGGACCACTTCCCGTATGGATATTTAGCGGACACCTAGGGGACATTAAATTAAGAGCGAAAAAGAAAAATATATAGATAGAGAGGGAAAATGGGAGGAAGGGGGAGGGGGAGAGGGGGAGAGAGAAAGAAGAGAAGAGAAAAGGAAAGCGAGTAAGAAAACCTAGGAGACATTAAACTTGAAGCGAAAATAAGAAAAAGAGAGAGAGAGGGAGCGAGAGAGAGAGAGGGGGGAGGGGGGGAGGGGAATGGAGAGAGAAAGAAGGAAAAAAAGAGAGAAGGAAATAGAGGGAAAATATGAGAGACATTAAACTAAGAGCCAAAAAGGAGATATATAGAGAGGGAGCAAGTGAGGGGAGAGAGAGAGAGAGAGAGAGAGAGAGAGAGAGAGAGAGAGAGAG
>RQTK01000121.1:39859-51147 GCA_003991915.1 Elysia chlorotica | reverse complement strand
GAGAGAGAGAGAGAGAGAGAGAGAGAGAGAGAGAGAGAGAGAGAGAGAGAATAATAAAAAAAACAACAAACCAAGTCCTTCAATGCTTGCCGAACAATTTTACATTTTTTAACTCTTGCAGTAGCCTGCTTCATAGATTATTTAAATAAATCAATTGAACACTTCCGTGTAAAGTAAAGATTTGTTTTTCGATTTGCGGCTGTTCGTTCTCGCAGTCGGTGCTGATGTCCTAAAGGTTTGTATTAACGGCTTTTCGCTCTTGCACAAGATCGCCGCCATTCCAACGTACATAACCTGTGATGCTGGGTAATTCTAAGGTCCTGATGTCCTGAAACGTTTGTATTGACAGATCAAGAGATTACTTTGATTTCAAACCTATGACGAAATGATTTATTCATCGTTGTTTGTTGTGGAATAGTTTATTTACTTTAATTTGCTGGGGTGATCATTGCAGTCGATATTTACTCTTTAGAAGCTGCAGCAGCAACGACAGTAACAATGCCATAACAACATTAACAACAAAAACAACCATAACAACAACAGCCGTAATACAAAATCGTGAATTAAAGTACACAAAACGATACAAAGAAAATGAATGTTCATAACCAAGCAACACGATTTTTCACTCTGGATGTGTGTTCAAATTTTACTTTATTGGACTGTGAGTTTAATATATAAAAAGCAAAATCTCTTAGATGGCTAACGCCAACTGTGGTTGTTAGAAAAAAGATTTCACAGTATTTTACAGTTCGTATTGCTGTCGGTGTCAATCCTTCAAGAATTGCGTGCTTGTGAGAGGAAACAAAAACATTCTGTTTACCAACAACTCATTTCAGTTACAATTTAGCGATGTCCGAACCAAAACACAATACATCGACAGATAAGCTAAATTTGCTCAACTGTTTCATTTATATCCTCTGGTTTGGGTAATAAGCCACTGATTCATTCGTTTTTTCCCCTTTCCATCTTTTTTTAAAACCATGTTCACCCTTTTATGTTTTCCAAAGTATATTCCTACCTGCTTATTTGTCTACATGGTTTCTGCGAATAAGGTTGTAAACTATAACTTTTTAGAAAATCTAAAAAAAAAACTATTCTTTCATTGAAAGAAAAAAAAAGAGAAAGAAAAAATCCTGTCCATCTGAATCGTTTAGATTGAACATGCCCGATAGAACGTTCCATCATTTTCTGATGTTTTCTCTGTCTCTATCTATTGGTCTTGAGCCTTTTGCGACATAACGCTTTGGCTTCGCTCATGGTTCTTGCCCTCGTTGTCAGAGCCCCTCTTGTTTCCTTTAAAGGTGGACCTCCAGTCCTGCAGGCCGTCAGTGAAGTAGTTGTGGAAGCTTCCGAAGCTGGGCTGTCTGTAGCTGAGCTGCCGCTTGTCTGTCGAATGTGGGGAGTCGGTGTCTGAGTCTGAGCCAGCCATGGGTCCAAAACGCTTTGCCCACTCGTTCCAGCTCTGCAGTCCATTTGTTTGCGGATACCCGAAGCTCCTTGATGGACCGCCAAAGGCGAAACCTTTCCGCTTCATGAACTCAGCCCACCTTTGCAGGTTGCCACTGGCCACGGGGGATCTGCCCAGACTACCGAAGACGGCCGAATTTTGGCCTCCAAATGGTGAGGTTGAGCCCATACTACGTTTTGAGTACCAGTCGTCCCAGTTCTGAAAGGTGCGAAACTTGCCGAAGTCTTGGGAACTCTTAAACGGGTTTTCCCCGCCGCTCTCCCCAAATGGTGCGTCCATGTGCTGTGACCTTTTGTTCCATTCGACCCATGTCTGGAACTGTTGCTGACTCTGATGAGAATCGGGAATGTGGAAGCCTCGCTTGTTCATGTACTCGCGCCAGTCCTGGAACGCGCCGTTGGAAAACGGGTCATTGCCCCAGGCTGATGATCCGCTGCTGGTGTCAAAGTTGCGCTTCTTGGCCCATTCCTGCCAGCTTTGGTACTGCACAGGCGACAGGCCGAGCCCCGAGCCGAACTGATCAGCACTGGAAGATGTGCCGAGGCTCGCACACGCACTGAGGGCTACCAGAGTCGTCAACAGTAAGACACAAGTGTAAACCCCGCTGCGACGCATGGTTATGAAGAATTCGACTCTCTGAGGAGGTAAAAATAAAAGAAAGGTTAGCAAGAACGGTTGGAACGTTTTTCAAAGTGATGCTATTGGGTAGATCCAAGACTGTGATCATGATGACTTGAAAACATTATAAAGAAAATTCCATTTGAATCCCAGCATAACAGACCCATACTGTATGACGTATAAAACAAACGGCTGCTGTTCAACTTGCGTTAAAATAGATAAAGATACCGATACCCCTAACAGCATAATATTCTACGTTCAGGAAATCGATACAAATAATTTATGTAATAAATGCCTCCACATTTTGTCTGTGTAATAATGTATTAAGAATTTGAAAAGTTCCAGAATCTAATTATTTAGAGCAATGATCAAAGACTGAAAAAATTCTTATTAAAACCAATTCTTTTAATCTAATTTTAGCATCGAGATATGAGATGAACAAAAACTTATTTTGTTAACTTCTACTAAGAAACTGGTGTATTTTTAATCCCTCCAAGTCCTTTGATATAGTTTCCTTGGCATTTCAGACATAACTTTAAAGACAGAACCCTGCAAAGTAATCTTATCTTGACAATTTTCACCCTACATAATTGTTAACTCATGATCCAGTCATGTGGGTACTACTTATGCCTCTGGGTTTAAGGAATTTCACAAATCCCTTTTCTCTGTTTCTGTCAACCTTTACTCAGAAAACAATTAGAGAAATAAAAGGTAAAAAAGTGAGCAGATCAAGAAGGAGAAAGAGCAAATAACAGATGACAATTAAAACGTCAAGCAAAGTGAAGAGGTTCAAAATAAAAAAAAATATTTGCAATACACAATAAGCAAAACTAACCGGTGCAATAACTTACATAACCATAAAGAATAAATGTAAGAGAAAAAGAGGTACAATTTAAACTGCATAATGTGGCCTTTTAGTTCCTAGGAGATATAGATATTAAACCAAACAAACGTTTATATTTAAGCCATTCAGAGTGAACAATTTCTTATAATGTTTAAGACTAAAGTAGTGCTGTTCCTCTTATCAGTCTTTACGAGATTTAGGCTAGTGAACGTGTCTTTCAAAAGTGATTCTGCTGTCAGTCTAGCTCTACTATGGGACTGTCTGGGCAAAATTTTATTTTGTTCAGGAAATGTTTCTTGCTGGTGCCTTCCCTTCTGAGAACTAGAAGAATTCTATATTATCTATAAAAGTTCGTGTCCTAAGTCTCCTGTAGGGTTCTTATATAAGGCTGAAGTCTCTCGTCCCTACAATAGTCAATGTCATTTACATGATTCTATTTCCACACAGACGCCCTTACTAAGTTATTGGCCATTATGTCGTCGACGGTTCTCAAAAGGTCATTTTAAAGTTGTAAAAAATAAATAAAAAAAAACCGTGTCGGAAGTATGTCGAAAAGCCAATTCTTGAAAAAAAAAAACAACTTGGAAATAATGAATGAAAAAGTTATATATTTCGTACTACCGACTGGTGTTCGTTCAACATAAAAAGTACAAAGAAATGCCCAGTAAAATAAGGCCTTAGACCTGCGCTGCTTGTGGCTGCATTTCATTTCAGTTAATGTCGTGAATAAAACTAAATGCTTTCAGGAGTTTCTCTGTTTCAGATATGTGAAAGAAAACACTAAAAATCTATAAATACTTTTGAAGTCTTTAAAAATGTTATATTTTTATAGACTCCAAACTACGTTTTGAAGCACAAACTAACACAAATCATGATCATGATCATGATCATCATCATGATCATCATCATCATCATCATCATCATCATCATATCATCATCATCATCATCATCATCATCATCATCATCATCATCATCATCATCATCATCATCATCATCATCATCATCATCATCAAGAACATCATCATCATTATTATCATGATTGATCATCATTATCATCATCATCATCCTCATCATCAGAACCCCTATATTCTTCATCATTATCATCATTATTATTACCACAATTCATTAATTCAAACCACCACACCATTATCATTCTACTCGCTCAAAAGGAGACCAATATGTCCGATACAGTAATCAGTTTTTTCTGATTTTAAAACAAATTTTATTCTATCTGTAAATCACCCAAAAACACAAAATACACGAGAATTAAGCATGGGAATAAAATATCCATTAGTTTTAAGCCTTAAGACTACTTTACAACGTACGCGGAGAAAATTACTGAACTCTCATCATCTCACGCGGGACTTGGACATATGGCATACTGATTAAAAAGGGTAAAGCCTCGCATCCATTAAAATTGTGTCTCTAAAACATAAGTGGTCCCAGAAAATTATTAAGGAGGGGTCCCATTTAAACAGGGATAACATCAAAGCCCTTTTTTCGGTTCAGATCTAATGAATGGACGGAATGTTTTTTGTTGTTTTTTTGTACTAAAGTAAAATACTATTTGTTGAATGATGTTTTTGCTGTCTTTTTTTCCAGATGTTGATGCTTTGATTCGCCAAAATGTTTTAATCCTCCTAAAATGACCATTAAATACAACAAGAACAACTTTGTCATTCGGAAGATGCGGGACAAATAATCATGAATCCCAAATAATATGTATGATTAACAGGCGCTTTTAAATTGTTTGAAATATATAAACCGTTATGTGACAAATACATTTTAAAACAATGTTCTTTAATACAGAATGGAGTGCTTCGCCTGTTCATGCGGTATTGGATATTGTAACCTTGGAATCCATTTTTTATTAAGTTTTATAATTATGTTTGTATGTACGCTAAGAAACCCCAACAAGTTTTATTTAATCGCATACGGGAAATACTAGAAATACAGCTATAAATACATAATTCTATTTCTGGGATCGTAAGTACATTGTAGCGGTAAGCTTACAACTCGTCTTAAGACGTCTAATTCCCCTTCTTAAAACGAGTTGTAAGCTTCTGATACATTGTACTTACGATCACTACCATAAATAATTATTAAACGTGACGCCAAATAATATAGGACTTGGGTAAACCAATCTGGCTGAAAATGGCTATCAGCCTGAAAAACAGAATCTGATAAATTATAGAGTTTTCTAATAAAAACCTCAAAATTTGCGCAACCGTACAAGATTAACAACAGCACCGCCTTTAAGTTTTGCATGAAGGTACCTACATAACTCTCCTAGTGCAGTCAGACTTTTTAAATTCATAATTACCTACCGTTGATTAATAAAACAAAATAAACAATACACTGTGGTCCACTTTTTCTTTCACTGATGCATTAAAAGAAACAAAAAACAATTTTGCATGAGGATTACAGACACAAATTTTTCAAGCGACTTGAAACTTTCTATGTGCATTTGTTTGTCTCATAACCCGTTGAAAAGTAAAAATATCCATCTGAAGATCCGCACAGACTGGGTTTTTTTTTATCATCTCTTTAAAATGATTTATTTCCCCAACAAAGGTTAACAAAAGTTAATTCACGATCAACATGTTTTTAAATTTTTGATAGATAAGAAAGGAAGTTAATTTGGGGCACGCTCAGTAGGTTAGAAAACTGGAGTTTCCTTTGTTTACAATTTTCCCTGCTTACTGCGCAGTTAAATCAGAGAAAGTGCTCTGAGAGCGACAATATAATGCTTTTAATTATCTAATTTTTTCTGCATTTTAATTCAACCATACAAATATATTTTCTCTCTCAAATCCATTCAACAATACAATCCCCCCCCCCCCAAAAAAAAAGAAAAGAACAACATCTATAAAGTGGAGATGTATGCACGGGGCTTCCTTAGGTTCGACAAGTTCTCGCACTTACAAGCGCGCAAATTTTAATGCGCACAATGCGCCGTCTCATTAAGACTACGTCATTAATTGTAAACTCAAAAGATCAAAAGATGAAATATAGCTCCCTCTAAAAATGTAATGGCCTGTAGAAACAACTAACACAGCAAGTGGATCCATTTTTTATGACTTCAAAATTTCTAATCAAAAGATTACGTGCCCTATGAGCGTTTTTCATGCATAACATGAAAGAGTTGGTGTATCTCTCCGTTGAACTATTTCTATAGGTATAGATTCTGAAGTGACATAATATAATTATTTGAGTTCTGGCACGCTTCAAATTGTCTGTAATCCTTCAGCGTTGTTCATCCCACAATCCAACTAATTTCGTCTTAAAAACACCCACTGAAAATCAATTTTTAACTATAGAAGTATGAGGTTTGTAAACAATTAAAGACATTTTGAAATGTTCTCAAAGATCTAACCGAGCGTAAAAAACCTCACTGGAATCTATTTTGTGAATTATCGAAATAACTACTATCACAGGATATGAAGTTCACAGACGCACAAATAACAGCCCTTCGGAAGTGTACAAAGAGCATCCATTTTCATTCCGAAAAAAATGTGCTTGTCTAGTGCAACATGGCGGCGAGTTTCCGGAAACCTCAGGTTTTAGATTGATAGAACAGGAATAGGCTAGGTATTTTTTTCATGCGCATCGAACTTATTAGTATGGGTGAGGGAAAATATCAATCATGAACGTTTTCAGTTTATTGCCATGGAAAGGAAAAGTGTACATGTACAAATATAACTTTTATATCGTTGTATGGGTGAGGGAAAATATCAATCGTGAACGTTTTAAGCTTATTGCCATGGAAAGGAAAAGGTTGTTTTGTCTTGAACATGTACATTTATAACTTTTATATCGTTTTTTTTAAATCTACTTCTACTTTTTTAATCTGTGATGAGGATTGTTTAAAAATGTGTCACATTTCAAATTTCTCAAAGATCTATATATACGAATATAAAAATGATACTTCTTACGTGTAAGTTCTATTATCTCTGTATAGGTATTTTTTTTACTTTATAAGCTTCTCTGAATCTATATCTTTTTGCTCATTGAGAAGAGTCTATAGATGTATATTATAAAAAATATGCATATGCACTGAAATCGTAGACCTGGGCCGACATTGTACCCGTTTATTGTTCATCTCTTTTTTTGTTTTTTGTTTTATTTCCTGGGAATTCGTATATGACAAGAGACGGAGATCCCCACCCCCACCCCCGCCCCTCAATAATATTGATACTGCGGAATAGATTATGAAACTTGACCACCGCCCAGGCCTGGAGGTAGATACGAGGTCCGCATGGATTTCGTAGCCTTCGGGCAACAACTGGTGGGGTTTGATTGGATAGACATCGTCGTGAAAAGAATACCTTCACGAGGGTAAAAACAACGTCTGAGAATCAAATCAGCGGTTTTATCAACCGATGTATGAACGCCCACTGAGCAAGTATTGTCATGCAGTTCACAAATTACGTTATTTTAAAAACTAAAACCTCATAAGGAATAAGGTCAAGGGAAAAACGAACAGTAAAATTTGAAAATTTGTTTCAATAACAATAAACATTAAGATATTTTTAATTGAACAGAAGCGACTTGTTTTTTTTTCTATAGCGTGATGCATCATTTATTCTAAATTTAATCAGAAAGGATATGGCAAAAGTTTCCGCACATTTCCTCCTTTCATCGTGAAATGTCTCGAATTTTGTAAAAATACACCACTCGAGAGTCATTATTTCTAAAGCATAAAGTCATTTATACCAATTCAATAATTAATGTGTGTTTTCTTTCGTCATAGTTCAATAAAGCGAGGCTGACTTCACAAAGTTTGAAGGAAGCAATCATTCATAAATGAAAAACATTACATCACGATGGGACTTGTTTTTCAGTTTTGGTTTGAGCAATTAAAAAGGCACTACACGTTCTGCAATCAGACTGTCATTAAATAGTCCTCCCCACGAGGCTGGGCTGGAAAAGTAAGGTTTGGTACTGCTTACTTTACTTCTTTGAGTTCCGCTGTAATACGAGTTCGAGCACCGCCAAGAAAATAAATGTGAAATCAACATAAGATCAATACAATGCGTCGCTGTAGTCTCGGTGGTTGGATCATTAGCTCATTAGTTAGTCCCTGGCGGTTCCACGTCTGAAGGCAGCGGCTGGATTTATGACTTGGCGGATGTCAGAGCCTGCCTCCGTGAGTCGACTAACATCCCATCAAGTGGCTCGCATTAATCAACCATCTACATAAATCAAATGTGAAGTCATCGAACATGACAGAGTCATTAAAGTAAGAGACTGCCTTGTTAGGTCCATAATGAAGTTTTCAAGAGATTGTCCCTGGAATTAATGAGTGTGCATGGAAGAAATATTGAGTGCTTTTGAGACGGGACTGTTTTTTTTTATAGAAATAACTAAAGACATTGTTCAGCATGATTGGAATAAAAAAAAATACTCGAAGTGTTATCATTGCAGCGAGAATAACGCAACTTGATGTTCTCTGTGTAGACTCGAAAAGGGAAGGTTATAAAAACAATGCACCAAACTTTGATAAAAATAAAATAGAAAACAAGAAATAAAAATACTTTTTTACAGTATAATTAATTATAAACTGAGGAAAAAACACTACATTTTTCATGTTTTTGTTTTGTTCTTACTAGAAACCAAGAACCACAAGTATTGGCCGTTAAGTTGACATTTACCTCCAAAAACTTCGCGATAAAGCTGGTATAGTCTGCAATTACAAACGGGCCAATTTATTTTTTTTTTTTTTTTTACTACGTTGGAAGTTCGGTATGCTGAGTCAAAGTCCTATTGCTGCAAATAATCATAAAAGATGAATGGGCTATGAACATTATCCGGTAACTTTTTTGGGGTACCGGTATAATTGTTAAGAATAATTATTCTCCTCTTGGCTTTTTTGCCTGAGAGTTATTTCCCTTGAGGAAATCGAAACGAATTTTGAAGTCCTAATAGAAAAGTGTAGACCCACACACAGTCATCAAAATCCACGGTCTTTTAACTTCTGAACTTTGCTCTCACTTTAACACTTCAGCATGAAAGCCTTATGTTGACAAAGGCATACATTAATTTTTGGACATTGCTATGGTGTTTAATCATTGTTTATCATCATACTTGTTGTTTATGCGTTGCCATAAAAAGATCATTCCATCCAAGTTTTGTAAACCCCACAAAAGAGCGGTCATGTATCATCCACCCTTCATTATCCTGCCCCATATTAGTTTGGGTTCGGTTCCCAGTTTGCACATGAGGGCTAATTATGATTCTCGTTTGAGAGCGTTTTAAGTGCAGTGGCTCTTCAGAGTGTTGTAGTAGTCGATACGGCTCCTATTGCACTCTTCTTTAATTGGCAATTACTACATCCCCGAAGATACGAAGGCAGCAATCTACATTTCTACATTCGTATTGTTTCCATTGTTATTGTTGCTCTTGGCTTAGAGACTCTTGTAATGCCCCGTGTGTTTGACATTCTGCATTAATCATCCTGTAACAGGCAGGAAACGGGATTATAGTGATAGTGCCAGATCACCGTTAAGAGGTCAAGGTTATAAGTTAGTACATTTTAGTGTTTGGGGGCCTCTTTTATCATGGTTAACAGCTATCTACTTACTCCTTTTTTCTAATATGAGTTTTGTAGTTGATAAAATACATTCAGAATAAATAAAGGCACGTGCCTGTGTAAAATATGTAGCCTATAAGCAAATAAATAAGTACAGATCTGATAGAGAGAATGAGGGATGGAAAGCAGGAGAGAGAGAGAGAGAGATAGAGAGAGGGGGGGGGAGGTAGGAAGGGAAAGAAAGACATACAGACAGACAGGCAGATGCAGAGACCAAGGCAAAGTGACACCGAGAACATAATTATTGCGTGGTATTTTAGTAGTGGTTTCTACATTCAAAGACCAAACGTATGTCTAGGAAGTGTAATAACAGTATTAAAACCAAATGAACTATATAATTATTAATATGTATTACTTTTTCGATAAATATACATGTAATAAATTTTGTCTTTTTGGACTCCTGTACTTTACTTCAACGTCCGCAACATCCTTATCGCTATGCGTAATAACTACGTCGGAAGTGAACAAACCAATCTTTGGTTCAATGTTTAAAACATAACTCGAGAAAAAAGCCTACCTAAACAAAAAGGAAATCGAAATTCGAGTTGGTTATATAGAGTACAGACAACTTTGTAGACGTTTGTTTTTCCAAGCCTTGTTTGCTCAAATGAACGAATTATTTGCCTATTAGACCAGCCAATGCATTTTTAAGTTTTCGATTTAACCAAGCATATAAACAATTATCGCTTTTTAACCCACATCTAGCTGATTTTTTGTTATCTCCAGTACTGGCAAATTAAATTAAATTATTTTGCAAATTCGATATCTCATAGTTGAGGGCATGTAAGAAAAATTGCTATTTTGTTTTATTTTCTATGAATTATTTGAACTGAATAGAGACAAGGGGGACAAACTGAATAAGAAAAGCACATCGAGTAATTGTAATAATTATTTTGAACCTAGCTGTTTTGAAAGAAAAGTGCACAGTATACGAGATGGGAAATTGATACAGAAAGACGAAATTTAATTTAAGTTTTTGTTGGCTTTATTTAAGCAATAAAACAGCGCTTTTGTTAATGAACTTTTTTTATCATACAATGAATACAGCTTTATGTTAGCCCTAGTCTGGTAAACATTATTTAAAAGCGCATTTACTACAGGTCTCAAACATAAAAACTCAAAACTTTCTTTAAAAAATGCTTTGAATAAGAACTTCGATATTTCTAACATAAAAATTTACCCTTAAATTAAAAATTTAATGTCAATATTAGAATTGAAACGATTTGATTTGTGTAGAACCTAGACCTAATGAAGTAGAACGCCCAAACACAAAAGCTATTGCGCAATATGATCTTTCACACAAAAGAATGTAAATAATCGTTTCATAAAGAATTGAGACAATGACAAAAGCATAGTGCAATCCCTTCTTCGAGAAATTCTTTGTCTCAAATTAAATATTTGAGTTTCAAATCAGGGTCATTATTTCATGTTTGTTCTAGTTTCGAAACAAATAACAAGCAAAAACCGTATTATATTGAAAGAAAACAAGCAATTAGTGTGCCAAAAGTTTACAATGGTATATAGTAGACTAAACCAAGTTAAGAGGAAAATTGAACATAACAAATCTTAACATCTGGATTATTTGCATTGAAAAATTGTTGCTGTTTTGTTAATGTTGATATTGTTGTTGTTGTTTTCGATTTTGTGGTGGTGGTGGTGGTGGTGGTGTATTGTTTTTTGTTTTTATTTCAGTTGTTTTTTGCCTTTTGTTTTCGTTTTTTTCCGAGGGGGGGGGGGGAAATAGTGTTTTTTTAATTTTTGTTCGT
>RQTK01000121.1:11966-35136 GCA_003991915.1 Elysia chlorotica | reverse complement strand
CTACTACTACTACTACTACTACACTACTACTACTACTAATCAAGTATACAAAAATGTTTTAAAATTGCAATAATGTCTACAGAGTGACTTTCTAGTGGTGGTTTTATCAACCACGATAGGTGGGCAGAGAGATAGAAGAGTTTTAATTCATTTTGAATATTTTCAATATTTTTAAATATCCTAGACTTTTATTTAATAGCGTTTTTATTGGATTCATAGACAAAGAAAACACCATCTCATTCAGCGTAAAAACAAAAGGAAGTAATTGAAATCGTCTTCTCTCTTTTTTTTTTTATTGCATACTGACATTTAAGGGATTGTGGTTTTCCCACTCAACTCATAAAAAGTATATGAAGCTCAAAGACGCGCTGACTTCCTGATGCTATTCAGCGCAAAGTCCAGATTTAAACTTAACTTAAACTTAATTTTTATAACTATTCAAATAATTCCTCTCGCAGTTTTTTAATAATTGCGTTGCGAAATGAGAACTTTTAAATCACAGGCGCCAGATTTATAATAGGACACAAACTATTTATTATGTAATGAATCTGAATGTAGTGTTGTCCTAAATAACTTGGCATTCCCCTTACAGATCAGAAACGGTGCGCATTGTCTGATGATATCCACTGTGATTCATCACGGTCTACGTTGCTGGGGGAAAACGTCGTTTGTCCATGGGTCGTACCTTGTTAGCACATCAGTATCTATTTGCGGACATTGCCACAGACATATTGTCACATATTCACAAGGTATATGCGTCTGATGCAAGCTCTGCTTTCTCTAAAAACTCGATATTTTCATTGTTTTGAGCGTGGAAATGCATTTACGAGCTGTCATATAAATACACTTCTTTGTGAACTTTTCTTTTTTTATTACTATAATGCAATGGTTTTGTATTCTTTTATTTATAGAGCGTGTTTCCGCAATACGATGAATGTTTTAATGTTGGCTTAGAAGTTAGATTAATGCGCGACACTAAATTACCTTTCAATAAATGCTGTTTTATTTTAATGTTTAAAATATGTATGATACAATCATTAAACATTTCAAACTGAAGTGCATTATTCCAACATGTAGAGGTTAATCAACGCATGAAATATTTGACGGTATAAAATAAGTATAGTAGTTTCGAATATGGTTTTAAGTTCACAGCTGACGGTTTCTGTTTATATCGATTAAGGAAGGAATCACAATATTTTGGATTATCCACCAGGACTGAGAAATTGTTCATCCATTAAAGAAAATAAGAGATTGAAGTTTTCTTCGGAGTTTGGTTTTGGTTATGAAAAAATGAGTGACACATGTAGTGATGATATGACAAATTTTGTTTTTGTTTTTGTTTCTTTTTTTCTGTTGTGTTTTTCTCTTTGGAAACAGATGTTAACATTTTACAGTAATTAGCGTGCTTAGTCCTTTGGTGTATTCTTTGTTTATTTTCTTATTTTTAGCTTCACTGCCCCCAACTATTAAATATAAATTATATTGTTAACTGTTTCACCTGGTGCTTCATTTAAGGTATCACCGACTGTTTCACCCACCATAATATTAACTGTTGTATTATCTACTGTTTTACACCTACCATTTCACCTACTGATTCACCTACTATTATATCTTATGTTTCACCTTATACAACACCAACTGTAAAACCTACTGTTTTACCTACTGGTTCACCTATTAATGCCGTTTCTCCTGATGAAGCCACCGTGACCACTGAGGTCTCTGTCAATCAAAAACACAGCTGAATCTATTTTTCAATTGCTAGATTTCTACGTCCATGATTCTCGCAACATAAAGCAAACTCTGTTTGGGATAAGCACATAATATTATTTTTGTTAATTTTATACCGCCTCTTATGTAAAGAACACATCGCCGTATTGAGTTAAGGATTAACATCGCATCGCCCTACACGTTACCATTTTTAGATATTTCCTAAACATTTAATTTTCTATGGCGAATTAACTCGATGATTGGAATTAGATAGTGACCGTTCAATAACCACCCAGGTTCGCATCCGGTTATAAGTAGGCCTACACTTCTTTTCTAATATTTATTGAAGGAATATTTGTAAACTTAGTCTAAATAAAATGGAGGGGCAGCGGTAGAACAAGAGAAAAGGGTGAGAAAGAGAGAGAGAGAGAGAGAGAGAGAGAGAGAGAGAGAGAGAGAGAGAGAGAGTGGGCGGATAATAGTGGAAGGCTGACCTACTTCCTGTACCAATGTTAACAAAGGCCAAAGTTTCTCCCAATGTCAGGTCTTTCTAGGATTGACATCTTGTAATGTGATAATGAGGAGCTAGCAGTTCTGTTATAAAGCTTTGTGCCAGTTCCGTTGTGTTCTTTGCCTTTTTCCTTTTTTCAAACCAAACTTTGGACCCTCTTGTTTGCTTAAAGAGGAATGCAGAGTGAGCTGATTTTCTAATACACAAATCAAAACAACGATGTAAGCTGAGATGAATGGCTATTAATTGAAAAGTCATGTCCATCGATAATTATTATAATTGAAATAGATAGGATTCTCAAGGCTTGCTCATCGCAGATCTTTGATACACATAATTATGCTCTCAGATGTACATTGGATACTATACATTTGAGGCAAATAAAAGATCTCAAATAATTGGATTGTCTCCAATCGAAATTGCAACTATAGGCAGTGGGCAAATGGGATCATTGTACATTTTGCATTTCTATGTGAAGATTATTAGTTAATAGAATTCTACAGCATATAACTTAGCCAAACTGTATGTCCATACCGTGACAGATCACAGTTAAGTGGTTAATATGAAAGAATGTTAGACAAAGTTTTTAAGAGTTTCTACAATAACCATATAAAATCATTGGGTCAAAATCCTATCACGACTATAACAAATAATTTTTGGCGCTTGAAATTTAAAAAGTGTCATAAAGTTTCGCATCCTGTAAAATTTTGCCGCTCATGCTAGTTGCATAGTGTTGTGATGTTATCACTAATCTTAACCTTGCTAGAGCATTAATACAACTACAGCAAACAATAATCATCGTATATTACGTTCAAATGACTTTTTCTTAATTCATTTAGATAATATGTGTTTGTCAATCAGAGAATAAAGACAACCTTTTATTAGTTTTAAACCAACTGCATTTGATGAAACAGGAAAATATTTTGATAAAGTGGACATTATCTTTCGCTTTAAAAAATCCTGTTTTCCAATAACACTAATTTACTAAAATTTCCTTTTTTTGTTTTCCCAACAAAACTACTAGCCCACTTAAAAAAATGAACAAAATCCTCATTTGTCATTCCCACATATCAAGCCCTACAGCCACATGAAGTGCAACGTCGTCGAAGCTTACGACACATCGTGGACCATTTTATTCTCATATTCTATAATTATTCTTTAGACGAGTCGTAAGCTGCCGCGATGTTGTACTTACTACCCTTGGTCTAGTAGACAGATACACATGTTTCCATGGTTAACGTTGACTGTCTGAGACTTCACCATCATTAATGACGGAGGCAGGTAATGAATAGACAAGCGCGAATCTCAGAAACATAAAAAACCAAAATTATTTTGAGATCGCTCTATTGTAATTATAGACTCACGTCCATTTGTTAGACTTTAGAAGTTGAAAGAGTAATGTGTATTTGCAGAGACAGGCTTAACCTCATTGATCAACTGTTGCTACTTTTTATTAAGTCCTTCACAAATCTCTTGTAAACAAACATTCCTACAGAACTTCGACACAATCAAAGAAAACTTAAGGTTTGCATTATTAATATATTGCGTTGATGTTTTATAATATACTACAGCAGAAATGTGCAACGCTGAGCTAAAACCAACGAGCTAGTCAACGTACAATCAATACTATAATTTGATTAAATACGGGAATGCTTTTAAAATGTATTTTTATTCATCTGGGGACAATTGTAAGGCATCATAGCGGGGATCCCAGGTGGCGTAAGTTTTCTGTACGTTAAAAGACATCTTCTAGCGTTCTTATTAGTTTATATAATACACTCTTACCAAATTTGCCAAATTAAGGATACCACAGCTGTTTTGTACATACGTGTTCTATAAAATTACACGTTTTAGTAGGCCTATGCGTTCGTGAGGTGACATTAAGTGTTACCAACCCAGTGTCCCTCTGAGCCTTTTTATTCCTGTAGCTAAGACAAGGGAGATCACTCTATATCCCTTCCGCCATGCTTTTCTTTACAACAGTTTTTTTTAATACTTTTCTAATATCATCAGATAGTAACATGGATAAACTTTCAGAAAATGTCTTTCATGTGTGTGTTTTTTTTTTTATTATATAAAAACGCTATGGAAGGAAAACACACTTAAATATGGGAAAATTGACTGTTTCTGTTCTTTTTGTTACCTGTGTGTGTTTTCCATGCTATCAACTCGGAGGGAAGTAAAATTAGAGTAAAGAAATTGATAAGAGGAGTGTGAAGAATAGATATTATTGGACATGTTGTTCTTTGGTTAACATTTGGCTCTAGTTTATCGGCGACATCCACCAAAATATTGGTCCAGTCTTCGTTAGGTTTAGATCTATCTAGATCTTAACTTAGATTGTCCCGGTCGGCATTTGAACTTGCTTCTTGCGTCTCATGATCACTCATCTCCTCAACTTCAATATCTGATTCATAATCAGCATCTATAGTGTGTTCCATAGAAAGCGATTGGAGGAATTCAAACGCCATTAGGAAGACAAATCTGTTCAAAAAATCTCTGCGACTCAGACTGGAAAGCGGTCTAGAGACGCGATAGGACGCATTTGGTCTCATTAGCTTGGAGGGGGCAGTGTCGCATTAGGTCGCATTAGCTTGGTAAGACTCAGGGAAGTTCTACCTATATATATATTTTTTTGCTCTTGAATGTTACACAATTCGCCGTATAGGATCCCCCAAGGGAACCTAGGAGACGTTAAACCCGGAGAGAGGGAGAGAATTCTCTCCCTCCCTCTATACAGAATAATGTTACAAAAATGCAGACATAACCTTTTAAATGTTGTCTCACGATTATCCAATCTGAGAACTCAATATTAATTTTCGATTTTTTATGTATTGAAATATTATCATTGTTTTAAAATGCTTCCCTGTTAGTTTTCTTGCATTAAGTTTACATGTGTGATGGGATTTCTACTGATGGCACAAGTAAAGTAACAATAGTCATCAGAAAGAAAGAATAAAAAGGATTGCAGAACAAACAATCAAAACATTGAAAAATGTGGTGCAATATGTTTAAATTCTAAATACTTACAAAGGAAAAGGCAACATATTTTTGTTGTCCTCATTATTAAAAGGTCAAGGACTCTAGCTACGTGATAAACATTGTTTGCGCAATAACAACTACTTGATTTTTTCCTTCTAAATCGCGCCTAATGAATTGTGTATTGTCCACTGCGATCTTGTTTTAGATTTCATGTCGTTTTTTCTGCCTGTTACATTTTTTAACACATGCAAAAAGATTTTTTTTTAAAAATCAAATACGTCTCGATAGTCTCTTTGGCATTCACGATTTCACTTATATTAATAGGACGTAGTCAATCAAGAACTAAAGAGAAGCGTTTTTATGACCCACTTTTTCTTTGACAAAGATATTTCGTTAAAGACAAAAGATATTGGACAGAAAGAGAGGACTTTTGTAAATTTCGAAACATGGAATTAATGTTAACTTGAGGATAAAGAGACAGTTTATTACTGTTTTTATTCAGTTGATTCAACTAACGGAATTATTTATTTAGTCATAAAAGAATTGACGACATCGAACAATTATATCCATAAGAGTTTACCAATAGCGACGCAAAACAAAATAGCAAAAAAAAAACAAAGGACCGGTTTGCTTTTAAGCCATTGTTACGATTCTAAAGCGCTAAGTGGAATTTCTCGCAAGCTTTCTCCATAATCATCTTCAGTTTTAGCAATCCTAAAATACGTCAACAAACTGCATAATACATCCGCTCAAGCCCTTAGCTAATAGAAATGCGATATCTGGTTCAATATTTTGAAACTGTCCAAGTAGATCTAGGTTGCTACACGCAATGGAAAACATTTTGCTGAGATTTATTGTCGATATTCACTGGCTCCGTTTTCAGATCTTTTTATGCAACTATTTCAAAAGCGTTTCAGATCATGAGCATTGAAACGTAAGTGATGTAAATAGCTTACTCTTTAATAAAAGCTAGACATATCTATTCACGCTGTCTGAGGGTTTTTTTACTTTCAAAATTTAAAGAAGAATCTTGTAAATGCTCATTTATCTAATTAACAAAAGTACATGTAATAAGATATAAAAAACTGATGTAGCACAATGTGTTATATTTTTTTTGATGTAAAGAACATATGTATAGAGCACCGAATTAAAATGAAAAAAAATTTTCGCTACAGATAAATGGCTACACATCTCGTAAATAAAGTATCATGAACCTATCTGCACTTTCTGTAACTTTTTGAAGACGGTATTTGGTTTTCTCAAAACATTTCTCGTCTTCTTTTCACATTCATATAATTATTGCGCAATTTGTGTTTTTTTTTCCTGAAATAGTTTAAAGCCGTATAAACTGAAATAATGGCAGAAAATAGAAGGACAACTTCATCTCACCAGACACACATTGAAAAAGGTTTATAAGTTTGACCCTTATTTTTTTAAACTGATGATTTAGATAACCTATGTAACGTTAGAAATCAAATGTTTACCACCTTTTATCTTGTAAATATGTGAAAGAAGAAAGAACTGGCATTGCATTATCAAGAGTGTCTCCTGGTTGTATTGGTGCTGAATAGAATGTAGAGAAACGTGCAGATTTTTTTGTTAGAGGAAAGGGGAAGCCGCCATCTTTTTATGTTGTTGGTTAAATTGTTTATGATGCATCAAGCTATAAAGCTAACAATGCCCGCTTTGTCATGACCAGTCAGAATATTTTTGCCCAATTAGGAAAGTTATAGCGGACTTTTTTCCCCTTAAAAAGATGATGTGTATATTTTTTAAATAATTAGTCTACATTTTATATTATAATCCTTTTACTTCTGTCTTTATAGGTCTGTTTATATAAAACATATTTCAATGCTGAGAGCATTGGCGCAATTTTTCATATGTAATCTTATAACTTCCTCATGTGTGATTTTGTTTAGAGTGTTTACGTCATGAAAAGAGTTAACAGTCAATTTCATTTTGATAAGGGTCTATATTGAAAAGATAATTATCACCACCCCACCCCCCCCCCAAACAACAACACAAAAACGATGAGTCAGTGAGTTCTTTTCTAAACATCCAATGTAGAGAGCAAGACTATATCGTAGACGAGTCCCAAAGCTAACATCTGAAAATTTTACCTGCTGCCATACAGAGACATATCGAGGATACCAGACTCCTGTATAAGCCTATCACATTATATTGGCACCGACTCAATCAGAAGGGGACGAAATCAGATAAAAAGGTTTTGTACGGTCATGGGTTTTGAACTTGAGGCACCCCGATTGGAAGACCAACGCTCTACTACGTGCGCCAGTTTGCCCCTATCGTCAAGAGTTTACATTTGGTATCGCGAAACGCCGCAGGAGAGACCTGGTAAACAAAATTCTAAAACCAGAAAGTATGCCAAGTTGATTAAAGTGATTTGGCCTCATGTTCTAAAATAGGATGTCAGAGAAATGGACATGTTATAGCGAGGTGATATCAGAAGACAAACATTTGCTAGTGATCAAATGATTTTATAACCGCAACATGTGAAACCTGATACTCGAACATGCAACAGTCATAAATGACAAGTAAGGAGTTCCGTATTAGTGGAAACGAAAAGTGAAAGATAATAAAGCCATTTAGAGGTACAATCTAAAAAAATTCAGGCCAAAATAACGATTCGCGGGCTTTCAGCGATTGCCTGTAAAATTATAACCTCTGAGTAAAAGCGATTAATAAGCGTTATGGTACATTGCGCAATTCTATAATGTTTTAACATTCAATTTTATTTTGCGTGGATTTCGTTCACGAAAAATAGAAATGTCCGTAATATTGCACAACAATCTGTTTTATTTTTTCTAAATCTGTGCTGCACCGACTAATACCCCGATGATTGTTTCGTACTCTTAAAAAAAACAGATGTGATGAAATTTCACAGAAAACCACGAAAACTACATTATTCTATTTAGTCAGCAGACTGTTGTTTATCATTGTAAAATGTATCCCATGACCGGATTATTTTAAACTTTAAAAAAAATTAAAATAGTATCCAGGGTGTGGTAGTTTGGGAATGTGCAATTGAATGTTTTTATTTTTTTTTAATCTGTGCTACACCGACTAGTACCGATGATTGTTTTGTAATCTTAAACAACACAAATGAAATGAAACTTTACAGAAAATCTTCGTGTTAATCTACAATATTCTATATCGTCAGCAGAATGTTGTTTATCTTTGTAAAACGTATCCCATGAACGGACAACTTTAAACTAAAAAAATAAATAAAATTAAAATAGTATTTAGGGTGTGGTAGTTTCAGAATGGAAATGTGGAATTGAAAGTTTATAATCATGCAGCGTATTAGAATTGGTAAAATGTAGACTGATGAGAAGAAACACTAAAAATTTAGAAAAATAAACCGATTTGTTTAATAACGGATGCAAACCATTCTGCTAACATCCTATCAAAACAGGGTTTCCTTAACTCGTCTGATGGTGCTAGACCAATCGCTATCTTCAATGAACTGTTAGTGCTTCTGCGAACTGTATAACCTGTGATGAGATCTGTTATTCACTTTGTTAGCTTTAGCTGTAACGTTCGTAGACGATCGAAAAACGCGGCAGTCCAAGACACTATAAGTTCGCGCAAAATGATACGATACATATTTTGATTCGGAGCGGTTTTGTTTTTATACAAAACTCAAATCTTCCAACAAAATGAAATAAGTCTTTGTTTTTCATCAGCCTTAGAGCAAAAAAAAAAAATACAACAACAACAAAACAAACTTGTCTTGTTCACTTCAATACTTATAATCTCCACATTCACAGAGACGGCTAGGCTCAAGTCAAGCCTCAGGATACGGATCTTTAGAATCTGACCCATTCTTCATAAGCGCATGTAAATACTCATGTATATATGGACATTTCAATTATTTGCTCAGCACGGGAGCAGTGGTGTTTTATTCTGCAGTTTCTGCATACGTTTGCAATACCTTGCCAAAAAAATAAAATTCAAAAACAAACAAAAAAATCGCTCCATTTGTATCTTTCAGACTTTTTCAGTATCTTTCTGTATAATTGGTTCATTTCGATGTTGGGTAAAAAAATGGTTTGGACCAAAACTCTTTTTTTAATTAAAGTTGTTTTGTTTGTTGTTGTTGTTGTTGTTGTTGTTGTTGTTGTTGTTGTTGTTGTTGTTGTTGTTGTTTTGTATAAAACAAATGATTTTATCTAGTAATAAAAATAAGGACGAAATACCCAATAACTGTCTCTACATTTAATAACTACTAACTCTTCAACTTACCTTAGTGTGATATCTTTGTAGATTTCAAATGATGTTCACGTGATGATTTATTTCGGGTGTGTCACATCTAGGACACGACCAATCAGTCCTGTAAAACCTCTCAACCAAATTGATTATAGTTTGGAGGTACCGGTTGCTGTTGCTGTTGCTGCTGCCGTTGTTGTTTTGTTGCTGTTGTTTTATCAACTCGTATTAGTCTTCTGTGTGTTTAAGTGACAGCTACAGAAGGAGTCTCAGACTGATCGGCCTTGCCTGCTCGCGTTGACGTCCAGTGAACCTTGTTAGTGTGCCTGAGACGGGGGCCTCACGGCTTAAATAGGTTAGCGAGACGTAAAGCTCCTGACAGCACGTGGGGGGAGAGCGCTGCTCCTCCGATACACCCATCTACCCATCGATCTCGGCTGGCGATTGAGGTGACACCAGGAAGATGTGAGTGGGAGAGTGGGACACAAGACAAGGAGAAAGTTGATGAGGGAGTGAGGGTTCGCGGGGGGTTCTACATTTGACAATGGGAGATAGTTTAGAGATCTAACAGTTGAGCAAAGAAAGACAAACAATAAGTAATAAGACAAAGAAAACTTTTTTTTGCACTGCGAACCCGAAAAAAGGTGTTTCATATATTTATTACCACATACATACACCTTATTGTTCTATAAAAACGGTACGAAGCGAATTTATTGTGGTACAGACTTTTATAAGATTCTTCTTTTTTGTTGATGCTGTTGTTGTTGTTGTTGCTCATCGAGCACGACAAGCCGTTGAGACAGCTGATCAGTGTGGCTATGAAATTCTTCCCCATCCACCAAATTCACCGGATTTAGCTCCATCAGACTTCTGTCTGTGCCCAAACCTTAAGAAATCCATAAAAGGGCGCCGTTTTGAAGACATTGAAGATGCGATTTCTGCTGTGGAAGAGTGGTTTCAAGCGCAAAATGACACGTTTTACTCTCAAGGACTTTTGAAGGTCAAGGACAGGTGGCAGAAATGTGTAACTATGCAGGGTGACTATGTAGAGAAATAAATGTAAGTGTGCCAAATTTTAAGTCTCTGGGTTTATTCCTTCATTGTCATGCTAAGAACATAGTGAACACCCCTCGTACAAGACCTCGACAATAAATGTAAGCAGCAATTTCCTACTTAGACATTAATTATGTGTACAAGTTGTCCCATCTTTGACGGTATCAAGTGAAGGTGAACTTTAAACGTACACCTCTAAGCGGACAGAAGCGAAATTTTCCTTAGAAAGGACAGAAGCGAGACATGTATTCTTCTTTTTGTTTTGTATCTCTCTCTCTCTCTCTCTCTCTCTCTCTCTCTCTCTCTCTCTCTCTCTCTCATGTACAAAGAAAAGGAAGGAGGGATGGAGAGAAACCCATTAACTGACTCTAGAAAATACAACGCTGAGAAACAGATACACACTATAATTCATGCACATAATATGAACACAACTTCCACAAGAAACGGGAGTATTTTCAACAAATAGAATAAAACTAGCCCTGTGTACACTTATAATGAAAAGATAACCCGATATAGAAACTAGATGGAAATACAAATTAGATAATTATTCTAAATACTTTTTAGCAAGTCTCCAACATATTTCTTCATAAAAGTAATGATCGCTAGTAGCTAGAGATAAGGGAAACATAATGGAATATGTCTTGATTTCTGCCTTAAAAGTAACCAAGGCCATTTCGTTTCATTCAAGCAACAAACCAATTAGCCTTCCTTGCTGTGGTAGAAACTCATTGAAAGAGATGGTGATCAATTAACCATAACAGTATCCTCTAGGGAACACGTATTGTAATCATGATTGTAGGCGTTTCAAAGGACTACCGGTTAAAGTGGGTAAAGGGAAAAAATCGCCAAGGACATGGCACACCAGAGTGACAAGTCCTCTCACCAATATTTCAAACCTTACTCGTCATTAATAACAGTCACATGTAAACATACACATTTCACAGAACGATAATTGCAGACAAGTGCAGAAAACAACGAGCAAACAAGCAATAGGAATATCAGGAGGCGTCTTCATATTTTACAGTAACCACTTCCAAAATAAAAAAAAAGCTAAGCTTAAGAAGACATGTGTATTCTCGCACTTTATAGTTAAGAGTAATTATTAAATCAAATACCCACGGGAACAAATTTAAATGCCTCGTCAAAAGAAAATTATTGCAACAGTTGGGGACTGATCTAAATGCCTTGAGGGAATTTCACTCTGGACTGAAATTATTATATTTTTTCTAGTAATTAATTTGCGCTTCGCATCAGTGGTATCACAATACTACTTCAAATGTATCTAGAAAATACAGCATATAACTTTGAAATACCACATCAAAAGAAACCAGAGCATTTATTTAACCTGAACCCTTACAAAGATGTAGTTCTTGCAGGCGGACCAACTAAGTTGTTGCACCATGGAAAGAAATGCAAGAGATGTACCGCATAATTATACGATGCATGGAAACTAGGGTCAAGTTTTACATAAAACAATTTTCAAGTTGAAACAAAGGAGTTTGAACACTAAACGAAAAAGCTACTTTCCAGATAGCCATTTCGATATCAGCAACTTTCAAAGAGCTTAAGAATTTTGTTGAATGTTTAGAACCAGGGTGTACAAAACCCAGGGTAAAAAGGATAAAAACGTGATATCAATTGCAAACTTGAAGAGGACCGTCATTATCATAACTGACTGCACACACACACACACACACACACACAAACAAAACGCAGGTTGAAAATTAGAACATCAAGTTTGGGCAACTTATAATCTCTCCTTTTTTAGGGTGGTAGAATCCTAATGCTACTGACAAAGCCGACCCAGTTTGTTTTTACAGTACGCCAGCACGGTAACGGCTATATTGTCAGTACGCCAACCCGACCCAGAAATTTACAAACAGTTACATGATTGCTTAAAAAGAAAACAAACATTCAAGGACATGCCAGTTGTTTTTTTTTTACAGATAAAATTAATTTTGTATGTCTCTTGCCTCTAACAATTTCAAACTCATCCTCTAAAACTGCAGTCATGGCATATCGAGATGCTTGCATTACAGCTGATTCCAATAATCAAAATACCCAGCACAGTGTGGACTTCATGAAGGAGTAGTCGGTGGTCGGTGAAGGCATGTCTGTCACATAATTGTAGGAAACCAAAATCATTATAAGGATGCTTGATGAAAGCAAAAAACTCATAACAATCAAGTTTTTCCTACACGATGTTTCAAAAAATGTACAAAGAAATGTGCTTGAAAATATTACTCAAATGTACGTTGCATCTGGAATCTAGAAGTCCAAACGTAGGACCTATTTACGTGGTTATCGCCAGCAAAGAGCACCAAGCAGAACAAATTTGTTTAGGAAAATTTGGAAGAAAAAAAATGGAAGAGACACAGCAAATGACGAGCATTGTCCAAAAGCGGAACGCTTAAAATTCGTTTACAGAAATAGGAAACGTGGTCGTTTTGGTGCAGGAGAAATCTTAGGAATCATTTTGGGGGATGGCGAAATGTGGAGGGAAAACCAGAAAAAGGGAAGATAGATACAGAGAGAAGAAGAAAAATACTTCGAGAGTGAGCGAGCGAGAGAGAGAGAGAGAGAGAGAGAGAGAGAGAGAGAGAAAGTTGGACGAAGTGGACGAAAATCCAAGAAAATGGGAGACAGATTATTTGCTTTGGTAGAAAGTTGAGAAATTGACAAAGAAGCACTTCAAAGAACACAACAGTTAATGATGAAATAAGGAGGGAGATGGAGACAGCAAGATGGGAAGCAAACTAAATAGATGGATAGCTATTTTCCGAAGGATAGAGAGAGAGAGAGAGAGAGAGAGAGAGAGAGAAGAGAGAGAGAGAGAGAGAGAGAAAGTGTGTGAAGAGGCAGAGACCGACTATCTATCTATCTATCTATCTATCTATCTATCTATCTATCTATCTATCTATCTATCTATCTATCTATCTATCTATCTATCTATCTATCTATCTATCTGTGTATCAATCAATCTAGCTATCTTTCTATCTATACATCAATCTATCTAAACCCATTAATTTTATCCCATATTGTCCATAATCTATCTTTTTCTCGCCTCTGTTCTTCTTATCGCTTTTGTTTTAAAGAAACAACAGTAGGGGTAAGAAGGGCGAAAAAGATTAAACTAGAGTGACGAATAGTGAGAGAATTCTTTTCACTAGAATTGTTTTAATCTTCGCCATAGAACATATTTATCTTTTAAGGATAAATCATTGCATTTTGATGACAAAACTTTTTGTCCATTACATTTATTATGATATTCCTTTAAAATCATTACTAACGCTGGTCTTATCAGTACCCCAACAAAGAATACAAATCTGAAGTGACATAATGAACGAAATTTAAGAAACACATTAATATTACTTTTTGAAGCAAATGTATGTTAGGTCTCAAAAAAGCATATCGTCGTTGGGAGTGCCCTGCATTATAATTTAAAAATCGTTTTGCTAATGGCTAAAAGCTTATAAAACTTTTTGCGGGACGCAAAATTGAAGTTGTATAAGTTGCGAAGACATTATAACAACGAGCCAGCTGACTCTTTCCCAGTGATTTAATTTGTTTATTTTGTATGCATTTTCATTTCGATTTCTTATACTTCTTTTGAGGTCTATGCTCTATGACAGAGTAAATAAATTGAACGTTTTAGTGCCTAGAATCGGTGTGCTTTCATTGGTCCTAAGTTTGACACTTAAATATTATGAGATGGATTATTGTTCTTATATGAGCGTTTTCAATGTGATTTTTGCATAAATTCTGAATAGAATAGTTCGAAGCTAGACCAATTACTATGATAAAAAATCGTCGACTAATCAAGATAATCGTAGTTAGCATTTGCTATGGATGAAGGAATTGCTATAAAGATAATAGAACAAAATAATTATGGGACCTTGTTGGATACACATCGCTATGCCAAGCTAGTTAAAGACGCAATATTCATTAATTAACTTTGCAACATCGTTTATATCATCATCATCATCATCATCATCATCATCATCATCATCATCATCATCATCATCATCATCATCATCATCATCATCATCATCATCATCATCATCATCATCATCATCATCATCATCATCGCCATCAACATAAAAAAATGAAGACTGCGATTTCCTTTGTGTGTGTTTGTGTGCGAATAAGACTAGTACACAATTTTGTAATCTGTGAACACATGTACATGTATCTGTGTTATTTAAGTGATAACGTGTCTTATTTTACTGGCACTTCATAGCGTTTTTTTGTTGTTTCTATTGCTTTCTTCATCATCATCATCATCATCATCATCATCATCATCATCATCATCATCATCGCCATCAACATAAAAAAATGAAGACTGCGATTTCCTTTGTGTGTGTGTGTGTGCGAATAAGACTAGTACACAATTTTGTAATCTGTGAACACATGTACATGTATCTGTGTTATTTAAGTGATAACGTGTCTTATTTTACTGGCACTTCATAATGTTTTTTTTTTTTCCTAATTCTTTCTTTCCTACTCGACAATTGTGCTCAATTTGCTACCAAATAGTGTTTTTGGTTGTTTTGTTGTTGTTGTTGTTGTTGTTGTTGTTGTTGTTGTTGTTGTTGTTGTTGCTGTTGTTGTTGTTGTTTTTAATGTAGGGTATCAAATTAATGATGCACTGATAATTTTAAGTACCAATCGCTTTCTATTAGCATGCCGGCACATTTTAAACACCAAGTACAACCAAAAAACTGGTATGCATTATGTCTCTTCATGATGCCACAAGTCATTCTTGGTGGGTAGAACCCATTGGAATATTTGGAATCATCCATCAAAGGAAATGAAGTTCTGGTTACCATTTACACAGCCCTATATAATGTAATAAAGCGACTTCCCACTACCCTGTTTTTGCTTTAGGGGCTGAATGTGAAATGAGTTGGCTTGCCTTACGGTCTTTCTCAAAATGGACTTTATTCCCAAAAGGACACTTTCCCTCCCAGTCTTGCATGAGGTTTTAGGTTTACAACCTCGGGATATTTCATACATGTCTTAAAAATCTCGATTTGGCCAAGATCGCCAGAGTGCGGGCCAGAACTTCAAAGTCCTGCTTAGAAAATGTTCCAAAATTTGGTAAAAATTAGTGTCATCGTTATTTGCTGGCTTTTTGGCGATTATATATGAATCTATAGCAGTATGCGCACAACCACACAACATTAAATAACTTAACACACAGGTGCATGAACTTTATTAACGGGGCGTCATAAAAGAAAAGTTACGGGGTTGACATAATATAAATTTTAGAACTAGCAAAAGGCATGCTTTTCATCAGCAAAAAAATCGTTGCACAATAATGATTGCTTTAGCACTGAAGTCGCGTCATTGTCTCTATAATTATATTGGCCTAAAGTACTAGTTATAGACGAGGAGCTCTCAATATTCTTAAGATCTCCCCACCATGGCCGCTTTTGCAAGGATGAAGGTGACAAACATCTGATTGTCAATTCTTAAAATGGCCAACGTACGCTAGTACAATATATTATATTTATTTCGATGTTGGTCGTTCAGATTTATAATCGGGAATTCAATCAAATAACATGAAATTATCATGATATAATAATGGTCAACAGTCGATACGGGCAGTTTCAGCGTTGAAGTTTCTGTTAACTTAGGGTGAGCTCATGTCAAATTATAATTATGTTCTACTTATCCGTATATATTTCCTTTTCCTAGATTCCTCCGTTTTCCTCTCTCGCCTGTCTTAATCTCCATGTTCGGCTGTCATTACAGCATGCATCTGAGAGTCATTAACGACCTTTTCTACATATCTTTGTCTTCTTTTCAATATAACATTCCTCCTTCTTCTCATATTAGGCACGTGAACGATTTCCTCCCTCCGGCTATCTCTCGTCCTTGTCAGGTTTACAGGAAACCGTATTACTATTATACTACTATTTTTTTCTTCCTTAAAGATGTCTTTGTTTTGTTTTTGTTACATTTTTTACTTTCCTGGTGGGAATTGATGCGACAACGTTAATTAAACACAGTGCAAAGGCTGTCGTGATTTCTTTGTTGTAACTATTTTTTTGTTTTATTATTGTTGTTATTATAAATTGATATCGACGTGGAATACTGGGATGTGTTAACATTTTGATTAACGTTTTACTCTTTCATTCCCATTTATCTCCCTCTGTCTCTCACTCTCTCTCTCTTTCTCTCTCTCTCTCTCTCTCTCTCTCTCTCTCTCTCTCTCTCTCTCTCTCTCTCTTTTACTCTTCCTCTCTATCTCTATATCTCCATTTGTATGTCTGTCTTTCTCATCCCTCCCTCTGCCTCTGTCTGTCTGTCTGTCTGTCTGTCTGTCTGTCTGTCTGTCTGACTGTCTCACCTCTCTCTCTCTAACTCTCTCCCACCCCCCCTCCTGTTCTCGCTCCCTCTTTACGTTTGTTTCCATCTGCCTGTCTGTCAGTTGAGCTGCATCTTGCCTCTTAATTATGTTCTCTGTCACTGGAAAACAAAATGAGGGTTATCATGTTTCCTCTTTTTTTCTACACATGCATCTCTGCTTATTTTTCGCTTAATCTCTATAACTAAACGCCTCAGAAAGATATCATTGTGACTTGATTAATTTTGTCTATCTGCCTCTCATTATTCTTTAAGTGTCTTGAGATCAGATGATTTAATATCGTTTACAAATTGTCTCTTATTTATGAGGATAATGACGATTGTACGCTATTCCAGTTTGAAGCAGCATGCAGTTGCTAAGATGTAAAAACAATAGACAATCACCGGGGTGTAATTCGACCACTCCTTTTTTCCATATTTGCAATGTTCTTCACGGAAAGATACTAGTACGGTAGTATAACAACAAAGTCGCCATCTTTTATAGAATTGTTTCTCCTAGGTTTCTAGTATACTGAATGTGTGGAAAAAAAACGATGTCTACGTTTTGAGTGACTTTTGCATTATTTCTTTCTTGTGTATCTATTACTACACCAAGATCTTTTGATTTTTTTAGGCAGTGGACCTTTAAATTCAGAGAATGACGGAATTGCCTATAACCTACGCCGGCATCCTGTTTAGAAGGGAACCTTGATTTGACCAATCGCTATGTAGTAAATCGGGAGCGTGCCACTCAAGCTATTCGCTGTTTTGTCCAGATCCGCCAACCTGACGCCAAAAGACACTTCCACATACTTTTTTGGCCCATATCTTGCCCTTTGATGACTGCGTGGATTGGCAGCTCTGTATAAACTATGTCCTGGTCTTGGGCTAGAATCTACGACCAAAGACAGTAGGAAAAATATCGTGGCTCAGGCTAGAACTAAAGTGCTCTGGCCCGTAAACTGTATGAAACGTACACCGTGCGCCTTAACGTGACCACTGGCGATAACTCAAACTGCAAAAAGGGAATAAAAGAAACAAATGAAAAGAAATAACAATAACCTTCTTGAGATAGCAGGCCGGTAATTGAGTGATGGCCATTGCACCACGACTTTTTTTTTCAACTCGCGAACAATGTAATTACCCTCACAAGTGACACTGCACAGCTCATCACAGGATCCCCCTATCTTGTTCACGCTATCAAATCAATTTTTACGCTATTTTTTGTGTGTGTTAGTTTTCCTTTTGTTTCCCCTCGTTAAATAATGAATCTGTTTTACCTTTTTTGTTTTAAGTCAAGAAAAAAAATAGCTAATTAATTTTGTTTCTATGAAAACATGGTCTTTTTATTTGAGCTAGTGCTATAGTAATTATCGATCAGAAATGATGAATAAAGAGGAAAAACATGAACATTTGGAAGCTTGCCTTCAATATTTAAAGAAAATAGATTTATTTGGAAAAACAAACAAACATACATACCTGATGACTAAGAATTAAGATGAATACAGAGAAAAACTGAGTTTTTTAGAATTGTGCCTTGTAATATTTAAAGGAAATAGATTTAATTGGAAAAACAAACGGACATGCATACAAATTAGGTCAAATTATAGGTTTCAAGCTAAGGACCTCCAGATTGGGTGGTAAACGCTCTACCACCTGAACCAGGCAGCCCGCCACAGAGTTTGGTACCTCCCAAGCGGAGTAAAGTGACATTACAAAAATCCCATCTGCATTTTCGCTAAAATTAGAGATGACATCATGAATTTGTTCTTAGTTAACAGAAAATTCACACACACAAAAAATGACTTTAGAGGTTGCCAGCATGATATAAAGTGAAAAAAAAAATAAAACAGACAGGAAAACGTCATTATTTTCCTATCCAACTAGGTGTAAAATCCTGGACATTTTCATGTGAAAGCTAAGAATTTGCCACCAAACCAAAAGGCCTTTCAAAGTATCGTATCTCTTAATAATACATGTAAAATGATTGACATTTACTGTAGTTTGATGCACATATGCTATTTGCTTTCATTTTAGATATAAATGCAACCATTACATAGTACAATTTTCAACGTGCGGTCAGAATTTAAGATTCATTACAAAACGGTAAGGATAATCTATTTATCAAGTCTTGTCCAATGGTACAAACAACCTATTAGTTCCTTTGTAGTGCAGATAATATATTGTTTAACCTACCATTGAAATCTTTGGGTTTTGTATCGTAAGACCCACAGTATTACTTTTTTATAGCACATGTTTGCTGATTGGAAACTATATAGATGATGTCGTTCACATTAAAGGTTATAGAGATCTTGCATACAGAGTACGACTTCAATCATAGGAATAGAAGAAAATAGAATTATTTAACAAGTGTATAATTAATTTTTTTAAATTATAGATTAGATGGAATTTGCCATCTCTTCACAATTTAAGCTTGATTTGATTAAGAATCAATGCCTTGAACAATAATTTTAAGCTATAATAGCTATTAATAGATTGAAACGTTGGTAAATCATTCCATGTTTCTTCACTCCAGAGTGACGCACGTGTTTTGTGTTAAAATTGTTTACACAGATAAATCTTTTTTTTTTTTTTGCCAATCATATCTTTTTGTAAAGCTAAATATGAAAAAGTTTGTTAACATGAGATGCCATCGTTAAAAACTAAATGACTCATATTTGCCTTATTCCAACAAATAACGTCATGATGGAAACATTTTCTTCTTTGCTTATCAGTTTTGATTAAAAACAACACGTTTTACCCATATTTACTTTAGGCTTGCTCTTTTTAGACGCACTGTTATACTACCTATGTATGCTCCCTGCCTCTATTATGGTAAGTTAGTTCTAGTTTTGCTTATGTAAAACACGCAAAGCCTCTATAATGATAAAGTCAGGAAACCTTTCATCTTTCGCTTCGCAAGGTTTCGCCATTTCAGAGTTGTTTTTAAAGGGGGCTGCTCCCCTTTTCTTCACAATATTTTGCTTTTAATCTTTTGTTGTTGTTGCACTAACACACTGAGGTGTTTAAGTTAAATTTCACCTACAAAGTAACACGCAATGGTTGAAAGAAATCGGTTCACACTTTTTCCTTTTGAGTACGTGATACGAAATAATTGATGTTCAAAGAATATTATTCACATTAAAAAGTATTTCTAGAACCTATTCGCACTCCGTAAGGTGCTGTTATATTCTAATCAAAAATAGTGTTGAATGGTCCACATTTGCTTTGATAGAATTGTTAGGAAAATCAGAGGCCGTGTGATCAGATCTTAACATTGATTCTACAAAGACAATCTTCGAGGATTTGAGTTTTACTGTATTGGTTAACGAGTTTGGCGTCCTACCTTCTTATTTCTTCCCTTCATTTAGGAAGATTGTTTTATATAAGAACATAATTATCTATGTGCAGGGAAAAAGAGAAAAAAAACCCAGAAGAAATAAGAAGCTTAAAGGGTATCTATTATAGTAACAACACGCATTGATTAGGATATTGTAAAAATGTTGTATAGAACTGCCTATTAACGAAGAATGTTTAAAGTTTATCGAACTTAAACTACAGGATGAACATAATGCCTTACATATAAACACTCCTGCATGCGGATATAACTTTATCAGATTGGCGATCAGAGACCAGAAGCTGATCGAGAAACTCCTTGCTTCACTCAAGTAGCCGACAGCATCTTGCAATACTGATCTACATTTTGGAATCAGCAGACCTTTCCTTCACAAAGTCCTTCAGTAAATAGGAAATATTAAAACCTATCTTGGCAAGACTTTTCGCCGTAAAGGATCTCACTTGGAAATGTATGAGACATTAAACTAGGATAGAACTTCTCTAATTCCAATTTTCACAACAAGACTAAGATCTGGATTTACCTGACGAGATTTGGGGATTTTTCTTGCAAAACACTCATGGGAATATTGTACAAGCTTCATTGAGATTATTGTAAAGGATAGGGGGGAAATACTGCACTGAAATAGCTAAACAAACTGAGGCGCCCATCCCCACACGGGATTCTATCCAGGTTAATAATAGGGAACTGAAGAAACCAAATTATAGCTCATAAGTGAGGATAAAAATTGTAACTAAAGGTCCATCTCTTGTGAACATTAGTATTTAGAAAAGAAAAAGATAATATAAGCTTATGGGATAGTAACACCAATCCAACTTTGTACAAAAATGTAGCAAATAAGTAGGGGGTGTTGAAAATACCTTTTCCTTGGGTAATACCGCCCACCCTCCTTATTTAAACACCTCTTTTACCACCTCTTTTACTTCCGGCTGTCAAACAACTCCCGACTTCCGGCAGGTAACACCCACGCTCACAAACATACATACACACACTCACTCATATACACAGACACCCATATCCACACACTTATACATTTTATAAAAAGCAAATTATTATTTTGGTTTTTCTTGAAATTGTTTATGTTCAAGATATGATATGTGTTCGTTTTTTGTTTCCATTCCCTTCCTTCTGTGGTTTCCTATTTATTTGTTATATTGCTATTTTGTTTTTTTACGACTCAAAAATTGTGAGGTTATTTCTGTGTCAGCTTGCGTGGGGCATAAAAGAAATGTGTTGACTTTCGTAATATCCCAAGCTAAATTGGAATATTATCAAAAATTTTTGTTCATAAAAATAGGGAAAACAGAAAGCCTTGAAATCATTCAAACTATGCCGAAACATTAGATCATTTCGAATTAGATCCATTGTTAATCCTGTATTTGGCCTCACGATAAAAAACATATTAATTCTTACATAATATCAGTTTATATTGAAACCCTTTCCAATGTTCACTGTCATAAATAAGTCAGTTAGAAAATACTTCAAAGCAGCGCCAATTGACACAGGTTTTAATGTCGCATTGGAGTATTCTTTTGATAAACATCTTTAAATGGATTTTTTAAAAGCACGAACAATAGCTTGTTTTCAAAAATTAAAATTAAAAAGCATCAACATGACGTAAATTGTTTTACCATAATTGTTTGGTATATAAATAGCCAAACAACAGTACGTCCAAAGTTATTATGTTGCTTTTACAATCACCGATTTAAAAATATTCATTTGAGATAATGACTCTTATCATAATTAAATTCTATTCTAGAGAAGGAAAACTGATGCATCTGAAGAGGAGATTTGCTTGAACTAAAGATTTCAATGCGAAACATTATTTGTGTGATACAGGGCATATCCAATATGGGTAACTCAGACATTGTTACGTATTAACTATGCCACTATCACTGGTGCGTGCTTATCTATGAATATAAACGATAACTAAAGGTATCTTACTATAGTCGTAAAATTATTTCAATTTTTTTACTGCTAACATGTTTTAAAAATCTGATTGATGAAATATTGCGTATTTTAAATCATATTCAATCATATTCAATGATGTATTATATAAAAATGAGAGGCAATAATCCGAGTAGATTAAAATAAATGATGTTGCCACTTGCCGGAAAGGAATGAATTTTGAAAAAACGACGGCGATTGTTCGTATTGTCACTTTTATTATCAAGCGGGAAAATCCGGTCGCATTCAAAAGCAATCTGGGTTTAGGCCTAACCGGTTTGGATTTTGTGGAGTTGAAAGATTGATGTGTTTAGAGACGTGAGTATAATATTGTTATTATCTAGCAGTCGATTGGCCACTAATCTCAACTTTGAAAATCGTCTTTTTATATTAAGTTTCAAAAAATGAAACTAGATCCTAAAGAAACTGTGGCTCAAATATAAATGTAAATGCCCCTTATATCACTGTAAAAATGTCGAAGAAATAGGGAGTGTATGAAAGTTATTGTGAGTCTCATGTAATAATTATTGTTCATAGAATTCATAATTATGTCTTCACAAATCTCGATAGTGCAGCCTTTGCATAACGCTTTTCTTTGAAATTCAATCTAAGAGTTGAAAGATATTACAACATAAGATATGGCCTATCAAAACCTCTAACAATTTTGCTTTTCTTTATGCCCAAACACTAATTACAAAAAGATCTCGGGTGCCCTTTTAGGATCAGCGTAAATTCCCTACATGCATTATGTATCAAGGGTGAGATTAAAGACAGATGATAGATAGACAGGATAAAAAGAGATGGAGAGTAGACAGAAAGGGAGAGGAAAAGAGAGAAAAGAGAGAGGAGGAAAGAGAGAAATAGAGAGAGGGGGAGAAATAGAGAGAAAGAGAGAGAGAGAGAGAGAGAGAGAGAGAGAGAGAAAGAGAGAGAGAGAGAGAGAGAGAGAGAGAGAGAGAGAGAGAGAGAGAGAGAGAGAGAGAGAAAAGAGAGGGAGAGAAAGAGAGAGAGATAGAGAGAGAGAGAGAGAGAGCAGA
>RQTK01000121.1:0-11852 GCA_003991915.1 Elysia chlorotica | reverse complement strand
AGAGAGAGAGAGAGAGAGAGAGAGAGAGAGAGAGAAAGAGAGAGAGAGCTCTCTCTCTCTCTTACTCCCTTCGTGATAGGGTTTCAACTGTAATGATATCTTACTATTTTTGCAATAGTCCTAAACTATCTACTAAATCATCGTTCTTCGTGGTGCAAGTTTAAAACTGTTATTTTGGTCAAACAGCAGAATATTGAAGAATTATATCTCTTTTCGCTCCATGATCCTTCCTTTTTTAATTCAATAAAATACTATTAAAGAAACAGGAATGTTTTGAATGCTAAGCACAGGCTTCAGATCAATGCTAGAGACACAAAGAACATCGTTTTGTTGAAAAGGCATTCGTCTTATCCCTATAAAAAACGAGTCTGTAATAATTGATAAAACAATGTATTAAAATTATGAAAGCCATTAAAACCTACCCCTTTGACTACATGACTATTGTATAGCTAAAAACCATCATTTGGTTAATCAAAGTCATGCTTTTAGTTTTTTCTGTAACATTCTGATATTTCTGAGATATAGAAGAGTTGACTTCTATACAGATGACTTCACCAATGATTATCAAAAGAGCAGAAACAGATATAGAATTACAAAATCAATGATAGTGTAGGGAAAAAACAACAAAATAAGACCAATTTAAATATTTAACAATAAAAAAATAGAACAGGGTAATAATGAAAAAAAAAGAAAAGGAAGAGAGCAATTAATTTTTGTAAAAATTACGGTTTTACAAAGCTTTTTTAAACGACTGTCTTTTGCAAGAAAGCGTTATAATTTTGACAAAGCTTCATTCTATATTAAGGATCATAGTATCTCTGGAAACACACGTCTTCGTTATTTCAAATCTTAAATTAACAAAATTTAATTCAACCACCGTAACTATAATGGCCATGTATTAACTGTTTAAATTGGATCCTCTAATCGGCAACCATTTAACATTTCATGTTTTGTTAGTGGATGTAAAAGCATAATGTTATCGAAGATTTTCCTATACATAACATTCAAAGGCAACAGAAAGAGTCAATAATACTATAATTAACCATGTCTTGTCATGTATAAATATTTTTATAAAATACTTAACGTGGTCTGCATTTTAAAAGAATTTGATATCTTGCTATAATCGTCAATAAAATGCATGAACGGTTGTTTTTTGTTTGTTTGGTAAAATGGGTAGTTTTAGATGACAATAGTGAGACTCGCTTGCCAATTTACGTGTAATTATAAAAGCACAGTAATAATTTACAGTCACATTTCACTAAAATGATTCAACATAATGGTAACAACAGTCTGGTCCAAAAATAACGTCACAGACGATCCCATAATGATTAGCACAGCTGTAATCATCGCCTTCCTTACAATCTATTACTCATGTTGGTATCCCTACAAAAGAACACTATTTTGCTTAGTGCAGTTAATGACATGCTACCTCTGTGATATCGTGACCACTGTTATTACAAACAGGTGACAACCTATGGCTTATTAGCTACACAGGTTGGAAAAAGATATGGTCCGAAATAAGACTTGCTTTTCGTTTCACGTATTCCTAATTGAGAAATATGTACCGGGGTCTTTGATACCTTAATACTAAAGGGCCAACACGAATTGTATTAATTAGGGTTGTGCTGAGGTGCCAGGCGTAAGCTTGTATAACAAAGTCAGACACCCAGCACAATGGCTACTCTACAATAATTAGTGACTTTAAGATAATTACACCCTTGAGGCAACACGTGAATGTTTGAACCAGGGGTCCCACATGGGCGATAATCACACGGCCATGACCACAAAGTTCACTGCTCGTTCTTACATCGAAAGTGTACAAAATAAAGAAAGTACATGTATTAGTTAAGGCTCGGCGGGAGCTGAGGGTTTCTATATATGGGGCCGGTTGGGGTTGGTTCACAGTCTGCACCGTCTACAGGCGGTTAGCCTTCATGACTGCAACTTACTGTTGGCTATGTCAGATGAATATTACTACTTGTTCAGTTTTTCAGACACAACATTTCAACTACTTGTAGTTATAATTTCTACTACATACGAGACTTTTAGTCATTTTAATCAAACTTCCTTACCTTTAGGAAGTACGAAACGACTGACTAATCTGAATTACCTTTTGCTTCTTTCCAGCTAATAGTAAACATTATTATAAACTACTTTGTATAAAAAGAAGAAATGCCATAAAATGTTATCACTTTCAATTGATTTGAACTTAAAGAGGGAAAATCTAAAAATTAGAGCGAATACCTTATGCCTCTCGTGCTATTGCATCATTAAGGAGTAATGGAAACTGTGATACAGTGTGTCAGATTCATACAGGGTTAATGCATGGGAATATTCATTATATGATCTGTTTTTTCTAGTAAATGGTGTGATTTTTACGAAACGAAACGTATTTCATATGCTAATAGGTTCACTAATTAGGCTACTCGAATAGTTTAAGAAATAAGCGTTTTAAAAAGGAAAAGTGTGTGTTAAAATCTTAAATTTGTAAATGCTTATCTGTTTTATAGTCGTATGATATATTGAAAGGACACAATAAAGACAAAAGTACCATGTTGATAGAAGCTTGGTGGGACATTTTAGGAATGATGAATTTACGACTATTTATTGTGCTGTGTAGCATTTTTCAATTTAAAAAAATTGATTGATAAAACGAAATTGAAGAGCTTTAAGAGAAGTAGTTGTTGTTGTAGTAGTTGAGTTGGTTTAACTTCCAAAATCAGCACTATGTAGGCTATATTGTGGACGGACCAATATACTGACGTCTGACAAATTTGTGTGCTGCCACAAACGAGACATGACTCCCGTCTCAGCTGGTCACATTAAACTGACACCGACCCAACCAGTAGCAAGCGAAATCGCCAGGGCTCGAACCACAGTCCTTTTGCGTTCTACCGCAGGGCCACCGCGCCCCACAATTTAAAAGAAAGCGAAGAAGAAACAGAGACTGGACGAAAAAAAAGTAGAAGATGGTTTAAGAATATCTTGAACAAAATCTACATAAAAACTTTACAAAGTTCTAAGGTGGTAGAAACAAACTTATAATTTTATATTTCATCGGATGACACACTAGTGACTTAAAATGTCAGAAATGACAGGAAAAGAGTTAACTCTCTTACTTTTGATTAAAAAAAAAAAACACTTCAACTCACATGTTTGATCGGGATTTTTTTTCTCTCTTCTCTCTTTTTTAAAATTTTTTTTTTTAGATAAAACTAATAAGGGTGCGGTTTTTGTTTTTGTTTTTGTTTTTGTTTTTTGTATTGAGAGGAAAAGGACGAACAGTCTCTGAGTATGTGAAGGAGTTCAAAGGAAAGTAAGCTACCAGTAAACTAAAAAGGACTAAATAACATATGTGTTATTTGTTGTTTTTTTCCTTGTTTTTTTATGTAAATAAATTAAAACATGTTTTAAAAAAACACCTTTGGAATAGATGTGAGAGTATTTTTGATAAAAGGCTCTACGCTTACCTCATTGCAAAAAAATTAAAATCAAAACTTTAATCGACAAAAGCCTATATTAAACTGGAACGATTTTTACGTTTTCTAAGGAATTAGATTTCTAGTTTATATTATCATCCTACTTAGTTAGGATTTGAATTACTACTGTGGTTGTTTACTGCTATTTTATTGACTGAAATGTATCAAATGTACCCTTGTTCACAAAACATATTTTTAAGAGGATGTGTAGATGTTACTTCTTTTTCCCCAATTTTAAACAGGATAGAGCGTCCTTTTTTTCAAAAAGGAGATTGAATTAATTTTGTATCGCGTAGAAAATAATAATACAGCATTTTCAGTATCCTTCGTGTCTTTTTTTTCTATTTTTTCCTTGTAATCTTCAGTTGGATGTTTGTAAAATCCGTTTAAATTTACATTGGAAAATCTGTTTTATCACTTACACTGTGTACTTCTATGTTATAAATGACACTGGTCATTGTTTCATTGGTCATTGCGCCCTCCCAACTCGGGTTGTCGGGTCATATGTTTCCATGCCAAACGACCCTGCGCCAGTCTGAGGTAAACATGTAGCTGGGTGCCTGTCGATTCTTTTATGTCGTTGTTCCACTTCCTGTTGGGTCTGTGTTTCCCCCTTCTTCCTTCTATCTGCCTGTTAGGATTGTTCGAGCGATGCTGTCATTCCTTGCTATGTGGCCAAAATTAGACAGCTTGTGATGTCGTATGTTTTCTACTATTTCTCTTTTAACACCAATTGTTCTCAAGACTACTGTCTCGTAGTAAATCACACGTTGCGATATCTCGGTTTTTTTTCTTGTTACAATTACAAAACAGAAATTCCAAAACAAAAAAGCCCTTTCATCAATTAAAGTTGCATTTCATTGTGTAAATATTCTTATTATTGAGGAAATAAACTCGGCTTTCATGCTGTGTCGATGTGTGGTATTTCTAACGTGTCTACACCCCTCCCATCCCCTCCTCCCATCCCCTCCTCCCCAGCCCCCACCCTCTATCTCTCTCTCTCTCTCTCTCTCTCTCTCTCTCTCTCTATCTATATCACACACATATACACACATATCTTTTATGCCAATTTAAGAGTTTAATAGGAAGAGACATGACATACGCAAGCATGGTTTTGAAAAAAACAACAACATATACTTAAGTATTGAGCTCTTCATCTTTGAATGAGAGTTATATAATCCAGGGATTTTCTACCTTTGCGATAAAAGATTAGGATATCTCAATAATCCTGAGATAATACATCCAGGATGGTCTTTTGAAAAAGCAATCAGACTTCTAATCTTAAAAAAAATCTTTGTGAAATAATATTCAAAGAACTCCTTGTCGTTCGCTTTTAAGTGTATCTCACGTTTGTAGTTATTCCTCTTTGTGAGGATATACAAGTAATGATTGTGATTCTAATCCAAAGGATAATTATAATAAAAACGTTAACCTTTTCAAAACGCGTCTCTAGACATCCTCACGTCGATCAGCACAACAGTTGTTGACGCGTCATTAGCCATTTTAGTGTCGACCGAACTACCCATTGGAGTCGCGGCGCAATACTGTCTAGGGCCAAACTTAACCATTTTTACTCTCATAAATTAGAGCGTTCAAGAAGATGGAATCTTTTAATATGTTACTATAACTATCATTCCTTATCTTAGTTACCATGTGACAGGGGACTTATACCATTTATATTAGCAAGTTCTGATGTGAAAAAGAGGGCTAGCGCAAACGTCTTGAAATGGTCAATCTAATAGAAAAACAATGACAACAAGAGAAAAGGGAATAAAAGAATGCATAAAGTAAAACGCCTTTAGGATGGATATCTATATTATTATGTGGACTCTTGGCATTAAATATTTCCTAAATGTAGTACAAAAATTGAATGTATAATATCGGAATAGCGCTAGCCCTTGTTTTAGATTGATAAGGTAAAAGGTATAAAGAATCATATTGGGATAGCTCTATACGATTGATTTTTCTGTCTTTCTTTTACTTGTTTTCAAATTGATTTTGTCATTAGGAAGCCAAGAATAACAGATTAATAGGGTCAAAATTACAAAAAAAATTCTTTATACTATTGTTTTCTTGGCAAATCCAGAGGCCTTCATTTTTATTTCAACCGCGAATTAATGATGACATTTGGATTAGTTTACGATTCTTGTGACACTTAAAAACATTTGTTTTGTTCAATCTCAATGCTTCATATTGTTTGTGAGCATTTGTTGGAATGAATTTTTACAGTCTAGTTTTCTATCCCCTTTATGTCAAGTTTCTATTCACCGGATGGTGTGGCTATTGTAGCCATGCTATTCTTAACCGCAAAAAGAGCTCTCCTTTGTTATTAAGGCTATCGCGTTGCATATTAATCTTTACATTGTCGAAAAAAATTGATTATTGTTTTCCTTTTTATTTATTTTTTCTGTCGAAAATGATTTGCATAATCGGCTAAAAAGATATTCTTTGCATATTTCGTCATAGGCTGAATCTGAAGTCATAAAAATACGAAATTAGTAACTAGCCATTGTACTTTCAGTGCGGGAAAGTTAAGGAATACATGAGACAGAAAAAATGGGAAAGAGAGAGAGAGAGAGAGAGAGAGAGAGAGAGAGAGAGAGAGAGAGAGAGAGAGAGAGAGAGAGAGAGAGAGAGAGAGAGAGAGAGAGAGAGGAAGAGAGAAATAGAGAGAAGAGAGAGAGAGAGAGAGGAGAGAGAGAGAGAGAGAGAGAGAGAGAGAGAGAGAGAGAGAGAGAGAGAGAGAGGGGGGGCAGTTTGGGAGACGTGGGATTCTGGTGGGAGACGAAAAGTCAGAAAGTGTTAAATAAAAGAACAATTGATTAGTGCCTCTCGTAGACTATGTTGACATACACACACATAGAGTTTAGGGCATCAAAGATGGATATCGTTTAAATATGTCATTGAACAATCTATTTATATGTATTTTAATATGCCACGAAATATCCTATTAACAACAAAATCTTTAATTAGTACAAAATTACCAATGCATGCCCATATTGTTCTTGATATAATTATACCATGAAAACAAAAAAAGAACTTAACTCCATGTGTGTCCAAGTCGATATTTCGATAGTGCAATCATATACACACACACACACACACACACACACATATATATATAAATTTTAAGTCTCTGGGTTTATTCCTTCATTGTCATGCTAAGAACATAGTGAACACCCCTCGTATATATACATATATATATATATATATATGTTTAAATAATTGCTTACACTATTGATTTGTATTATTTATTTTATTTCGTTTCCATTGGTCTTTTTATTGTCTACTTTGGTTTGTTTCACTTGGTTTTTTTTTCATATTTAACTTCTCACTTTTCAAAGAGGAAGAAATCTACTAATAAGATAAATTTTAAAGACTCCTCTCGGGGAAATTCAAACAGAATATCCAAAAAACAAAGTGTACCTTATTATAGGTGAACTTATATTTCATTTAATCGACATAATTATGCAAGTAAAGACCTAATCAATATGCCTTGTTAGTCCTTATAGCCTTTGTTGTGTCTCTTGATTCACTGAAACCCATGATGTGCTTGCTTTCCCTTGCGCTTCAAACAGACAGAGAGTAACAGCGGTTGATCATTAACTCATTCTCAATGCACCTAGCGATATCTTTAATAAGCCTTCAGCACCCCAACCTCAATAATTTAGTCGTTAACAAGTCTTTAACACCCAAACAGCTCGGAAAGCCCGCGAGTAAAAATTGCTACAAGCTTTTAGCCCAGGTCGACTGGACAAAAAATCAAAAGCAGCTGCCAAAGACGTCGAAAACACTTTTAAAAACATAAAACATTAAAATGCTTGACAACTTAAATGGTCATTAAATCTAAAAGGCTGTCCATCCTGCTCAGTTGTATGCTGGTTTTGCGAAATTGAAAACAAAAAACGAAAAAAAAAAAGAACAGAAAGGAACAGGATAAAAATGAGCCTTGAAACGTATTTATGACACTTATGTGATGCTCACATAATATGTTTACATTGCAATGGGTAAAGTTCTTCACAAAAACATAATCAATAACTTGACAAGAGTCAGCAAATTACGCCTATCTTTAAGATTATTTAAAATAGATTAGACTCTCTACACAGCACTGAGACTACCATTAGAATAAAAATTTAATCAAAATATAATCCTAATTTAATTAAGAAGAAAGAGTGCATGTACCTCAAGTCCTCAACAAAACAAGTTGTGGAGTTTGATGAATATATCTTGCACTTTTACAGTCACCTAAAGCTACCTAATTAAGATCTCCAAATAAAAATATGGGACGGAAAAACGAGTCCTTAGAGTAAATTTACTTGGTGCACACTTTTTATATTTTAAAATTAGGGCAGCTATGGTGTTCATAATGAAAATTGGAACCTTTTGCCCTTCTACTGTTTCATCCATGTTTTCAAATTCCCAACCTTCTTATTCATTTCAAAGAGAAAAGTGTTAGGGAGATAATTTTGTTTAGTTGTAATGTTGTCAATTTCTGTTTAATTACACCCCTTTGGTAATTCATTCTTCAAATTTATTTAATGTGTAATCGCCTCTGCACGCGCTTTTGTATCTCGGCCACTTTTCTAGATAACAGGGCAAATTCACGTTTAATACATTGCAACACATATATGAATTTGAATTTGCTTTCTCTAGATCTGTGCTTTCACAGTTCTTTTCAGGCCCCCAAGAAGTAGTTAGAAAAGACGCCACAAGATACGAATCATGTCGTGAGGTAAATAACAAGTTTTCTTTTTCTTAGAGAGGCAGGAGAGGTGACAGGCATGTTCCTGTATAGGTCTAAAGAAAGCAAGCGTAGCGATTCCATTCTGCCTTGATTTAACCGTATACAACTAATATGAAAAGACCCGGGTCATGCATTTGAAAAAAACAAAATAAAACACGCAAGCTCCTGAATATGCGACATATATAAAAAAAAGAGGGGAAGAAAGAGAGAGAGAGAGAGAGAGAGAGAGAGAGAGAGAGAGAGAGAAAGAGAGAGAGACAAAGACAGAGAGAGAGACGGTTTTTGCCCTTCTACTGTTTCATCCATGTTTTCAAATTCCCAACCTTCTTATTCATTTCAAAGAGAAAAGTGTTAGGGAGATAATTTTGTTTAGTTGTAATGTTGTCAATTTCTGTTTAATTACACCCCTTTGATAATTTATTCTTCAAATTTATTTAATGTGTAATCACCTAATCACGCGCTTTTGTATCTCAGCCACTTTTCTAGATAACAGGGCAAATTCACGTTTAATACATTGCGACACATATATGAATTTGAAAAAAAACAACACCCAGCTAAAATAGACCAAACTACAAGAAAAAGACAAACACAAAATTAATGCACGCACAGAATATAGGAGCAACAATAATAGATAAAACAAAATAACAGACCCGAGATTCGATTCTCAGCTAGTGCTCGCCTCCATATGAGACTCTAATAAAGGAATCTTTTCTTGACATTGTGACTCAATTGTCACTCTTGCTTTCTCTAGATCTGTGCTTTCACAGTTCTTTTCAGGCCCCCAAGAAGTAGTTAGAAAAGACGCCACAAGATACGAATCATGTCGTGAGGTAAATAACAAGTTTTCTTTTTCTTAGAGAGGCAGGAGAGGTGACAGGCATGTTCCTGTATAGGTCTAAAGAAAGCAAGCGTAGCGATTCCATTCTGCCTTGATTTAACCGTATACAACTAATATGAAAAGACCCGGGTCATGCATTTGAAAAAAACAAAATAAAACACGCAAGCTCCTGAATATGCGACATATATAAAAAAAAGAGGGGAAGAAAGAGAGAGAGAGAGAGAGAGAGAGAGAGAGAGAGAGAGAGAGAGAGAGAGAGAGAGAGAGAGAGAGAGAGAGAGAGAGAGAGAGAGAGAGAGAGAGAGAGAAAGAGAGAGAGAGAGAGAGAGAGAGAGAGAAAGAGAGAAAGAGAGAGAGAGAGAGAAAGGGAGAGAGAGAGAGAGAATCACAGATGGAGACATTGTGTATGTATTGCGTAATTTAGCTCACAAAAACATGTTTAATCGATTGCTTGCTAAAAAAATGACAGCAACATTTTGGGAAAGCTGCTTTACAAATGCTCCTTATAATTAGTATTACATGTCATGTGTATCATAATCAATATAAATGAAACTATGTTTGAAATTTAAAAATTGATTTTAATTGCAAGAGATGCGTCGTTAACTTTGAGTATGAGTTGGTTGGGTTGGTTTAACGTCCAAAAGCAGCACTATATAGGCTATATTGTAGACGGGCCCCAAGACGCACGTCTGACAATTTTATGTGCTGCCACACACGAGACCGGGCGGGGATACGATGACTCCTGTCTCAGCCGGTCAGTAATGCATATTTCATGAAGATACAGTCAGCGATGAATAGCAAACGAGCTGCTGTCAGAAACAAACATTCCTGCATATTAATGAAAGATTAATCTTAGGACTAAATTGTTCCACTGTTGCAGAAGCAAACTGTTAGATTAGAAAAGATCACATGATTTATCCATTAATTACTAATTCAGTAATGTTCAAATGTAAGAAGAGTACACACAACCTAACCGTACAGTTATTGACGTGTGCACAGTTGGCATTGGTTTAAATAAAGTAAAACAGTGTATGTATTCCAGAATAATTGCTTGCATACTGAAACATGCCATCCTGTAAAAAACAATAAACTTGTCTTAAGGGAAAAAGAAAAAATGCTAGGTCCCCAAGTATTCCAAGCTTCATCAATGGATTTTTCAATAATGCCCAAATGGAAGTATTATATACACATTCTATGCAAACGCTGTTTTGTAAATATAAATGAAAAGAAAATGAAATTGCCATGTAACTATAATGTTATCATTATTTATTACTATTTGCAGTGATTAAGACAGTCTATGGTGGTTTGACGTGGGAGATGTCAGGGGACAGAACAATGGTAATAATGAACTTGTTCATACGGTTTGTCGCTTTACTCCCCCTTTGGCAGGAAAATATCACAAAGGTTGAGCCCTGTCAATTGATAATTATAGTGGCTAGTACTAGGGCGAAATCGGTTTAAAAGTCTGTTGCAGAGCTGTAGACAGCTGTCTTCTAAAGTGGAGGGGCGGGCAATATGGGGTGAAATTGTTGTGACTATCTATCAAGGTTGATTTTGTATACTATCTCAAATCTATTCGAAATTATTCTATCTAAAATTTTAAACGCACAGATACTAAGTTTATGACATAGAATTCTGCAATAAATAGTAATAAAAGTATAAAGGGCAAACATAAAAAAGAGTAAATAGGTGGATCCGTTGAGACAATGTCTAGAATCAGTCCGTTATTATTTAAGTCATTCTGTCTTTCCCACAGCTTTGGACATTGTCACATTCAATGAAAACACAGTGGTTAGGGCCATCCTAAATTTTCACTAAGCCCTTTTTCTTTGACATACTGAAGAAATAAGTTTGGTTAGATATTTATCTTAAGGCCTTAAGAAGGATCGAGACTCGTCCAATTGAATGACAATACTCTAAAACCCTCCAAATCGTAAAATACTTTCTCAAAACTGCCCTGGCTTGAACAAAAAATTAGGAGTAGGCTACATTATATTTTCATTCTATGACTAAGATTAACTTCACGTTTTATGGCAAAACTATGGGGGAAAAAGAGAAAGAAACAGCATTGAAACAATGCATAGCGGTAAATGGGATCGAACAGGTGAAGAAAATTGAAAAACGACAGAGCGTGAGGGAGAGAGGATGGGGAGGAAAAGGAGAGAGAAAAAGAGAAGTAAAGAGACAGACACACAAACAAACAAACATACATAAGACGGATATGTGGTTGGGAGGAGAGAGAGAGAGAGAGAGATTCATATATATTTATATATATATATCTTCGCCCAGACAACAATATCTTTGAATATAATTATTATTAATTATGTCATATATTGAGGGGGTGAAAAAAGAAAGAATTTTTTGTAAAGATTATTATGATAACTCTTTTAATTTAAACAAAGAGAGTTTGTTTGTTTTAATTTGTATTCTTTGTTGTTAGATGTAGGCCTATTATTAATCGGTGGTTGGGGCGTGATTTTTTTAAGGGAGGGGGGTGTAGTTGATTGTTCTGCTGTTGCTTTTGTTTTGTTTTATTATGATGTTGTTTGTTTGTCGTTGTTTTTTTTTTAGTTGTTTTTATTCATTGCTTCTTTTTTTCTTTTTTGCTTTCTTTTTGCTCTAATTTTATTACAACCTAATTGAGAGAGAGAGGGGGGAGGGAGGAAGACAGACAGGCATACAGACATAATTAAAAGCATTAAGCAGACATACAGGCATAACAATAAATAAGCATTAACTTGATTAAACAGACATACAGACATAATAATAAATAAGCATTAAGCAGACAGAC
>RQTK01000120.1:771943-787107 GCA_003991915.1 Elysia chlorotica | reverse complement strand
TCCCACTTTGGCCCCTGTCCTTTCCCCTATCTATAAGCATCCCCCCTCCGCACATTCGCTCACAAAGGCTGCGCATCGCGCAGGACGCTATAGTATTACCTCACAAACCCGACCACTGAAACTCTCCCCCCCCCCCCCCCTTCCCCGCTCTTTCTCACCCCTTGTTACTTCATGTACTATGTAGTCATACGCTATGTATTATATAATAGACTGTTTCCCCCACTTTTGTTTTTATTATTGACGAAGCCAAAAGGCGAAACGTATAAATGTATTTTTTCTATAATTTCTAGTTGTGTTTGATTTATTGTGTCCCTTAGTTGCTAAGTTGTGCGTATTCTTCTTTATTATTATTGTAGTAAGAGTAGTAGCAGTAGTAGTAGTAGCAGCAGCAGCAGCAGCAGCAGCAGCAGTAGTAGTAGACTTTATTTGTGAGAGTGAGTGAGTGAAAAAGCTTCGCGTTTTTCTCCCATAAATTGTTACTAGCGATATCATTGGATATCCAATCTAAAACTTACTTCTATAGTATTAAAATAATATTTTAATTGGTACTTTTTAGAGAGATGACGGTTCAAGTTATGCCTGATATTTACCAAATCTTAGCGAGTCAAATCATAGAGCAACACACCAACAACACAAAACATTATACACAAAGTTTACGTTTCAATATTGTTAACGTTTTGAGAGGCAAGGCTCAGATTATATATTATTTATTCAAGTAGAAAAATATAAAAGAGAAAGTTTGACTGGGCTTTTAAATAATTATGGCTGATAACATCTTTAGTGTGTGTTTCATCTGGTATAAACATAAAAATATAAAGTATAAAAAAGAACATATATAATGAACAAGTCTAGGGGCATTGACTGAACCAAACAGCTTTCATGTTGTAAAAAAATTTGCATGATCATCTTTCAATCTCAACACAATATCTACAATATCCCGTACTTGGCAAAGCAATGGCAAAAAAAAGTGGTACGGTACTGGAAACAATAAAATTGAACATTACCCAGTGCAGTATTTCATTTGCTGAGTATTACAGTCAGCTTTGAATTGAAACATTACCCTTGCTCTTTCTTGGATAAACCCAAATAACTTTATTATTTTATCATGGAGACAAAAGATAAAAATGTATCACTTTTGTTTCGAAAAAAAAAAAAAAAAAGATACTAATTTAAATCAAATTAAAACATAAGGAAATCTGAATCATGACTATCCTTTTACATAATTAAGCAGTTTAAAACTGTAGGAAAAAAAACCACACAATTTATGGGGAAAAGAAGAGATGGAGGGTAGCAGCCCACGTTAATCAGCAGTATATGCCGTGAGATTTGAAACAGTAGGAACATCACTCACATCTGCAAGACACTAAGCATCAGAGCTGGAACAACTACAGCAAAATCTGGATAGTGGAACTCAAAATAAAAAACCAGAGCCCCAGTTTAATATACCTCTTGGTAGACTCACACTTAGCTTTCATTTTATTTTTGTTTCATTCAGTTCATTATTTTGTAATTGGCAACCTAATAGCCCGAAATGAAAAAGAATACATCTCAGACAAAGCAGAGGAAGTGATTACCATAATTCCAGCTGTGATCTTGGTCTCATTACTGTATGTGAGCCCTTTCAACTGGCTGCATTATCCAAACAAATGTTCAACCATGGAACGGTATAATAGACAGCAAGCTATATTATTTACATTTCAAGACGAAAAGTTAGTCTTACAAAATGATACTTACAGTTACATTGAAAACTTAGATGAATTCTTTTCAAACAACAATAACATCAGTTTAGCAAAGTTTTTCCTTTCTACTGACACTGCAAACTCACGCGAGAAGGTAAAGGTAAATGCACTTACTTAACAAATGGACAAAAATACACTCTTCTACACCTAAGTGTTTGAAAGATGCTTAAGTATGTGAAATGTATAATGAATTATGTAATGCAAAAGGACATTAACAAGCATCGTGGGGCAAGTTAGTAAGAAATACATTATTATTATAAATGTTGCAATGGATTAACTTGTTTTGTTTGTTTTTTAGCTGAACTATCTCAAGGAGTCTATAAAGTTACAAAAATGTAAGGTTTGACTTATACTTTCTATGAATTGAACATTCTTCACACATGACTGATCCTTGCCATCCACTGAATGTAGCATATGAAGTCAAAACACATTCAAAACGGACAGCAGTCAATATTTTTGTTTAAATAACCAAATGTTAATAATAATTGAAAGAAAAACCCAATACTGCACATAGGCCATCAGCATAATGAAGCCACAGCATAGAGAAAAGAATGTACGTTAGGCAGTGTTAAAAAAAATTGAGAAAAGAATGTAAGTTGGGCAGTGTTAAAAAACTCTTCCAATCTTAGGATTTGGCTCAGGGACTTCTAGAGGCATGACCTGACTAAGTGGTCAATCTTATAGTTGGTTCAGGGACTTGTAGAGGCATGGCCTAAACAAGCCAATACAACTTTCATAAACGTTGACACACATTATAATATAAACACACACACACAAAAGAATTTTAGAAGGTATGGCTTTTACGCCATATACAGACAAATGGTGTTACATCTAATAAACAGTGGTCTGGTGTAATGTTTTCAGTCTACAGTTTCTCTAGGAATAGGTATATCATCTTTTTCACTCAGTTTCAAATTATTTTTCGCACATGTAAATATTTAATTCATATGTTGAGTGACATTAAACATCTTATAAAATCAGCAGCTTTTTACATATTTTGTGCGCTTGTGTTTTATCAAATATTTCCTTATATGATCTGTGCTCGAACGAATCCTAAATATTCATTTTCAGGTGAAAAAGACACATAACTTCGCACGTTTTTCTTCATGTTGACAAAAAAAAGTGTAAAGTAGGTTTTGGCTTCGCTCCAAAAGCATATTTACATTTCTAAAGTATATTAAATTACAAAAATGAAATGAATGTGTTTGGTAGTGTAATAAACTCACTAAACATCTCTCATTAAAATAAATAATTATACAATGTATATTGAAACATCTTTGGAAATTTTAAGCTTTATATATACACATTTTCAAAAGGCTTAAGGTAATACTTAAAAAATATGGGCTAAATCAGACTTAATACTGTCAAATAACGTTCCATTGCCAACCAGAAGTGAAAAATATAATACAGATTAAAGGAGTTTACCTCTAGAGTCCAAATACAATGTATAAATAAACGGAACATCAAGTGACAAATATGATATGAGAAGAAACCAGACAACTGATGTTTCCGTTAACTACACATAAGAAATTTGCAAATTCAAATATGTACTTGTTTAAAATGATATCCTTATGGTAAATGAGTAATGATTCAGACAGGTTTAGGCATCAAACAAAACATAATCAAGATAAGTATTTGAAAGACAGACAGACAGATAGAGAGAGAGAGAGAGAATGGAAGCGGGCAATAATATATATATATAATTATATATATATATATGTATCTTATGAAAAACATTCCTAAAAGTTGATGAAAAAAAGAAGAGGAGAAAAAAGTATTACAATTTTTCATTTGTATGAAATGATCCACTTTTTCCATGTGAACCTTTTTACAGAAAGCAATTGTTTTTATATAAAATTTGGTCCAGATTATATAAGGTGACCTTGAAAAGGAGAATACAACATGAATTATGCCATAATTTTTTGCATAAAAATTTGTTCCATGAAAAAAAAATGTTTTCATAAGATTTGCAATCTACAAAGAGGGAATCAGGTTCTGATTTTACGAATAATCACATAAAATTTGGACAAATCACAATTGCATATATTCACATACCGCAATCATTTTTAAAAAAATATATCAAATTTTTCTTTATAGGGGTAATCTGTCTCCAAGCTTTAGTAAATCTCTAGGTTCCCTAGACTAGTGTCTCACAATTTTTACTTTCTGCAACACACAGACACAGAGCAGGTTTGATCTTCAGCCTCTGCTGGCAGGCCTAAAGGTAAACTTTATTCATTCAGTTGGCACTGTTCAGCTTCTGCTACCGGTCCAACAAGCAGGGGACAATATTAGACAAATAAATTGGGTGGTCATGGACCACGGACTTGCCAAACAGAATCCCAACGCACTACCACTTAAGCCAGCTCACCCTCCATAGATTATCAAACTGTTTCACTATTTTTCTTATATGTCCCTTTCATTTTTATCTACAAAAGCAAAAACTATTGCACCGTGAACACAATTTTTCCAACGTAAATCAAAAGGCAAAATGTCTTTTTTTAAAGTAATGAGTTGTTATAACCAAAAATTATAAAAAATGTCAGACATTTATCTATCAATACATGTCTCCTTGATCTGTGGCATCCCGGAGCTGGGACTTTATCAGGGTTGTGAGATTGAGATGCAACTGTTTGAGTTTTAAGGAGTAAAGTTCCAAGCACAGCTGTCTATTAATGGCAAAATATTTTAAATCAACAGTATTGCACTGTGAATATGATTGTTTAAACAGTTATAAATATATAGAATAAAGTGTTAAAGGTTGTATTCTTGTAGTAGATCGATCTGATCAAGCTGGGTGCATTTTTTTTTGTCCTATATTGAGCCTATTTTCTGAAACAAAGCTCACTCTACAGAACAAAGGCGTGTGATCATAGTAGTGAATGTAATCATAGCATGACGGAAGGCTCTCTCTGAGCACTTGAGGAATGCAGAGGACACAGCAGCAGAGGACCAGCAAGCCATCAAGAGGATGATTGAATTGGGGGTCAGGAAAGGAGAGGGACGTGGAAGACAGCTCGTTGGGAAAGATCGCAGAGTACACAACCAAGTCTTGACGGGGACTGTCAGTTTGGACACACTCCGTTGCGTGTTGCAGAGGGGAGCGGAGCACGTATGGGGTTGCCCGTTGTGCAAGGATGCTGTTCCATAGGACAAGTAAACAAGTAAACAAGCATGACGGAGGGGATAGAAATTGGAATGCTGGAATCTCTTTTTGTTATGTTTATGCTTATTTTATCACAAAGGAAGGGAGGGTGATGGCAGTGACGCGCACCCAAAATCCTCTCCTGTCAAGGGGTCAGTGATCGCCGCGGTATGCCAGCTTGCCAGCTTGCTGCCTCCTCTATAAGCGACTAAGGTTAAATATACTTGCATAATTATGGCCTCTCCTACTCAACTGTGTCTGCAAGTTAGGCCTTCAGGGGTGCGTCTTTCTAGACACTGGTCCTTCCTGTTTCCACTAAGTTCACATAAGGTGCAACCGAGTGTCTGGCGGAATAACCAGACAGGGAGTAGGTTGGGACCCATCCAAAATAAGGTGCAGGCTGCAGAACCCACTAGCATGTGGTAAATGCTATGAGCCTCACCAACGCAATCCTCTACTCTCCATTGAGCCCAGACAGCAAACATCGCCTTTTTTTTTTTTAAGATTTCAGCATTGTGGAACTTAGACAGGCCTCAAAGTCAAAGAAGTTAAAACCAAAGAAACCACCAGGACCAGACAAAATTCACAACTAAATGCTGTTTAAGCTAGGGCCAAAGGGAAATGAAGCACTTCTTGACCTTCTCAACATCACATGGCAGGCAGCCAGATACCAAAAACATGAAAAATTGCCCTGATCGTACCAATATTTAAAATAGCTCTTTAGTTATAAGCTACAGACTAATATCGTTGACATTCTCCATAGGAAAACTTGCAGAGTGAATGGTATCTATTGGCATTTAGAGAACACTAAAAGCCTAGGCCAACAGCAAGCTGGCTTTAGAAAATCAGGCTGCACAGAAAACCAGCTGTTCAAATTAACTCAAGACATACAAGATAGCATACAAGAAGGACAAAGCACAGTAGCAGTCTTTTTAGACCAATAAGCGTATGACAGAGTCTGGAGGAAGGATTTCCTTAGCAAGGAACACATGGAAAACTATACAAGTGAGTCAAGTTTTCCTTGTTGACAGCATCATTGAGACAAAAGTAAAGAATGCATTTTCATCGAGAGAAGAACAAGAAGAAAGTCTTCCCCAAGGTCCATGTCTAGGTGCACTCTGTTCCTCATCTATTTCAATGAATAGGAAGATTGGATGGACAGATGGGCCATGGGCAAGACAGGAAGAGCAGTCTTTACACACATGAACGCACCAAATCTGTATGAATCGGTGGAACACCATCTTTTCTTATGCCCTCAACTGGATGACTTAAGAACCTCCCTCCTCCCTCTGAGACAAAACATAGATAATAGCCTCTAGGCAACTACTCAACAGCTGAAGAAAACTTGCATGTTTCACAACATGGCATTGGACCGAAGGGCGAAATCCCATATATCTCTGGATCAATTACAACAGCAACAATATCACAAAAGAGGATGCACACTTCTTCAGTCATCACTGCAAATAAACAAGCATAAATGATATACTATACAGTCATTCACCTAGAAGAGTCCCTATCAGGGAAGAAGTAATTAGACTTTGACAAAAATGAAGAGCTAAACTGATGCATGTACATAGATTAGAAGCAACAATTTAAACTTTGATTTGCATTCTATCATATTCATAATAAAAGCAAACTGTCATTGCCTAATTTCTTACTGTATTTTTATTTTTGTTATCCTCCATCAGAATTTAGTCTATTATTTATATTACTCATTTTATCTGTTATGGATTCTTTTTATAAAACCAAAACAAACATTTATCATAGATTTGCATTGTCATGTTTCGTTGCTAGTTTATATATAAATAGCTGTTAAATAAGAGTTGAAATAATTATCTACACTATTTAAAACAGAGCAAGCTAATTTTGTTCGATTTTAGCTACAACTGAGCAGCACAATCCCTGAGCGAACCTGAGCTTGTGTTTACTGTGTGTGAGTACGTGTATGATAACTATCCTTGAATAAATTTACTTTACATGTACCTGCAATTATATGCAATATTTCATTACATTTTATTTCTTTACTTTTTTAGACACAAATATATATGATTCAAAACCATTGATTCTATATTAATTTTGTCTTTCATCTCTAAAGGAAGCATTTTTTTTGACCACTTTCTCTTCTTATTTTAGGATAATATCTAGGTGTATTCCAATACTTTATCTAACTAAATGATGAGTAAATCTAACAAAGTTGCAATCTATGGCTGTTCCTCACAAAAAAACATCTGGCCTCTTATACATGTGATTTAACCTGCACTGACAAAAATATTACTCCATGTGTCTGTCATCCATCCTGAGTTTTTTTTACAAAAGAAAACTACAAGAAATCATTAAAGCCAGACAAATAAATCTGATGTCAAACAAGTCCAACATGTCCTGTGCTGGCAATAAGCCTTAGCTGATTCTATCACACAGGGGACTAGTCTAGCCATTACTGATCCCTTGCTGTCTCACTGCTCAAATGGAAAATTCTATGAAGCTGGGTATTTAGATAAGTGCATACCTTAGACTAACAAGCTTTACAAATAATGCTTCTAGGTCACTGTGAAGGGTTTTCAATGACCTTTTCTACTAAACATGCATCAAAATACAATGGGTTGGTAGTGATAACATCAATTATATCAGCATGAACATGGGAAGAGCTGCATCCGATTTTGATGATTGATTTAAGAAATGAAATGCATATATATTAAAAAAGCTCTTTTATGACTGCGCTGAATATTTGTTTCAAAAACTTGCTAAATTTTGAAATAGATTCAAATGCAACTACATCCCCTCTTACTTGATATTACCGTTTTAAAAGCAATTAATAATTTCATATGACTAGTTGCATTGAGACCTTTAGTGATGCAGTAGTAAAATCTATACTACTGTCTATTAAAAGAAAAGAGTTCATATACTCATGGTAAAGAATTTTTTTAAACAAATTTTGAAATGCTAATCATTTGAAGCTGAAAACAAATCTCCCTAGATCCCTGTGCCTTTTTATTCATTTATCCTAGCATACTCATGGAGCTAAATAAGTATAGACATATGATAGCTTTAAGACATTTTCAAGAAATGCAGTGCTAGTGAAAGGAAAAGGTAACTTCATAAATTATTAAATGCATGAAATAATACAAGTGAGGGAATATTTTACGGACAAACAATATCCTTATTATCCTCTGCAGTTATCCAGATAGAACAAGAAAACAATATCAGTTCAGTTGTACACATTAAATATTCATAAAGATTAAAATTTGTCTTAGAAATAAACAAATTTACTAAGGCATTTCCCTCCATTGTATCACATGCAAAATAACAGCAACATTGGAATTGTGACATGAAGTAAAATCATTTAAAAAAAAACAATTAAAAAAAACAGCAGGAATAAAGATGTAGTGAATCAATTTAGGGCTTGGATCAACAGAAGTTTTAGACAAGAATACTTAATGATTGAGCAAATAAAACTTCAAAGGCAACATAGATATAAAACCTCATGTTTAGAGATCTATTTAGAAAAAATCTCATAAAGAAGGAAAAACTAGAAGCAAGCACTGGATATGTTTGCATCCAAAGCATGGTTAGTTGAGGGTTGAATTCAGTTAATTTATCGTCTAACGCCAGCATTTACCAAACTGATATCAGTTTTTTTCATAATGGGTACTAAAAAAATCTATGTCTAGACAAATTGATGACACAAATAGAAACAAAATATATTTACAAGTTAGAAATTACTATTTGAAAGAAGTTTGGAATCTGCATGCAATTTCCCTTTAGTATAACTCTATATTCATATATAAGCAAACCTATCTTTAATATAGAAATCTTAAAATTAAAACATTAAATTGTTAATATGTGCATATATTGATATGGTTAGGAAAAACTCTTTAATGTATCGAACATATGTATAAGGAAAATACAGTACTTTTACATTTTTCCATCCCAGACCACGTGCAATGACCCACCTTTTAGCAAAGATACAGATTTTCTCTTTGGCAAATTATCATTGTTAATGAAAATTCTAAGAAAGCCCCTGTCACTACTTGTACCGAAAGTCTTCTGGATTCTTTCCAGCGGTATTCTGCAAATACTCCCATCAGCATTCATAGCAGCCTTTATAAATAGTTGTACTATTTACTGCCTTCAGAATTTCACTTTTAACAACTGGAAATTTATGAAGAAGGCACTTAAGTTAGGCTGTGTGGCATTTGTTAAGATGATTTCTGATCATCACTAAACGTCCAGTGTCTAACTTTGAAGGTCCACATTGAGATTTAAAAGAAAAGATTAAATGAACCTTTGGTTGTTTTTAATGATGTCCTTTAGCCATATCAGTGTCACTGACTGATATAATTTGAAAATTATAGACACTCTTTTTAAAGCGCAAAAGTCCATTTATTAATATTTTTAAAGGATAATTTTCTATAAATGTTGTTAGATCTATATGATTTTAATAGTGCTGGTTATACACTTTGAATGATCTATCCTATCTGTTGGATTTTTATTTGCTACTGATGGTTTTCACATTTGCAAAGTTTAAAGTGTTTTTCAATGGTTCTTTGGATCCCCGGCTGGGTAAAGAAAAGGTTGCTAAAGAAATTTTTTTTTTACTTTAGATAGACACACACAAAAACGAAATAAAGATTTTATTTCTGTTTGCTGAGCGCAGGATGTTCTTTTAATCTAAGTTAGTTGGATTCCAAGTGTTTTGTATGTCCTATTATCACAATTATAGAATTGTATTTACTTTTCTTTATGTTTCATAAATTTTAAAAAGCAAATAATTATATTGTTGTTTGAGAAGAATAAAACTACAATCTCTATTGTACAATAAATTTAAAGCAATATAAATTAGTTTGATACTTATTTCATTGAGGAAGATTTATCAACTAGGCGTATATTGGAGCCGTGTCAATAAAATAAGGGTAGAATACAAACCAGAAATAGAAGAAATGGAATTAGAACAAGAAGAGGCAAAAAAAAAAGATTCACATTTGTCTTGAATGCTCAAAACTTAGTGATCTTAGACTTTTTTGCATAAATGCCCAATTTGGACAGGATGGAGATAATGCACAGAGAAGTTTCCTGCTGGTATTAAATTTGAGACTTAAACTACCACAAATTGTGTCCCTTCATTATTAATTTTAATAAAGGTTTTATAAGCCTTGCAGAAGTTATCAGTAAAGAAGAATAGCATTATAAAAGTGTCATTGAAAAAAGGTTCATTTTTCCATACACAGTATGTTTGAAATATAATTTAAATCAAAACTCTCTAAAACTATACATACAAATTGAACTTCAGAAGATGATATGTAACCTTGTAGGAATCAGAGTATAACACAGCGATAGCCTCGCTTTCTGCCCTCAGCTTTCACATTTTTCGGTTCCAGTACAGCTAAAAGAGCCTCGTCAAAAACGTTTTTCAATCCGTTTCTAGTCAGCGAACTGCACTCCACATAACAGTTGGCTCCAATTTTTTTGGCTAGTTTCTCCCCTTCCTCCTGAGGCAGTGGGTGCAGTTTCCGCTTGGCAAGCTTGAGTCGGACTGCCTCGTCGTCGCGGAGATCCACCTGTGTTCCTACGATGATAAACGGAGCTTTAGGCACACTATGGTGGATCTCAGGAATCCACTTTATCTCTGCATTCTTCATGGACTCTGGCATGACCACGGAGAAACAGACGAGAAACACGCTGGTTTCTGGGTAAGAGAGCATTCGCAGACCCGTATACTCTTCCTGTAATCAATAAAATAAATGTCATTTCAAAGTTTATGAAGAACCAATCAAAATTGAATATCAATTTTTTGTTAAACTTGGATCAGTCTGGTTTAATTTAAAAAAATGAGCTGCAATACATTGGATAATGCCTTCTTTTTAATAACTGGTTTGATGCAAAGTCTAGGAAAAAAGATATGATCAATTGAAAATCACAAAGTCCTCTTTGTCTTTGTTAGAACAGAGAACAAAATTTGAAATTATTTCTCAATTCAAACATGTGATTTTCATTGAACAAAGTTGAGAAAAAAATCTGTTTTGTTTATTTAGCAATAGGTAAAGTTTAAGTATGCAACTTTGTAAGTAAGCGTGCACAAATGAGCCAGCTTGGATTATACATGTATTAGCTTTGAGTTGACATTCATCCTAATACTTTACTAGCTGTTCAGGAACCATTGCATGCACACAATAAATTATAATATTCTTACTTGATTTAAACACTAATTTGTCCTCTTTTTTTAGGTGAAAAAAAAAATAAAACAACACTAACAAATGGCAACAACAAGTCAAGGTTGCACTTCATTAAAGTTGCTTTACCTGACCAGCTGTGTCAAACAGGCCAAGTTGATGTGGAGTTCCCTTTATGTCGACAGTAACTGAGAATATATGAAATGTAATAATTAATATGCATCAAAAGGGCAGGCTTTTATTTTGCAAACAACAAAGGAACATAATGAACAATCAACATGCATGTAGCTCTCACAATGCATCACATTTCACACAATGGCTGTTGTAGCGACTGCAATGGAAAATAATGGCTTAGATGTTGGTAGTATAAAACGTTTTTGAATTATAAGTACTAGGAATAGAATGACACTTAACAAACAGCAGTTGCTACTTGTCTATATTTCATGATTTAGGCTGCTACTTTCTTTCATTTTATTCTCAACATTGTTGAGCTGTTTTATTTTTGCTCTGCAGTAATTTAATCATTTTAGTTTGTTTATTTTCATTTTTAGTAAATCCCTTTTGAATAACCAGCATGTCAAGCATATTCATGGAAATTGTAGTCCTTAAACATATAAATAAAGATGCTGATAAGTGGTGTGCACTGTATACAAACCAAAGAGTAAAAAGACCCCGGAAACGGATCCTCTTTAGAATCAAGGGGAAAATACATGTATTAACTAGGAGAAAGTTTTGCTTTCTCAGGCTTAAGGTGTAGAGCTAAATCTAGAAGACGCTACAGATAACCTGGCATTTTGGATATAAATAATTATTACTAGTTAGCAGCTATCAAGTACAGTTGAACTCTGATATAACGATCCAAATGGGACTTTTTAAAGGTGACGTTATACCAGAGTGCCTTACAACAGAGCACATTAAAAAATTACAAAATTTTCTCGAGGTTGAAGTAAAGAGATAGTTCTCAAGTTAAACCGTAAGAAAACAAAAGTCATCGTTATATAACTCATAAAAACAATCTGACACCACAAAGCAATATTTAGTCGGCAGCACTAAACTCAAGCATTGTGAAAATTTCAAATACCTTAGAACTCACATCACAAGCAATGGCCAAAACAACACAAAAAACTGTCTAAAAGGAGGCACACTCAGGAAGATCTCTTATTAATAAAATACGAAAACGTCAGCCATCATTTAAAGGGTATCTATGACAGGAGAAAAACTTGAACACCTCGCCATGATAGGAATGCGTGAAGGGAAAAGGAGCAGAGAAAAGGTCTAGTTTTGTGACTGAATGCGGCGGATGTGATGGTGGTGCTGAAGGCAACAAGGGATCGAGCAGTGTAGAAGGAGATGATCGCCAATGCTATGAAGTATGGCACATGATGATGACGATACGAAAAAATGGCATAGGATTAATAATACCTGTATTCAAATATTATCATAAGTTGCTTCCCTTAATTAAATAGTTATCTGACGTCACTTGCACAGCCACAGTACAATCCTACTGCAACACATAACTCCTCACTATTCATTTCTTCGACCACAAACACCCAATTGACTGTAGGCCTAAAGACCTTTTAAAAATATATACGGTCATTGGCCTCTGTGTGAAGGTAGGTAAATTTATGCTAGCAATGCTCCAGCCTTGATTGATTCATGAGATTCATGAACACACCCGTAACTGCAAAATTGGTCTAGATCTTTGTTTCATAACCATCGACTGTCTGTGTAAAGGCTGGGAAGGGGTGAGGAGGAGGGGTTAGATGGCTTTAGACGTTTAGTTTTAGAACTTCTAGTGACAGACCCATGCTTCTGATTGTTTTGTGCATCGAGACAGGCACCCGAGTAGAGTCTGTGGAATTATAATAAATTGGGGAAAGGGAAAGGAAAGTCAAAGAGCGTCTGCATTCTGTGTGTGACACAAAATTCATAAGGAAACTAAGGGGAAGTAAACAAAAAGAACAGTGACCACACAGCACACTGATGTCAAGGGGAGGTTCTTTTTCAGTTTTCTCTTTTTTCCTCTAGGCTTTCAATTGTTCAATTCCTGCTCCTTCTCTCTCTTTCTCTCTCGGGTTTAAATTCTTCGATTACTCCTACTGTAGGTGCAGTTATAACAGAAAGAGAGCTTGTAGGTGCAGTTATAACAGAAAGAGAGCTTGTGGGTGCCGTTAAACCCGTGAATTTTTTACTAGGGTTTTAACAGGAGGAAAAGGGGACTTGGGAAACTGCAGTACACCCGGAAGTGCCATTACAGCACTAGCTGTAATAATATATGGAATGGACTGTACATGTAGGCCTAGATACCTTTCTTTCACACTCACAGTTATCCTACCCTGTGGCCCCTGTGACTCACCTACCCTTTGCGAATAGGACTGACCTCTTTCTTTCAAAAAACGTAAACAAAATCATGTGACAGTTGTAATTTTTTTGTAAACAATCTGCTTATTGGGCTAAAGCATAGATGTAGACCTATTTTAGGCCGATGGTAGACACCACCCAGTTCGCGTTCAGAACGTCGAAATAAATCGTCTCAACTAATAAAAACTTGATTCAGCTCAAGAGACCACATGCTGCCTGCTCCAAGTCGAAGTGCCTCCTTAGACCACATTGCATTGCAGTGAGTGACTCAGACGAGTCAGAGTGAGACTGATCAACTGTAGATCTAAGCTTTACTGAAAGTGAAAGAACAAAGAAGGTCCCTTCTGACGTCATAGATTTTACTGCGTGTTGAGAAAGCCGAACTTCCCCACAACGAACTGCGCGTCGAGCACCTACTTCGTTTAAAATATATATATAAAAAAAGATATTTATGTCGAGCACCTACTTCGTTTAAAATATATATACCTTTTGCACAAACCGGCTTACAAGCATCACGCGACTTTTTAAAGAAATGGGTCAAACCCATACCCTCTAATTCTAAAGCTCATTTTGAGACACAACAAAACACAGGCCCAAGACTAAGCCAGGGATGTCCAAATCATTGCAATACATTATTTTACAATACAATATATATATATACGAATCGCTTTGTTCTCAACACCTCATCTTCCTCATCTCCAGTCAACTTCCATTATATTCTTTTAACTCTCCAGTAAAGCATGAAAACAAATTCGTATATAATTTGGTATGCATACACTATATACACTAGGATATATCTATATCTAATATAGATCTAGAACCTAAGCTAGATTCTAGATCTACTTCTAATCTATTCTAGGTCTATCTAAAAGCCTTGTTCACCTGCATAGTTGTCAAAAACAGTTGGAACATATTCTGTTGGAAACTTGTTTGTGGCGTAACTCATAAGCATGCATGTCTTTCCGACTGCTCCATCTCCAACAACTACACATTTTATAAAGACTGGATCCGCAGACTGGTCCGTCATGATTAATGTGCCTCACTTCCTAGTTCCTTGATCTAACCATTTCAAGAGCAGCATTTCCACCATCGAGTTTATTTCTCTCACATAGACGTATGTCTATTAATAGCACTTTGTAGTTTTTCTTTTACTTACTTGCAGTCACAAACAGGAAATGTCATTTTTAACTGCTGACAATATTATTACATCTAAATTTTGAAATGTTATCATCAATGACTCGAGCACGTACGTACGTAAATCCGGAGAGACGGAGAACCGTACGTACGTGGTCACAGACGGCAACCAACACAATTTCCCCTCACTTTAGTCTCTGCGCACACTCACACACACAGCACACTCACTTTTATTCTGCTCTCTTTCTTTCTCTCTAACTTATCTATTTATGTACCTATCCATCTATCTATCTATCTATCTATCTATCTATCTATCTATCTATCTATCTTTTTTTCTTTCTTTTTTAATTTAACCATTCTCAAAATCTAACCTCAATCACTCCACACGCTCTCGTAGGCTACCCCTCATCTCTCTTTCAAACCGATAGAGATAGTGCATTTCATAATTAATAACTATCTTTTTTAATGTTTAATGAAAATGTGTCTGTTATTTCTTCATCATCGGTAACTTAATGTTTTCAGTAAGATAATAGTAATAATAATAATAATAATAATAATAATAATAATAATAATAATAATAATAATAATAATAATAATAATAATAATAATAATAATAAT
>RQTK01000120.1:733815-757280 GCA_003991915.1 Elysia chlorotica | reverse complement strand
TATACCCCTACTACTACGACGACGACGACGACGACCACCACCACCACCACCACAACAACAACCATTACTTTTCGTTTTTCTTCATAAAAAATGATACATAATATTCTCCCTTGCACGCTATATTAGGCCTCTAATTATTTGTTCTCCGAGATATCCTGGATTGCCTTTCTACTCAGATCTAGATCATGTGCGCCTCTCTCTCTCTCTTCTCCCTCTCTCTCTCTCTCCCCTCCCCCCCCCCTTCTCTCTCTCACTCCTTCTCTTCACCTGAATCTTGACTTTATTTTACACACACTAGTTTTATCTATAACTCGTGTTTCATGTTGCTTACGTGGGTTCTCCTACTACAGGTAATTCCTCTTCTTCTTTCTTTTCCCTCCTCCTCCTTTGTATAAATCTTCTTTACATTGTTTTCTTTGCACACATTGCCATGCTTAAATATATTTCTCGAGATGATATAGATTGTTGTGCTACATGTATTCAGTAATCTCTAATTGTGCTCTCTCTCTCTCTCTCTCTCTCTCTCTCTCTCTCTCTCTCTCTCTCTCTCTCTATCTATCTATCTATTTAGACACTCTCTCCAACATCTCTATATTTCTTTTAATAATTATATATCGGAAAGTGGAGATACAGAAGAATCTTTATAATGAATTCAATTCAACGTAAGCTGCGTCTTTTTCGTGCAATCTGATTCTACCCAACTATTTGTACCAGTGTAGTAATGACGAACAACCTCTTTGTACTTCCCAGCCCAAGTCTTAGGCGGTGCAAGAGGAATCCACTGAGTGCCCGTACGTCCCCGCATTTATTAGCCCCAAGGCCAACTTATTGATCTAGATTTAGATCTAGGTCACTGACTGTCTACCACTAGTACCACTGACAACTCGGTTCTCAAGAGACAAGCTGGCTCCAGTGCCCTGTAGAAACAATGATCGGTCAAAAACTAGATTTCTTACACGGTGACTAGAGATATACTCTAGGTTTGTTGATATAATTAAACCTTATTCCCTGGACTATTTAAGTCCATATAAGATTTTGATTAAAGTATAGTACCTTTAGAAGCTACAATCCAACTAGATTTAGATCTAGATCTATTAGATATAGATCTAGATTCTAGATTCTAAAATCTTAATATTTTATAATCTAGACTAGAATAGTCTATCTATTCTTGATTTTATATCTGGATAATCTACACCTTGATCTAAGTAAGATATAGGGTTGTAAGTTCAACGTTGCGGTTGCTCACTATGAGTTGTAAGCTAGAAGGAAAATCTTTACAATGTTAACGAATTATCCATAAAGTGATATTGAAAGTGTTGGCAATGTAATTATGATAGGTGTCTTAATTATTTAGAACCGACTTTACATCGCTTGCTTGCTTTAATAAAGTTTTTGTTTACTTTTTTTGGACGGGTTCTAGATCTATTTCCTTGAATCAACTGTTGAAACCAGTGAGCAGCTGCATGACATGGCGCCACATTTACATTTACAACCACAAGAGACCACAGTTTTCTTTTTAACTATAATTTGTTTTAAAAATTCTTTAGTTTAAGAGATCTACTTTTCTTATAATTGTTACACTTGCCTATTAGCTATTGCAATTGACTTTTTAAGCTTAGGTGACGTATGTCCTCCATCTCCATCTCCAGTTTTTTTTAATTTTATGATGGGTAAGAAAAAAATTTTTTTAAACAAGTTCTGCTCCTCTATAACACCACTAACTTGGCATTTTCTCTCACCCTTTTTCTTTCTCAGAGCATTCTTCAGTTTGTAGTTTTACATTTATAATTCATTAATTGTTTAAAGAAAGTTTATATCTTTTCTTTATGTTGCTTCACTTTTTGTCACTTTCTGAAAATAAGGGATTAAAGACAAGTTTGCTGGTCGTATTACATTTTAAGGCGCTTTTAATAACTTGCTACTTTAACATCCATTTACAGCTCACAACTTGAAGCAATGGTAGTGCTGCAGATTTGTTCTTGAAATGCAAGGACTCCTTTACAACAACAATGATTACTAGTGACAAGTACCAAATGCCATCTTATGTCGAAGAGTGAATGTCACCCAAAGGCCTTGGACGGCACGTCTAGAGCTGCTCATAAGATTGGTTTGTCTGGTAAGAGTTATGCACCAGAAGGATGGTATGGAGTAACCCTTGTTAAACCAGAAGAGCAGGCACATTCTCCACCTGGACCTGACAGTTTCTCTCACTTGAGGTCTTCAACTAAACATATAGCAGATAAAATTTCACATACAGAGGCAGGATATCAACCTCTAGATTTAAGCTTAAAAGGAGATGATTCGTCAAAATCTGGTAAAGAGTCATTGCTACTCCAAAAGCAATACACAAGACCATCAGATGCTGTTCCAACCATATTCTCCTCAAATGCAGACAGTATGATCTTTAAAATACCCTTACCCCCTGAGCTGACAAAGGATTCTACTTCTACTGATTACAAAAACGATAAACTTGTGAAAGCTGTTACCAGAACATTTGAGTTCAGACACCAAGCCCCTTTCCTTGTTTCTCAACCCAGTGTATTTCAACACAAATACCACTTGTATGCAAACCATACAGAAAAATTGGGTTTAAAGCGCAACTACCCACTGTCAAGTGCTTCTGCAACTATAAAACAGCTGTCGCCTCAGCTGAGGGGTAGTAGTGATTCAAACAAATCTCTGATGATGGAGTCTGAAATACCTCAGAAACAAGCACGCGTAGGGGAAGAGAGAAACATTATTGCACCTCAAATGATTAAGGATGAGCCTAAGGAGAGTATTGATCAGTATCAGAATAATGCTCACCCTGGTTCTTTTGGGGTCTCCAAAAGGTACCCAAATTTGAGTGCGACAGCCAATGAGTTGCATGGTCACCAGCTGTACAGTTTCCCTGACTCCTCCACGGACAGCAAAAATCACCTTCCCCACTCAGACTCGGATCTAACGGTACTCTTTCCTGGATCTTCTGAGAGTAGCAGCCGAGCATTCCAGCGATCTTCAAGCATGTTTGACACAAGTTTCAATGAGGTCAACATCAAGCAGGATAACATGATTGACAGCAGTCAACACCATGTACCCTCAATTCATCTCAACGTGGCCAAAGAGGTTTTACTGTGTCAAGTCTGTGGGGATCAGGCTGCTGGCTTCTATTGCGGGGCTTATATATGCGAAGCATGCAAGGTGAGTGACTCAAGCTTTCAGAGTATTTAAGTTAGATCTCATTTGAAAGTGTACACTATACACACTTGTTAAAAGCACTGTTGGAACAAATTGACTAAAACACAGAACATAATTTTTTGCCTGTAAGTGTAAGAAAATACATATGTTGTTATTGATTCAAATTTAAAGAGCTACTAATTATTAAAAACTCTGTTTTTGCCAGAATATACAGTAACTGTAAAAAAAAAAATGTAAAGTTTGATATCAATCATAATGGACTCTGTCCCCTTTCTTTATTATTACATGAGATGTATAATATGTTCATAACATATTTCATACCCATATAATGTTAAGTGTTTTTAGGATTCATAAGCTTATATTGCACTAAGTGAACGTGAGACTAGAATAAGAATATAGCATGGCACAATTTTTCTAGTGAACGAATGAACATTTTAAAATCAGAATGTATCCATTTATTTATAGTGAAATTTCAAAAATTCTTTCACCCTGGAAAATAAATTTGGCATGTTATGCAGACTAAAATCTGCCTTTTCAAGCGATTTGTGATTGGATAAAAATGAATGAAAAGCCCAAACTTTTTTGTCTTGTCAAAGTGAGCACAAAACTTACATATAAGGCAAAATGGAAAACAATGTCTACATTTTTTTTCTCAATTGCAATGTACTTATTTGAAAATCTTTCTGCTAGAATAGCTTGTCTCACTTTTAAATTTCTAATCATTTGTTTTTATTCACGTGTAGATCACTTGTTTGTTTGTTTTCTCAACCTTTTTGTGTATCTCTTCCCAGAAATTTTTCATTCGAGCATCAAAGCTGAAACAGATGAAGTATGTTTGCTTGAAGCAGAAAAACTGTAACATCACTAAAGAAACTCGAGTTCACTGCCAATTTTGCCGGTACCAGAAGTGTCTCAGTCTTAATATGCTTTATCACAGTGAGTGGAATATGTGTTTTATTTTATTTTATTTTTTTTGTTTCTTGTCGCTTTTTAAGTTTTAGTCCTTTATTAAATTTTTTTTTTTTTTTTTTTAGTATAAAGTTGATATAATAAGAAAATTATTCACTAGTGAAAGGTATTAGACTTGCTCTACCTACATATTTAGTTTGGATTATTTTGTATTCAGTATTGAAATTTTCACTAAGATAAATAAACTATGTTGTGCTAGTTAATGGATAGTAAAGTGAAAAATGAAAAGTTGCAACAATTATTTGTATCATTGTTACTTCAGAATGCTTTGAAGGAAAGGGTTAGAAAAATTTGAATGGTGCAAGTCTTTTTTTCTAAAGTTGATACTAAAGCATTTTGAAAAGTTTGTTTATGTTGGTTCCCCAATACTCTCTTATGCATCTCTTATAGCCAAGAAAGTTGTCAAATCCAATTTTTATACAGATGGGTAATATGATAAACTCATAATTAGTACAGTGTTATTACCTGCTTAAGAGTTTCCAAAACTGTGTCGGTATATTCAATAATATCATGGAAAGCAATGATTATTGGCTATAAATTGTCTTTAAGTTCACAATCATGCTTTCATTTAATAAAGAAGAAAAAAAGCTGCAAATCTAGTTTTCAGTGTCAAAAGTACCTAATTTTGATGATAAATTATGTTAATTCATCAGCTGCTCATAAGTAGTTAGAGCTTACTGCACTGCTGTAGGGATTGGGACATATAAAAGCTGATCCCATCCCACTATTCCACTAAGGCACTTTTCAAAATGGAGAGAAGAAGTAAGTCTGGCATCCTCTTCCGACAGCCATGCATAGGGTTCATCTGTGTCCCACAGGCTAACTTTCTTTAAGCACCAGCTTTGATACCCTCACTTGCACAATTTAAAGCTTACCAGTAGCATCAAGAAACAGAAAAAAAGAGCAATAGCAAAACAAAAGAAATAGAATTTAGGAATGCTGGGTTTTAAGTCCTGCCCATCTATTCTGAATGCACAAAAAAAAACCGCTAATAAATTTCTTTCTTTCAAACTATTTGAATCTTCAAGTATTTGACTTAAGGGTCAAATATTTTACCCTCAGGCATCTCACCGTTGAGAGCTCTTCTCATTCTTATAACTAGCCATTAAAAATGGTCTTCATATGCTTGACTTGTTTAGAAAAAATGTGCCTCAGTATTTTCCTATAAATGTCTCAATTTAGACACATATTTTACAACAATCTTTTTCTTTCTATTTGTAACAGAGGATGGCCAGAAAGGTGAAGACAAGGGCAATGTGCAGGAAATTCCTTGCCGAGTTTGTTCAGCGCCCTCGTCAGGATTCCATTTTGGTGCCCTCACTTGTGAAGGATGCAAGGTATGAGTCGGAACAAACACAGCCCTGCCTGTCCTCCTGGCTAACTGGGAGTAGGGTAGCACAGTCGGTTGAGCAAAACAGTGTCTAACCAGAGATCACTGGTTCTATTCCTTGATCAGGTTGGGTCAATAAACTGAACCGTTCAAGTCTTAGGTATCCTTCTCTGAGGTTCTGTGGCCACATAGGATGACTGTTGTGAACCAAGAAGATGCTTAACTAGGCAAATATTTACAAGCTGACCCTTTTAGTATTTCTTTCCTACAGTTTATCTATTTTAGAGTCATAATTATATGAAATTATTCATCAGGACCTTGGAATGTTTTATTAAAATCTTCAACTTTCAATGTATTTTTTAATCCTGTGTGTTCCCAACAAACAGCAACAACTCTTATCCCTATACCATCACAATCAGTTTTCCTTTCATATTTTTTTTCACCCCCCCACGATTTGCTTTTCTAATTTTTCTTTTCACAAAGTTGAAATGTTATTTATGCCTTCTATAGCAGCAAATAACAAACATGAATTTTGCCTTATCTCTACTTAATTTTCACTTTTTGTTTCACACTTTCAGTCATCTCTTTCTTGTGTTTTTTTCAAGGGTTTTTTTCGCAGAATGGTAAACGAAAGAGAACCAGGAACTTACTCATGTGGAAGAGGGGGCAACTGTGAGGTCAATTCAATGACCCGTAATATGTGCAAAGCTTGTCGCTACGCCAAATGTTTACAGATTGGAATGTGCATTGAAGGTGAGACAGGAAACGTTATCTTCATTATACTGAAGTATTATTTTATATAGGTCCCTGGTTCAAACGCATGATGAGACAAAATGTATACTTCTGCTTTCGTCCCGTAGCTCTGGGGTAGAACATCAGCTTCCAATGCAGAAGGTCTGTGGTTGGAGCCCTGTTTGTGTCAGTGTCAGCAGACCTGCCAACATTACGCTTTGGGCGCAATTTATTGCGCCAAAGTGCGGCAAATTACGCCGTATGGGCGGTCCTTGCCGTATTATGACGAGTTGAAGGTAGTGCGATCTATAACTTCACTTTCTAGCCTCTGGTTCAGATATATCCCAACAAAATAGACTTCATACACACTATCGATATTACCTATCCGATTATAAAGTACTTTCGTTTTCACTTATTCAACACAGTTACCATTACCACTAGTTTTGTTTGATTTACTATATATAGATAGTTACATTTCTGTATACTAACGTCCAGTCATAATTTTTTGTTTGGGTTGTGTTCAATCGTGTAATACACAGTTGATGTCTGTATTGCAAAGCATCAATTTGCATTTATCAGTGATGTGACAGGGACCATTGTAAGTTAAAGAAGTAAGGATTCGCCATCGTATTGCATATAAGCTCTCAGTTAAATGTGATGTGAGCTAGACCTGATCAAGGTTCATATTATCTAACCTGAAGGGTATATCACTGGTAGTACATGTATATCTTTCTTCTTTGAAGGTATTGGTGAACGAGTTTTAGCTGCACTATATGTTTACTTTTTAAATCTTTTTTTTTATCCGAACAATCAGTCACAGTGCTTTACGTTCCTGTGGTCCATTACCTGACTCTGCAATAATCTGAGGTAGAGATGCAGAAGCCACCCATCTGCATCAAAGGTTGCCTTTCTTGTTTTTCCATCACTTGATGACACATGGCAGGTTGGACTTCACATGCCCCTGTCCGCATTTAATATACTACATGTAATTGCAATAGCCTAGTTGCTGGTGGATATATCTAGACCTTTCCCTATTAAACCAAAGCTTTTCATGTAACAGGGATACATGGCCGAGAAAATTGTATTACACTTTTGAGGAGTAATTCTTCTGTCACCATCACAATTATTACAATTCCTTCAATTTTTCAAATAGATTATATTGGCTTTGTTTATAAACCCCATGGCCATTTTATTCTCTTGGAATCAGTATAATGTTCATGCACCAGTCAAAATCACGAAAACAAAACCAAAAGTACAGTGTAGTGATTGTAGCAAGACCTAGGGAGGAGGAGGTTCTAGTGTTGATCGTTTGAGCCGAAATGAAGCCCAAGTAGGCTGTTATATCGTTCACATGAAACAAGTACACATGTATACATAAAATTTTGTTTCTTCTTTAGAAACTTATCAGGAATTAACTTTTGATCCATTCTCAAGGCTTTGTCACATAGCACTGACAGGCATTCAATGATTGGCACTTTGCCTAATGGAAGCTCATTTGATATCATAATTATCTAGATTCAAGCTTGGAGAGTGATGCATAAATCCATAAATAAAGAGTTCAAATAACAAATCAGTGTTTTCTTTAGTTTTATATTGATAAGACTCACTAAATAATAGCTAGTTAACTGCATTTAACTTTGGCTCTCAATGGCAGATACCATTGTAACAGGGTTTGTAAAAAGAAAGTCTCCTTTCATACACATGTACCACATTTTTTTTCTGCATTAAATTTTTCTTTTTTTTTAAGTTGTTTTACAATTTGTGCACCCATTAACTTTATTTAATTTGGAATTCACCACTAGTGGCCCTTTATTTAATTAATTTTACTAAATTCATTATCTACAGTCCTCCAAACCTCCTTGGACCCGGATACATGTGATCATCTCAAGTTATAACCATCAAGATAACACATTTAATTTTCTTCCTTTATATCTTTGTAAAAAGCAGTGGTATTTCTTCAAGGAGAAAACCTATAAAATTTCTTTTTAAGTTTTAACTTTTAAGTTAGTCAAGGAGTCTCATACCGCATGTGCATGTTTCTGGAATTTTATTACTACCAAATTCCAAAAATTACTCTAAGTGGCAGCTGATATTACTCCAAGACAAAATTTAAGTTGGCAGGTCTGGGATAAAAACAGAGAAAAACAAAATGGCTGGTGGTTCCTATAATAATGCTTCAACTTTTTGCATGAATTCACTGAACTTCATCTAAGTTTTAAACTGAACTGCGTTGCTTTGTTGTTTTTTAAATTCCGCAGGTAGTAGAATAGGGCGTCAGCCTAATGCTGTCAAGCATGCAATTTCCCTTGAGGTGAAAAAACAGGCTGCTTGTCGGGAAGGCAGTCTGGAAAAGGGTGAGAGAAAGCCTCAGAAGCCTCTGCCCTTTGACGAGGACAGCAATACAAGCACGTACAGCTTTGATGGTTCTGCTCAGAAACAAGCTGCGGCAGTGAAAGACAAAGTAATCAGTATGGATCAGACTGGCATTCACTTGGGTATGTTTTATGCGGGCCCAGGCTTATTTAAACATCAAAATATAGTTACAATTTGAAAGTTTTTTTACTGTGTATTGAACTTTTACTGAAGAGATATTTGAATGAGATAGGTTCATAGTATCAGAATCTCTATAACCATTCAAACGTTATAAACTATAAAGTGAACTGCCCTCTGAGGACAAGCAAAACGATCTCTCTGACAGAATGATTGCAAGAACACCCCCCCCCCAACCCCCAAATTTTTTAACTTATCTTCTTTATTATAATGTTAGAACTTATATTTGGACATCATATTTTTGTCAGAATGCAGCTTTGTATGTTGTGCCCTTGCTTTGGGTGACATCTGGAATTCTCTTTTTTGTTAAAAACGATTATCATTTCCATGATTTGATGGGTTCTGTAGTACTTTAGTTTGCTGCTTTATTTTGGAGTTGGTTTTGACTGATAGCTGCCAACATTAGGTATATGACTGGAATGGATTCTGCTCAGCGTGAAATATGAAGTTCTCTATTTTAAGTGTCCAAAATAAGTGGCAGACTTTGCATTTTATGACTTAGGTGACATGTGATGTGAGTCTTCATGCTATGTTAGCACTCGGAGAAGAAATGTAAACGAAGGGTTTTTCTTAACATAGGGCATGTTTATCATATACAATTAAAATATTATTTGTTATAAAAGTTAACCTGTTGTTGGTTTTTCTCTTTTGTCAGATGAAAGAAATGAAAATCCCCAGGATATTGATAAGAGAAGAAATGTTCCTTACTGTGATTTCTCCAGCAATGATACGCTAGATTTGGTTGGCAGGACTGGTGCCAGCGTGGCAGGCTTTCCAGCCGTTGACAGTTATGGAGACAATGCCAGAGGGAGGACACACAAACGGCAAAGAGCCTGCGAGAGCCTGCAAGACTCCAATCCAGTGAGGCATGTTGGTCCCCCCAGTCTAGAGATGCAGAAGCAGTATGCGTCTCAGGAGAATCTGGCACACTTCTCTGTCCACAGAAGCAGCGTTCCAGCACAGATCTACCGATCTAGGTCTATCCCTCTCAGGTCTGACAATGTGGCCAGGTCATCTCCGCTGGGGAGCTCGATTCCATGCAGGGAGAGGCGCTTTTCAGAGGACTTGGAATTGATGAATTTTAACATATCCATGCAGTGTGATGATGATCTAAGGCAGTGGAACAGGAACCATTCCCATCAGGGGCGAAAAGTTTTAGGCATAGAATTTTCTGAAGCGCTCCATTCATCTTCAGTTTCAACTAAAGCCTGCAACTGCCAAGACTTGGACAAGCATCCAGTAGACAATCCAGGCAAGCAAGGGTCTGTACACTCTGTCCCTCTTCACTCACCAGGCAGTGGACATTCATCCTGGCAGAATCAAGGCTTCTCCCAACAAGAGCACAGTAACAAAGATTTCTTTACAGCGTCTGCGAGGTCAGATCAACAAACAGGCTATCCTTTTCAAGATTGCAACAGGAGTTTTGCTGGGAATGTTCAAATGGATGATCAGTTTTCTATAGGGGCCCAGCATCTTCTTCAGCAAAGAAATAGTTCTTACAAAACGCACCAATCGCAAGATGCAACATTGTCATATAATTTTGTTCACAATCAAGAATCAAGCTCCAGCAACCAAATGACGATTGACTCTCATGTCCATGCCCCAATCAACCCTGAGATGATTGGCCAGTCTGATAAATATTATGGAAGTAAATCCAACCATCTTCAGGAAGGAAACAGCCATTTTAATGTGACTAGAGAGCATCAAACTGAACCCTCTCTCAAATTGAGGCATAAATTTGGACTGTGGAAGGCAGATGCAGTGAGCAATAGCAATGGGCATACTTTGAAAAGCATGGATATTCACAGTCGCAGCTGCAGTCCATGGAGGCATAAAAATAGATTGAGCACACAGAGCCCTAACACTCACAGCTCTAACAGCAGTCACACGCGGGTTGACATTCCCAGCCCTTGTGAAGATATGGGATATCAAAAGGACAGAGTAAGTCAAAGCCCTAGTGTATCTAACAATACATGGAATGGGGACAGTGGAAGTGTAGGCCTTTATGAGAGCACTTCGAAAGACAACTATGAAAGTCAAAGAAGCAGAAATCCCAACCCTTACTGCAGGGAAAAACAACCCTACTTTGATACAAATGAAAAGGACAGAATTGACTCTGAGTCAAATCAAAACTGCAGAAATAGAAGCGAGGAAAGATCTGCTCCGCGTTCTGACATGAACAATAGATCCAGTAGCAGTGTAACATACCCTGACCAGCCAACAGAACCTGCCAACCCCAGCACTGGTCCCAGATCTGAATCAATCAACATTGAAGACTGCAATGTTTCTGTGTCCAGCACACCCAACCCACCAGAGACGTCCTCTTCCATCACTGGGACATGGAACTTTACCAACGTACATCTTGATCAGGAAATGGAGTTGACTGCTAAAATTTTGAAATCTATATGTCTAGTGGTAAGTTTCATTTTATGAACTCTTACTAGCCTGTGAACGTAACATTTGTCTCATGCTCTTTGACAGAGCGTTGGGGAACCAAGAGTGGCAGCTATGGGTTTTAAAACTGGGCAGACTTTTTTTTAGTCAACGACATGTGCCTCTTAATTCACTATTTATACTTCTTACTTTTTTTACTCTGATTTCTCATATTTTAAGTCTTTAAGGCACTTTATTTACTGATTATATTGGATGGACAAACAATGAATAAAAACTTACAGTAAAACTGTTTATATTGTGGAATTGAATTTAAACATAGTGCATAAAATGTAACTACATGTTTAAATTAATAGATTTTATGTGCAGTTACTGATTAGCAAAAAACATGTTTTGAAATGAATTTTTTTTTTTTACATTCATTTCTCCTTCACTCATTGCCAACGTGCTTTATAAATGTTTTGTTTTATCAAATGCTGGAAGCAAAGTTTAATTATGTGGTATTGTTTTTCTCTGTCATAACTGTATATAACTCAATCATACTATATATATACGTGGTTTTGATATTAATCTTGTGCCATCTGCATTTATCATACAGGAAAAAGCTAAGGCGGATACGTATGATGCTGAAAGGTTGAAAGACATAAAATGTGCCTGGGAACTGATGATGGAGCATTTTCATTATCATGCAAAAATTATGGTGCGCTACGCCAAGAAGACATCAGGTTGGTAAAAATTTGAAATTTTTGTCTTTGTTGGTTATTTAAGTTGTTTAAAGAAAGCTATGAATAAATCAACTTTATGTGCACCGGATCTAAGAAAAAAAAATTGGTGTTGATTTTTCCTTCAAGGTGAAATGAGTTTTATTAGACATTTGTTTTAAGTGGAGTACTTTAAGGAGTATACATAGATTTTGTTTTTCTTCGGACCTCCTTTCATAGATTTTATTTTATTTGGGTTGATTTAGGCAGTGAGCACTGTAAAAAGATGACATTCAAGACAGCATGGATGCAAAAAGCTGTCAGCATTTAAGAACCATAGCTAGAGCTTGAGACAATATATTCTTGACTTAGAAATGTTAGGTATAATTTTCTTTGTTACTATAATACCTGAATTTAAAAAAAACTCAATCCACAAAGAAAAGATCTTTATTGTGTCTGATTCTTTATAGCTGTCTCCCTAATGACTTTGTAATAAATGTAAAACAACAAAGCAATTAAAACAAACCCAATCGGTAAAGCTGAATAAACTGTAATATGTGCAAAGGCTGTTTTTCAGCAGGGATGTTACCTCATGTATGAAGAATGATGTTTTGAACTCCAGTTTTCAAGACATGCTTTTGCTCTGTCCACCCAGGTTTTCGTGACTTGAAACTGGATGACCAAGTAAAGCTGCTGAGTGGAGCCACCTACAACCTTGTTCTGTTGAACCATACACGAGCATATGAGCCAGACACTGGCTTCTACAATTATTTCAATATGACCAAGAGAAATTGGATGAAAGTACTTGTAAGTGTTTCAAATGATTCACGGTTTGTTTCCCTGACTTGTGTGAAATGCTCTCACATTAATAGCTGAAAATATTTGTTTTATGAAGCAATGTCAAATAGTATTTTCAACAAAGGCAAACTCTGTGGCTACGTGAAAAAGCCGTTACCACTCCTACATAGTGTTGTCATGGTAAATCACCATCATGCAAAGGTTTTCATAAACTCTTTTTAATGTGCTTCATTTGTGAAGGACGTAACTTGCTGCTGATAAAAGACTTAATACTCTTGGTATCTTCTCAAAAAAAAAAGTAAAGCATTATGGACCTGCTTATGTTGTTCTTTTTTCAACCTTTGTTTTCATATTTTATTTTTGATTAATTTATTTGTCGTTTTTTTCTTTTGTGTATTTGTTTTCTGGTTTTGTTTTGTTTGTTGTTTTTTTTTAAAGAGAAGTTATTTTTTTAATAAAATTTATGCTTCAGAAGTCAAAACCATTATGTAATTGACATGTTGTGTTCTGTACTTTTAACTATGAGCATAATAAATGAGGTTGTAAAATAATGCTGCACTTGGAAACACTAATCACAATTTAGGATGTTCTCGTCCACAATCTAGATTACTGGCTAAATTTGTTTACATGTAATCTTAGTGATCTAACCAGTTTTCTGTAATTGTGAATTATTTATTATCATGTATCATATGGATTTTCAGGAATATTTCCCTGAGTTTGCTGTCCTTCACACCCACTGCAGACACTGCGGAATCATGGCAAAGGAGATTGGGCTGACAGAGAAGGAATATGCTTACATGTCCTCCATGATTTTGTTGGACGATGGTGATTATTCTTACGCTTAGTTTCTGGGGTCCAAAAACCTTCAGGCAGGTTTTTTGCAATCCTTTGAGCACTTCTGTATTTTGTTGTTCTTGTTCTTCACGTATGTCTTTTTCTCCTTTCTCACCTTCATCTTATTTCAAGGGTCATGTGATTAGAATGAGGATTATCATTGATTGATGACACATACAATCATATGGTTATTTATGGCACAACTTTTATATATTTTTACAGTGCCCAATATTGTGATAAGTTTCTAACTCAATCTGTCCTGACCTTGCAGGCTGGGTGTCAAGGCCACAGCCAAGCTGTGCTGAGTAGTTATACACCCCTGGACCAACTGTTCTGAGCTGTGTTGCAACGTTTATACTGATCTACGATTTTTGCCTATGACTCCGTTGTTTTTATGCGTAAATCTCTAATTTTTAGGATATTTTCTTAACTATATGGACTTTATAAAAACACCATGAATGTTGAGAAAGGACATTTAATGGGTTTTTTTCATTCTAAATAAAAAAAGAATTATGCAATGTTTTTTATATTCATCAGTTATATTGACTCTTTGCCTTTTCTAAAGCAAACAAAAATGGAGGAAAACTTATAAAGGTGGATCATATGTACATACAGGGATATATAAACTAGGCACTGGGCTCTATTTCTTGAAAAAAAGACCTAGCAAAAAAATCTTTGCCATATGGATAAATACTCCTATCTTAGGTATGGCAAGTAACATCCTAATAGCTTCACTATCCAATAGGCAAAAATCTAGTGGTAATAATCCATGATTCAGGCCATGTATTTTCATTTCAATACAATAGATACAGAAAAAATAATTTTTTCACTTCTAAGACACTTTTACATAATGATACGACAGGTATAGATCTTTAGTCCATGAAATTGTTGAGTCCTTCTGTTTGAATCTAGGTCTAGGCCCGTTTTTTTGGCCTGTAAACAGCCGTAGGTCTATCTATGTAATCTATCTAGATCTAGACCTACACTGTTTGACTCGGTTTCACTATCAGATTCATTATAATCGGGGTCATTGTCAGACAAACATTCGCCGTCCTCGCTATCAGAGTCTGTCAAAATCTTCTTAAGAATGTCCTCTGCAGTTAGCTGATGATTGTTTATACTATAACGGCAAAAAAGCAGCTATATTTGAAAAGGATCTGACAGAAATTTGTATTTACCAGTTTGAACTCACTTGATATTGTAAACATATCTGACACAAAAAAGTACAGTAATTCTAGGATGCAGAGTGCTAACAATGGAACATGAGAAAGTGATTTAAGTGGCAACTGAGGCTCATCAGGTTATGAAGTTGCAATTGCTATTACTTAAACTGTGAATTTTAAACAGCAGTAAAAATTGAGAGGGTCTAGATGAATAACTTTCCCTCATTCAAGGTTTTAATCTAGGCACACAACAGTTAGATAAACAAGTGTCAAAATGTACCCCTCCAAGGCTTTGTGTGCTATGTTCAATATTATTTATTAAGTTAATCTTGGACCCCATTTATAAGCTCCTGCCTACAACACTATGATACTCACTTATCTGCCTTTGAAAAGGTTCAGTAAAGAAAATTAAAAAGAATTGTCATTTTTCATCCCTGGCAATAATTCAATCATGATTTCTTTATTATAACTAACTTGAACTTTTTTGTTTGGCAATTTGACAGAATGTGAAGGCATTGAAGAAATTCACAAGGTGAGAGAGCTGAAGGATATTTTCCTGTCTGCATTCCAGCACTACGAATCAGGTTAGTGTTGAGCAAATGAATCTGTTTGTTTTTGTGTGGTGGTTTTGTTTGTTTAGGAGGTCAAATAGTGCGAGTCAAAATTGTCAGGAACTGACTATTGTCAGCCATTTCCTTCTCCACTTCTCAGTCAATTATTGTCCTCAAGAGTGATGAATTTTTTAAAGCCATGAGCCACCCAGCCTGAACTTTTTCTGGTTTCATGGCATGGCTTTTTTTTTATTAGATAGTGAATGGTGACTTCTCCGGAATAGTTTTAGCTAATTAGCTTTTTAAAAGTGAATTTGAATCACTATGCTGTTTTGTCGGTTTGATTCCAGGATCTTCCACAATATCATGCTCTTTGTATGTCTCTCTGTTCAGAAAACTTCCCGAAAGGCAGTCTGCGCTTTGGGCAGATGCTGCTGAGACTATCCGAGTTCTCCCAGTTCTCGCTCCAGCACAACATGGCCGTGTTTCAGGTGATGACCAAGCACCCGTCTCTGGCCATACCCCAACTGTACGCGGAGATGTACTCCTAACAAGCATGGACAGTGGAGCCATACACCGATTTACCAGCGGCATTGTTGACCGTTCTGTATTCTGATTCTAGCAAACTTTATCTTTTATGTCAGACCCAAAGGTGGGACTCAACTTTATGGCATATTTTGGAGGAAAAGAAACTTATTTGTTACAATTACAAGGTGGACCTTTTATTTTGTTTTTACAAAGTGGACATTTTATTTTGTTTTGTTTTGATGTTGTGTAAATAACCCCAAGGATTGGACTTGCGGGTTGAGACAGTGGAGGGGTAATGGCTTAGTCAGTCGTGTGTGCTGCTTGCAGACAGCATGGGTTCAAATCCTGATTAGACTGTCTTTATCTAGTGGTTGATCAGTGTCAGTATAAATTAGACCAGCTGAGACTAAAGTCCTTGTATCCGTGCTCTATATCTGTGTTGCAGCTCATAGCAAGTGTCAGGCATTGGTCCTGAGACCTGTACACTGGATAGCTTGGTCACTGAGAATGGGTGTAAAGAAATCAACAAATCAACCAATCTCAAGCAGTGTAGGCCTCCAATTTCCAAGGATTAAAGCGTGGTGCACAAAATGATAAACAGGTGATTCAAGTCAGCATAAGTCGCTAATATTATTTTGAGCAAAACATGTAACAGATCAAACATTTAGGATTTTCTTTGTCAGATCCCATTTATTTAGAATAAGTTTTATATTCATAGTATTTAGATATGATGACTCTTTTAACTTGCTGTGTTGGCCGACGTTTAAGCGGAACTTGGGTGTTGATAGTTTTAAATATTTGAATTTTTGGATTATTATCAACATATGGCCACAATAAAGCAGGGGCCTGGTTCACCCATAATTCTTTATCATGCCTTTGTAAGGGTGAAACAATAAAATTACTTCATGATAAAAAAATGTTCATACAACTCACTTTAACACAGGCATTTTGTCCAAAGAAATAACATTGTTTTACTAAGCTATTTATAGATAATGGGTGAGAGCCTATAGATATTTATAATTAATTCCATGTGTAATATTGAATTGAACTCTTGTGTTAAATCCATTTATTGTAAACTTGTTTCATGTTGTTTGCTTTGGTCCTGTTTTGGTATTTTCTACCTCTAATTATTTGCAGACTGTAAATTTACTATTTAATTGTAAAATCTACAATTTTGCCCATTGTTGTTACTAAATAAGGGCTGTGGTTTGTTTTTTTAATCCCTTGTACCCAAGATATGAAATTTTGTATCAGTGAAACAGAATATTTTTTATTGAATTGTGACGTTTTGTAATTTTTCTACTGTGCCATATGGACATGTATTTGTTACAGTTTCAAATTTCTCAATTGTTTGACTATTGCCCTGAAGTCTTAGGTTCTGAACTAAAAGGTTGGTTGGAATATCTTGTGTTTGGACATCACACATATTGCTTGTGACCCTCCCCATCTTCTGCCTTTTAGGTTGTAGATTTTTTATACAACATTCACGCAGAAGCAACCAAAAAGGTTTCCCACATTAAGGATGGGGTGGAGAGATGCGGGTGATATTTTCTGTGAATGAAATTCAAACAGAATTTTCAAAACAACCTTTATTTGGATTCTCACAAACATACTTTAGTTTAAGCAAGCCCTTCCTATGAATGCATTGCCTGCAAACACTTACACAATTGATTTAGGATCTTGGTCTAAGTGAAGACAAGGAGATGAATTGTAACCTTGATAAATATATTGCTATAACTGATAAAGACATTCATCTAAGTAGGACATAGAACAGTATAAACTTTGTTGTTTTTTTTTCATATCCAAAAAAGAGTGTCTTCACATTAATTTTTCTATCTAGATCTGTGTGACAATATGAGTCTTTTTTTTTAAATTACCAGAAACATACACATACTGTCAGACATAGTTTTTGCGGTTTTCAACCATTATTCTGTAGAAGCTTATATGTGTATATGTAATGCAATACTATTGTTTTTCAGCAGCAGAAAGTGATATGTTAACAAATGTTATTTGTTGGTCATTAAGAATTTTGTTAGTCCTCTGTGTTTATGAAGAAAATGCCAGTAAGTCTATTTATTCTCACAGATTATATCTTATTTAATGATATTTATTTACATATCTCTTGTTTTTAATTCATTTATCATCTTGTTTATCAACATTGGGGTTATTTATGAAAAAGCATGTTCAAAGTGCTGTGTGAGGTATGTCCAGGGATTATGGGGGTAATTTTGTTTGTTTATAATTTTTTGTTTGCAAAAAGTCAAATTTTCCATCACATTTGTTTTATTTCACTCACTAGGAGATGCAAGATTTTAATGTACCGAAAAAAATGTATGCACTCGGCTTATCTAGGTGGAAGGCAGATAGTATCACTTAGCAAGTTTTTATTAGAACTATAGAGAGGCACCTAAGTTTAGTTGGGACCCCGTATCGTTCTGAAATTATTTCTGGTAAATTATACCAAACCTTCATTTCTAATTTTATTAAAGTAATCTTACATACAAATTTCTCTTTAAAGAAGAAAGGGTATGATACAAGTATCTTGAGGAATCATGGGAGCACAATTATATGAGTTATTAATGTGCAAAACAAAGCATTCCGGATTAAGCTCAACCCTTGTTGATGACATCTTCTTGCTCAAAATGGATATATAATAGCAAAAGATGAACTTTGAGTGATACCTGTGCCTTGCCGCTGCATGAATCATCATTGTGTGTGCATTCTAGTGCTGAGGAAAATTGTACCGTTCTTCCTTGTGTTTTACTGACAGAATTATTTTGGTTCAGAATATGGATATTGACGGAACAAGGTTCTTTACGAAGATCAAAGTATTTGTCCTTTACAGGAGAGGTTTTGAAAGCCTAGGCACTAATACGAGGCAATATAGAACTTTTTTAAAGCTGCATTAGATTTGCATCATCTTCTGACGTAATTATAAAATTTTTACAAATTTGCTGGGTAAATGGAAAAAAGGTGTAATTTTGTCAATAGCTATATATATATATATATAAGTATATATAATATATGAGGAAAAACCTCAACAAGGTGGACTCACGTGATTCTGTAGTTCACTGGGTACTTTTTAGCCCTACTCTATTTTTGTAGCATCACCAACTGCAGGAACATTTTATCTTGTCCACAAGCTTATTTTGTGCCTAGAACTTTTTCTAGTATGATCATAAACCTAATGACAGTTCAGCTGCTTCAACTTCAGTTGTAACAAGCCCTGAATCTCAGCCCCAGGTGTGCTCACCGCTGTAGCCAAGCAATCTGAAACTCTGTACACTCAGTACTTGTACGGGGTAATTGTTTCCCTTTATGCTGCTCTCCTTTCAAGAGCTTGTGCCTGCACATTTTGCATTGGGCTGTGCATCTCCAACTTTCAAAACAATAAATTTAAAATCTTACTAACATTTATAAAGTTTGAAAAAGCCTAAACTAGTGTGCACATATGGACTTGGCCTTGAGTTGTACTGTGTGAAAAGTTTTTTTTTTTAACCTTCTTCTGAATCAGACCAGTCCAGAATGCAGCACAGGTAGAGGGCAGTAACAGAGAAAGGCACACCAAGAACAACCAAGTTGATTACAGTTAGCCTTGCTGAAAATGTTCAGCCATTGAAACTACTTTGGCTCCCCAGTATTGTAACATTTGTGTTCGAATGTGAGGAGTTTGGAATTGTATTATTTGCATAGAAGTAAATCTGGCTTTAAGAGTTAAAGTATGGGTTTACTTATGTTATGCTTAATATTGGTCTTGAGAATAAAAATCATTACATGTTTTGAACCAGCTCTTGCAGAAAAAAAGGTTCCTTATGTGATTTTATTTTTTATTTTCACGAGTTGCCCTTAACATTGTCAGTACTATAAGAGATATTCTCAAACAATATTGGTTTTATAGAGTCATCTGTCTACAATCATAGTGATCTTCTCATTCTTATGATCGTCTACATTGGTAGACCCAAATTCTAGATTTTATCTACTTATCCTCCTACAGCTCTAATCTTTTAGTGACATTTGACCTGAGGAAATGCAAAAAACTTTTTTATGAACTGTATAAGGAAGCAAAATGAGTACCTGGTAGGGTTTTCAACAGATTATCTCACACAGTATACAGTTATGTCCGTTTTTTTTATAAAGATGATGCAAAAAGTGATATGCATTATCAAAATGTATATTGTTATTGATCCAGCGACATATGGGCCTTTCAGTCCAATGCCATGTAGTGAAAGATGCATGTTTTCTTCAGCTGTTGGGTAGTTGCGAAGAGGCAACATTTATTTAAATATATCATTCTGAAAGATGCTCATATATTCATGCTTGAATGTAATTGGGATGCAAATTCCACTTCACTCCCCCCAAATGACAGCCTTTTTAGTGGAAAGTACAAGTACATGAATGTCTATTTTGAATTCATATTTTCAAATGTATTTGATTATTTCAGGCATTTTTTTGTTTTCTTGATTAAGCAAAACAGCATATTAGTTTATTACATTTAACATTACGGTGATTTATACACTTCTCTGTAAGGACAGGCGTATAGAAATGGAGAAACTCTAAATTTGTGTCAGACTGTTTATTTGCTGTAAACTGTAACGCCGTCAAGTCTGTGGAGACATGGAATCAACACAGAAATGACAAATGGGAAAACGCTTGATTGACACAATAGATAAAAAGGTAGCCTAATGACAGATAATATTCATAAAGCAAATTACTGTATCAAATTAAAGAAGGAAGGGCAGAATTGCATCATGTTTTCTAAATTGTAACCTCATTCCTTGTGCCATTTTTTCTTCTCAAATTAAATTATTTGTTAAATGCTTGCAGCTAAGTGCAATTTTTCAGTAAGGCATCACGATTCCCTGCCAGTGATAACGCTTTGCTGGTGCCTTTGAATGATGAAGCACCTCTAAGCTTTTTAGGTGCGGCAAGTCACACTCAAATCAGAGCCTTGGCCTTATCCGATTGTTACTTTGTTTCGTGTTCTATTGTTTTTGAATTTTGAGCCCACTGATAGGTTAAAAGGAAATAGAAAAAGGGTGATGATCAGGACTTTATATAGACATAACAGTTCTTGATTGGAGGATTTGACTTTTACCAAAAGTATTGGCAAAGGAGAATATTTTAATATCTATGTCAAGAATAAACTTAAAAGCTTAATCCACTCCTTGTTTGACTGATACACAAATTGGAAAAATAATAATGAAACTGCTGTTTTGTAAAAAACTCAGTTTACCATAACAAGTACAGTCAATGTTATGATGGAAGCCCTTTTAAACAAATATTTTTTGTACATTTAAATTTGACCCAAGTTGTGATTGTCCAGTATTTTATAATCTTCACTTTGTTTCAGTGGTTTTTGTTTCTCACTTGTATTATATTGTTATTGTTCGTTATGAAATATCTTCCATCATTCTTTCTGGTGTTGCTCAAAAAGTTAAAACTGATGTTGCTCAATCTTTTTTCCTTAAAAAATCAAGGAAATGGAAGATTTTTACATCGCCTTTATCTTCCTTGGATCAATTGCTTTACTTTTAAATATTGGCTCTTTTGTCAATATAGTGGAAACCTAAAAAAAAAAAAAAAAAGTTTAGTAATTAAAATTTCTTAAATACTGAAATTTTGCTCTTTGGTTCGGTTAGAACCAGACTCATTTAGTCATAATTCAAAGTCTTTCCTGTTTGATATATTAATATATTCGAGGTTAGCAGCATAATACATGTATATGCTTATTGTTGCCCAAGACATACATTTAGAAAAAAAAATGAGGTTTTTTAGAAGGGGGGTGTTAGCTGGGTATATTTTTCATACTTTTTTGGTGCATGTATGTCCCCCTCTGTAATTAGAATCTTCTTGATTTGAAGTTTTGATCCAATCACAAGCATTTTCAAATTAAAAGGTTTCCATTGTATTTATTTTGGGATTTTGCTAACATGGTTATTGTGTGTGAGAGTGAACTATTGAGGTTTCCTCTTTGAAGTTTCCACACTAAATCCTGTGGAAAAAAACACCATCTCTCCTCCCCCAGCCCCCCCCCCCCTTTCAAATCACTAATTATAGTAGATTTATTGCCATATTCTCAATTTAGATTTGGGTGAACAAGGTTTTCCGACCCCTATGGTAATCAAATTTATTGTTTTGGCTGTGATACTATTTACTAATTGATATTGAAATATGTAATTTTTGCTTTTTAACTTGGCAGAGACTTTGCCTTGTGATTCAGGTACTTTTTCCTCATTTTCCCAAATGTTGAGAGATTCTATCTTTCTTTGAGGTCGAGAATATTATAGCATATCAGGATCCTGAAATTAACAATTTGTCATTTTATCTTGGTAACTCATCTTTTAAGCTTCAATGGAGTGATTGCACCCAAAGAGATGTTCATTGATTGAAATTGATGCTGTATCTTGGCCCAAATCCTTTGCCTACACTGTGAGTGTAAGGTGTGATCAATTAAATGTCAATTTCTTTTGCCTGTTTTTGTTCCTATCTAACTAGGTATAGTGCAGCTCTAAGACTAAAAAACGATTTATATTATTAGAGCGCACTATTCTTATTTTGAATTTTTTTTTAGTGCCTTGCATGCAGAGTGTAAGGTGTGATAGTAGACGAGAGGACATTGATTAAAGTTTGTGTGGACGAGGTTTAAATGACTTGTTGCATTCAGTGACATTGAAGATTTCTCTTCCCTTGACAAACTTATGTCGACACATTGGAACTTTCTAAGAGATGTTAAACCCAAACGAGAGGATTCAATTAAAATTATTGTCGTTTTTTGTAAGGTCTAGAATGCTTGAGGCCTGATTCCACCATGATAATTTTTTAAGCTTTTAAATCTATATCTTGTTCTGATAATGATAGCATCTTCATAAAACTTGTTTTCATTTTCACAATTTACATTGTATACTTAAAGGTTTGTTTCATTTTGTTAACTCAAGATGACTAAGTGTCAAGTTGATTTTTTTACATTTCATTTATAGGATTTCATTTTTATATTGTTATTCATATTCATTCAGTAAAATTATATGTTCAGGGGATTTTGTAAATTTATTATTTTTTGTGAAAAACAGTTTTCTTGTTTGCCGATCAGATGTTAATCTCCTTAAGTTTGCATAATGTTTGACATAATGATAAAGAAGCAGCTGTTCCCATGTTGTTTTTGGTAATAAATTTGTTAGCCGCATAATGAATGTCTTCCTTCATAGTGATCTTGAAGAGGGGCTCCACCTTTACTTTACACAATATACTTAGCATTCATTGCTTGAAGGCTCTCAGGTCAGTCTCCCTGGTTTTGTTGTTGTTGATGTGTTGTTTTTTCATAAATCTGAGTCAAGAGGTGTGAATTAGTTGTGTCCATGCCAAGGTAAATGTATGATTTTTCTCATTGTGTTATTTGTATAAAATAATGAGTTGTTATAATCTATGACATGGTCTATGCTTTTACAATTTGCTCAATTATACAAGTACTACTTTTATCTAACCTTTTCAAGATTTTGTTAAAAAAATCTTCATGGGTTTGAGATATTACTATATCATATGTAAATTTGTAAATTTTGATAGTAAATCAGATTTTTATCCTCTTTCTGTTATTTTGATGCTATACAATAACGATAACACACAGTTCAGGATTTACATGTATCTTTACAATATTCTTAATTTTTTTTATTGAAATGGCTGTTTTCATTTAAACTTATTTTAAAACTGTACAACCACGTATTCATATTGATTTTTGTTTGTTATTGCC
>RQTK01000120.1:687299-730429 GCA_003991915.1 Elysia chlorotica | reverse complement strand
ACACCCCCAGCGGGGTGGGTGGGGGGGGGGGGGGGGGGGCTAAGAATAACCAAACGACATCAATTTTTACTCTGCCTCACCCCCTCACATAGACCACGAGATAGAGCGAGGGAGAAATACGATAGAAAGAGCTTGAGAGAGAGAAATAGAGGTACCGGTAGAGATATAGCGGGAGTAGATAAAGATCTATCCAGACCAGCAGACTTATCTAAAAGTAAATAGGGTTTAGACAGGATCGCTGCTTTTTTTTTTTTACTTGTGAATTTTAAATCCAGTTGTGCAACTAACAGCATATATTCAAACAAATTATATATATAATTATCTAGACCAGGCTCATTGTTTTGAAATAACAACATTACTCAGAACAAATATTTTGTTGTTGCTGGTGTTGCTGTTTTTTTGGTGGTGGAGGTGGTGTTGTTTTTGTTGCTGTTGTTGTTGCTGCTGCTGCTGTTGTTGTTATTGTTGTTGTTGCGGCTGCTGTTGCGTATTTGTTAATTGTGATGTTAGCTTGTATGTTTGGCGTAGAGTCAAATACCCTAGATCTAGCTATATATCAAGGTCATAGGTCTGGATCTAGATCTAGATCAAAATTAATATATGCTCATTGTTTTGAAACAATAACTCAGAGCAGACATTTTGTTGTTGTTGTTGTTGCTGCTGCTGTTGTTGCTTATTACTTTTCATTTTGATTTTAGCTTGCATGATTGGAAGTAGGTAGGCTATATCGAGATAAACATATCATTCCGCGCAGACTGTCGATAGCGAAAGTAGACAAGATGGCAGACAAGTGAAAAGTGAAAGCACCATTTCAAGTAAGACGAACAAAAATTAAATGAAAATTATGGATTATTCGTATCGTGCGAAGAGTCATCTCTTGGCACACAGTCTATTAAAAAACAAAGTGTTGGATCTATAGCCTAATTTACCAAAATTTACAGTGAGTTGTAGGCGTTTAGAATTGAAATTAAAGACCACATTAGCGCATGCATGCTCAGTTAGCCCACTCTGGGAAGACTTCGCTTTTCAGTTTTCAGTTTTCATTCTGATTTCCACAGTGCACGAAGCAGCAGCATACTGAAGGAGTAATAGTACACAAAGGGGGCCAAGAGGAAGGGGCTAGGTAGGGTACTGTTACATCGGTTCCAGGCCTGTTACTGACCATCCCTACTTGTCATTGAGTTTGGAATGTTTGATGTTTTGTCTTTGTGTTTGCATGGATGTGTGTGTGTACTTAGCCTTTTAGTGTTCAACTCAAGGCCTGTCCATCGCTGGCATCTCACTCTACCTCTCCTAAGTTACTTATGCCATGGGTGCCAGCTAGTGACACAAAGACAGGGAGACGGATGCAGCACCCTCAAGAGAATAGTGTTATCATATCTATCTAACAACAACAAACATTTATTTAAAACCATCCCCGAACCCCTCCCCCTTTTCCCATCAAAGCGTATTTTGTTTTCTTGTCTAGTTTAACCGTGTAGTCTGAGAATCACAGGTGGGCAGGACCGTTTAAGTTACGAAAGACTGGGCATCCAATCACTGAAGAGTAGGTGCATGTTACCACAAAGTGAGATGAAGCAAAAGGGTTACTTGACATTTACTCATTAACGCCTCTTTCCAAATAAACTTAAGAACCCGCTTTTCTAAGTGTCTCAAGGAGAGGGTTCTTAGGCAAATATCACTGTATCCAAGCTAGCGGAAACAATCATAGATTTAGCCTAAAATTAGAAATATTGCATGAACCACTAGCGTTAATCATTGGTAGCTATTAGACAAGGCAAGCGTTGTTTACTCCGTCATTACATTTTGGCCAAGATCATGCATGTGACAACCGATGCGATTAAATATACACATGAAAATTAGGAACTAGGATGAAAAGTCACCGTTTTTTTTTAAGGTGCGTTTTAAGATTACCACAAAATATCCTAATTGGTTGACTCAACTTTTCTAATGGATCTAACAGTGCAAATTGTTGTACTTGTAGCTTCTAGATCTAGACTATAACCTAGATCTACATTTCTTAAACTGTTCTGTGTGAGAATCATTTAATTTTTAATAATATTGCCTTGGAATTATGTTTTATATATCTATCCCAAATAATAACACCAGCTTGCAAAACTGCGATACTATGTGATTTTTTTTAAGATAGGATGGCAATTCATTTGGGCAGGATACATCTGAGTTAAGATATTACGGAAAATATTTTAAAAGAGGAAGATTCAAGTCTGTTCATTTCATTTGAAAGGGTTTAAAAAAGTAATGCTGGTACAGATTGGCCTAAGATAACAATAATACTCGGTATAGCAATTTTCCTTTTAAAATGCTGGATTCATGTCCAGAATTTCTACCTTTTGTGTTGTAACAAGAAACATGTTTTATGACAATTTCCACTTTCGATGTACACTGCATGAAATGCACTTACACTTCTCTCAACTTCAAGAATATGTTGTTTCCTTGACCCTTGATTTTTTTCTCTATATAAGTATATTTAGCCAAATATTGAAATTTTTCACAGCATTGTTGAGAAGTAAAATCAAGTGTAAAGTTCAACCAGTGATGGCACCAAAAAGAAAGCGTGGGTTTGGTGGAAAGCAAAATGGAAGACAGAAAAGAAAGAAGCTGAACCTGATAACATTGAGACAAAGACAAGACCTCAGACAGTTTGGTGAATTACATCCAGTTGACACAAGGTAAAAAGTCAACATAATTTTAACCTCTTTTTTTTCGCTGTAGCTCTTTATTTAAAAAAAAATACATTTGAATGTGAATTTGCTGTAGTTGTTGTTTGTTAGTGAGTACAAAAATTAATTTTAAGTTAACTGAAAGTTTGATTACCTCTATAAATAGAAAAGGAAATCCAAATGCTGATGTTCACCTAGTAAGCAGCCCTTTGTCCTACGGCGAATCAAGGGGCGTCAGCTAAACTGTAGTATGTCTATGAGGAGCACTAGAAACTGTTTTGGCACCATTGCTATGGGCTGAAAATCTTATGTTCAAATATGATCAGCTCCTCCTCTTCCCAATATTAGACAAAAAGATCTGACAATATCTATTCATTAAACTTTTTGTCTTAGAATGCATTTTTAATGACATCAAAAAACGGAAAATATAATAATGATAAAATTTATCATCATACAAAATAAAAAATAAAAAAATTCTATTACGAGAATTTAATTCAATTAATATATAAAACATCAATCTTACTCTTGTTTGGAAATAAGTAAATTTTCTGTCTCCTAAACAAAATACTCATATCAAATTCTAGGATGGTTATGTTTCTTAGAGCCCTTTGCCTTTTTCATAAAGCTGCGATTATTGCCAGCTGGGCTGCCAATACTAAAAACTATTATTTCCAGCCTTTTTTTTCACTGAGGGACTGTCTGGATGTGACTTAATTTTATTCTCAGCCTGCTCTTTTTTATTTAAAATTTTATTTTGAGCTAACTGATAGTATAGTTCTAAACATTAATCCTAGTCTGTTTTATTGCTTCCTAAAGACATACTTTTCCCCCTGTTTATATATAAAATGTCTTTTGTGAGGGACAGCCAGGCTGGGAATAGTTAAAATTATTATTCCCAGCCTGGTTTAAGAGCAGCTGGTTGGAATAACAATAATTGGCCTATCAGCCTTTCTTCTTTTTCTTTCCTGAATCTTTAGTTTAGTAATAGTAACTTGAATAGGTCTCTAATCTAGATCTAGACTTAAACTGAATCAAAGCACAGAGTGATGAAAGATAACTTGGACAGGTGTCAGTGAGGTTTTCTTGGCACACAAAAAACAGGCTGGGAACAATAATTTTTTTTTTCAATATTGACATCCCGACTAGGAATAACCACTCTGTTTTCATAATATCTTGTAGTCATCCATTCTCAATTCAAAATTCATTTTACAAGCGACAATCAGGCCTCCTTCGTGATTGTACGTCTTCAAATTTTTCTCGCTCCATAAAAAAGCATTGATTTTTTGATAATTATACTTTTTGGTGCATTTGAACTACTTGCTAATCAGTTTTCAAAAACTGCTTTGGATCTAATTTAAGTTTCAAACACCAAATTCATTACTAATTTAGATAAAATTATAATATGCATGTTTTTTTGCTAGTATAATTTGATACAACATCATTATACTACACAACATTTGTTTTCTTCAAGCTTGTGTATGCTTTTAAGTTTCTAAAACCATTTTGCCTTTCTTCTTACTAAAAAATAAAATGAACCTTTCAATTAAAATGCACAGGTTTCCAAAATGCAATAGCAATTCCAGAAGAGTAGTAAGAAAGAAGCTTTGCTTTTCTGAGCTGCCTAGGCTTTCATAATCAAAGGCATTCTAAAGTGAATTACAAAAGTGGTTCTATGAAAGTGAACTTAAAAATAGACAGAAAATTCATGGCCTTATGGGCAAAAACCTGATTGCCATCAATCACCTCGAAAGTTGACTGAAGTAAGCATGTTAGTTTGTTCACATTATTTTTTTAATGTAATATAAAATCCTTTTAAAATGCTTGTCCACAAAATCATACGCTTGTATCCTTTAAAATTGTATAATAATAATTGCAAAACAAAAATCAATATGTCCATAAGTTCAAAAGTATTGGTTTATTGAACCCTGTCCTCAATGGCCTTTTCTCAATGTGAAGATAAAATGTATAGCTGTGACTCTCAAATCATTAATGTTTTAATGTCTTTGTTGTTGTGATTTTTTGCCAGCGACAATGTCAAGTCTTACACCAAAGTATCAGGGGATTCTCTCCCAGAGCCTGGTGATGAGGTATGTAGTTTTTAGTGGTCTCCTTTAATAAAAATCTGGATATGTTATTCATTATGAATCTGTTGTTTGTGTAATAATTTCCATACCCCTAGAAATATAATTTTCTCCAAATTTTGAGGAGTGGCTTTTTTCTATTTCGTTACGGATTAGGATGGAAATATGCATCACATATGGTATGAAATAAAAAAATATCCTTAGATGTTACAAGTTTCATACAAATTTGTTTTATTTTTTAATGAGTGTTATCATCTAACCAAGGCAAACTAGCATTATGAAAAAACAATTTAAGTTCGTATTACAGTACTGACTAATTTGCACATATACATGTATTTAAAACATATACATGTAATTAAAAAAAAAAAAAGCAACATATCATAATTCTATTAATCTTCGAAAAGCATATCGTTCACAGCATATATTTCTTACAGGTTTTAGAGAAAATGTGAGTAGATAATAATGCTTAACGAACAAAATATGGGAGATACCTTTTTTACTATGACAAATTATACATAATACTTTTTAAACAGTACTCTTAATATGTTACGTCAACTTCTTTTCTTTTCAACTGCAGACTGGCTATGCAAGCTCCTCTGAAGAGAGTGGCTCTGAAATGCCTGCAATCAAACAGTTAATGGCAGAAATTGGGATGAAACAAGAGGAGCCAGAGTCAGAGCAGGAATCAGAAGAAGAAAGTGAAGATGAAGATGAAGATGGAAAGGAGGGTGAAGGAGTCAGTGATGAGGAAAACAGCTCTGACGATGAGCAAGTCCTTGAAAACGGGCAAGAATTATTGAATGACACTGATAACAGTGAATCTGAGTCAGATGAGGATAACTATGATGATGAACTAGGAAGTGGAAATTCTACACATGAAGAGGAAAAAGACCTGAAAGACAGTGAACTATCTTTGCAAGGTACTAGACTATAAAAAGCATTGTGTGTGTGTGTTAGTCCCTCGTAAGACTTAAGGACCCGTTTTTTTGCCCAATGTCTATTGGCTAAAATCATGATACAGCCATAAACAAATGTTAGTACAAAGTATTCCGCGAACGCATATATATGTGTCGCATGGAATGGCCGTAAACTCAAGGTAGGACAATACAAAAATATATATATATTATAATATATGCAGCTGATCTTCAACCTTTTTTTTTACAGATGAAATTTGTGAGAATGCTTCTGATGAAAGTGGCGATGAAATGGAGCATGATAATGAGACATTCCTGAAGGAGTCAGGTGTAGTATCAATATGTATTTTGATAATTTAAATTCTTTTATCTACTGTTTCTAGTAATGTGTTTACTTTTATGCCTTTTTTTATTGTACAAAATAATGTTAAAAGTAATTACAACAGAGGAGAGGCAAATTTGTAAATACCATCATGAACTCCCAGCAAATTGCAAAGAAGATGAGTCATTTTTAGATAGTGCAACCTTTCTATTTTAAACATATGGATTTGTCTCACAACACATACATCTCAATCCATCATTTTCCATTGTGCAGATCCTTTCACCAAGCACTTTGAGCATGACAGAGACATGGCAACCCTCTTTCAAAGTAACAAACTGAAATGGAACAAGCATCAGTCGAAGGTATTAATTTCCCTTCTCACCCTTTTTGAGACTATAGGCCCATCTGTTAATCGTTGTCTGTGTTATGCACTGCTTGTTTAATCATCTAGATATTCTAAATAAATTTTGGGTGCTTCCTATACACATGTTTGGCAACCTTTTCTAAGCCAGTTACCATCCTCATGCTTTTTTTTTTAATCCTATGGGAAAGCGTAATCTGACCATTATGGGATTGATAGTATCTTATAATTTTCAGTAGATGCTATTTTTACCTGCACAAGAATGTAAAGAACCCCTGCTCGTTTGCTAATATATAAGAATACCTAGATCCTCATAATTCTCATGCCATAACATTTTGAAAGTGATGTATGAGTATCAGGATCTTCTTTAGCCATAGGCTCATTTAAGTGAAGTAAAAGAAATTGTATGTACATTGCAGGTTAGAGGATAATTTTCATACTTCTGTTATAAAACAGATAAGACAGATAACAAAAATATTTAAAATGGTTGAATTTTGGTATAATTAGAAGCTATGTTGAATTTAATTCATTTTTTTTATTATTTTTTTTTTTGGTGTATTTTAGTGGTGTGTTCAACAAATCATCCCAAATAGATACTTGTACCGATTTTCGTCATCAATCCCGATTTCAATGGAAATGTACCGATTTTTCAAAGTGTGAAGATATTCAGCATAGCAGCACGATCTTAGATTTTTTTTTTCTAATATCTGCTTCTGTTCGCCGCTCATCAAGAGACCCACGACTAGCCAGTTTCCGCGGCGGCAGAAAGCTCATGGGCCGCACCTATTAATTTCAGCCGAGTCCGTCTTGACGACATATTTTGTCATAGGCCTATTTAGGGACATGCGCTCTTTAATGAAGCCTATTCTCTTAGATTTTAGTGTATGAGATGATCGAAAGGTTACTGAAAGTACATCTCCCCAAGCTGCCAACCCGTACGCTTCGCTATTTTCGTTAAATTTTTCTTCCCAAATATGCCGATACGTTTAAACAAGAATTGAAAATATACAACCGTCCGTGCAACACCGCTGTGTTTCGCTATAAAGGTACATTTATTTGAGGTACGGCTACGATTTTCTTCTCAATCATGCAACCGAAACCAGAGATGAATTAAGAGTTTCCAGTGTTTTGTGCGTGGGCGAAATAAAATTTATGAATGATCCATTTATTTTATTGATTGGTAATATTTTTCTTTTTTTTGCTCTTGTTAAAACATTGCTAACGAGATTAGGTTATTCAACAACTTAATTGATACAGACCAGTCCCAACTCGTTGTTTTCTCTTGGTTTCATTCGACCGAATCATACCAATCTCTCTATCTTGGACTTTCAGTTCCCTGACAAGCTAGTAATGATTCTGATTTGTGTTACCATGAGCTCAATATGCGTTTACAAACAAGTAACGTAGATCTAGATAATCGTTTATTCGTGCGATTAATACCATACCTTGACTTCCAGCCCTTGACATTCGTCCTTATTTACAACTCCTTCGCGTACACAAATCTTCCGCGAAGGACACGGGTTGAAAATCTAGTTATCTTTTATTCGTCCCATTAATACCGATCTTTTAATCTTCACATTCAGTCCTCGGGGCCTGGCGTTATTTCCAGCTAATCATTCTGATTGTTCTTAAAGTTTATCAGCCTATTTTTTTTCATCTAACTTGAAGTGGTTGTCGGTGTCTACAGTTTAACATTCTTTTGCGAAACATGCGCCCGTGTACTTTTGCAACCAAGAAAATTAACATAGATCTAATTCAAACTAGCATCATGATCTTGATAGACTTCACCCAGGGTTACCTCGAGATTGTAGGAGATGACAATGTCAACAGTAAAAAATGTACTTATGAAATTTTTTACTTTGTGCTCCTCAGATACCGGTCCTCGGTGATTCCCTCGTCATGTTTAAGTATCCTGAAGAATTGGTCAAGCCTGAAACGTGCACAGATTTGATGAAGCAACACGTTAGTGCAATGCAAGCTTTGTTCACAGTTTAACCTATCTAGTTTATATAACTGTCATGTAACATATCTGGTTATCATAGGGTGGCAATACAGCAATACAGACAACTGTATTTTCTTCAAAATCATATGGTAATATAATGTTTCAACAGACAATTTGTCTTGAGTGTAGTCAAAATTTTGTCTGATCTTAACTGTATCAAAGAAGCTGGATAAATACATTTTTTTTTACAAAAATTTAGGAGAAAATCAAAACAATTATTTAAACTTAGGAAGAGTCCATAATGCATTTTTGCTTTTTTTAAGATCTAAGTTTCAATATGAGGGAAAGTTATCTGTGCGTAAAACAAAACTGGCTAAAAAGGAAAACAACATAGTATACAATGTGCTGTAAGTGAATCATATTGTTTTTTTTTTACCTTTTCTTTCTGTGTTGATATTATCCTGACAGGTGAAGAAAAAAATCTGCAGTCAAGCTGCTGAGACTAACTCTAAACTGGCCAATGTCAGTTTAAAGCACGGAGGTTGGTTTTACTTTCTGTTGTTGTTATTTCATTATTATTATTATTGCTATTATTAAAATTATTACTATTATTATTATTATTATTATTATTATTATTATTATTATTACTAGTTGGTAACCCACGAAAGTTGTGGGACTGTGGGATGGGCAACGCGGAAAGGATAATTCAAGATTTCAGAACTGGACATTTCAATTACGATGTTCTGAAAATCAGGGTGATATTAATCGGTGAGAAACGATCAAGGGGCGTTTTTCACAAAGAAAATAAACCTTTTTGATGAAAAAAATATCATCTTTAGGCTTTTTCTCTTCTCAGGAGACTAGGTGTAGATTAAAATACTGCCAGGGTTCAAAGGGTTAAAACAATTGATATTTTCCCTCAATGTATCATAGGTATGATGAGTAACTCAGGCCTGTTAAAAAAAAATCAGAAACTTAATTTTTGTTTTTTTCTGGTTTTATTTTTGTGTGTAATGAAATTTAAAGACCTTATAAATTGTTTCTTCTTTTATTTCATTCACAGATGCTCTAACAGCATTGCAAAAGCAATTGTTTAGCATCTTCAACGCATACCAAGATATTTACTACCCCAAACAAACTTGTGCAAATACAGAGGAAATTCGGGTTGTCTACTGCATGCATGCCCTGAATCACGTGCTTAAGTATGTCTTAATTAACATAATTTCTCTCCATTGTCAGTGATGCCAATTTTCTGCAAATTAACGGAATCACCAGTCCGAGTTTTTTTACAGTCTTACAAAGTTCTCCGTCAGTCTTCGTGCAGCGGTTCATTGACTTATGGAAACGGGAAAAACAATTTAACTAAATAAGCAAACCGGAAAAAGCATGAACATCATTCAGCATGCGTCATTCACTAACAAAGTAACAACATCCGGTCATTCAATATGAATTCGGAATATCGGATTTATAAATGTGAAAACTAATCTTAGATCAAAGACTTCAACTGGATTTATTTTGTGTAAGTCTTAACTAGGGCAGTAGGAGGAGTATCTAGATCTTAGGACTCTGTGTAGACCTAGACTAGACTTTCATGAGATATTAATTAGAAATAGAACATAAAAATAGTGTTTGGTCCGTGGTGGAATTTTTTTTATCGTTTTGGTCCACTGGACATTGAAGAGATTGATATTAGAGAAAATGAGCATGGGTTAGAACTTAGACAAGAAAGACGCAAATGGTGATTTCTTATCGGATTGCTACAGAAAATGAAAAGAAGCTGGTGTGGCTTACTGGATCACATGTAAAACTTGAGCTAACTATGGCTCCATCGTAAAAAAAGGCCCTGCATAGCCATGCCAAGAAGAAATATCCCATCAGTGCTGGTAATGCCTTGAAAATCAGCCAGGCCTGCTAACCACCCTTATTTTGCTCCAACTTAGCTACACAATTTATAAGTTCTCTCAATACAATAAACATAAAGCATATAAATAGACTTGATTTGATTAAGAAGGACATAGTTCTTATTTTGCTTTAAGATACTACTGGCATTGATTTGTGGTGCGTTTTTAGATTCTTAATCTGGTACGCTGCTGTACCAGTTTGTGAAAAAGTTAATTAAAAAAAAAGATCCAGTTGGCATCACTGCATTATGGACAAAGAAAAAGAAAACAGAATATGAATTGGATATTAATTTTTTTTTTCATTTATGAGAATGCCCCGAGATCTATTCTTTGTTGCGTGACAAACGAAAAGAGTCAGAGTCCAGGGTCTTAAGAATTTTTGTTTTCAGTTTATAAGTAAACCAACAGTGGATAGTGATTCACATGTGATGTTTTGTAGTTTTTGGGTTGCTTTTTTTTTTTTTTCAATTAGGTACCTAAAACTGATTTGTTCAAATTCATTGAATTATTTCGATTTTCCAACCAGTGCATAGAGTTTTTGTTTCTGAGCATAGGAGTGCAAACTTCAATCCAAAGCAGAAATAGGGCATTTTCAAATTTTGATGATTATGCAATTTTTTATAACTTAACAGAGAAGCCACTTTGAGCCCACATAAAACAAAAATTGACCAAACGACAGTCATAAAAACTGCTGAGCAAAAACATGTGCCTGCATTAACAGACTCAATTTTTTTAAGGGCGTGGAAGCATTTAAAAGTACTTTTTTATTAGAGTAAAAATTTATAGGGAGGTTAAAAAATGTTATAAAATAGTAAATTTTTGAAATTCATCCAAAAAAAAATCAAAGTTAACTTCAAGAACAGTAAGTATATGTGTCTGTTCCTTATAAAAAGCTTTAGGTTTGCAATTCAATAAATAGTCCGGTTTTGTTTAAATCTAACTCATGTAAATCCAAGCTGAAAAGTCAGAAAAATAAAGGTTTACAGGAACAAACGCATGGTCGTTAATCAACTTAGGCGAGAAAGACATGAGAACACCTTTGCCGGTATGGCAGCGCTGATCGCCTGACTTGAGTCAACATTAATGAAGCATAAGTTCTATTTTTTGCTAAATATTTTCACTAAAATAAAGTTAATTTTTTACAATTTCGTTAATAATGGGACAGTTAGGTTCTGTATTATTTTGATCCACCTCTGTTTGCAAAGGCCGCCCTATTTTCGCATACAGAACGGACAGATTAAAACCGCTATTGTTATTTATAGCATAGTGAGAGTATTTTCCTTTTTATACTTTAATATTTAACTAAAAAAAAATTCAAATGTTGTTATCTTATAGATGTTTTCTCGCTGAAACAGACACACTCAGTCTTGAGCACTTGCTGATCTAAATGTATGAATCTGATAGAGGGAGATCTATATAGTCTAGATCTGGGCGCGATTTTACCCAATTTGGGAGTTTTAAACGTAATGCTAGAATCTGTGTAATACTTTAAATGAAAATATTAGTTAATAAAATTTCCATGGCCTATCGTTAAGGAGTAAAGGGCAGCCATTGTTGAGCGACTGCTGTGGAGTTAATCCTTTCTCAAGTTCTAGGTGGCAATGAAAGTGAAAGCTATTCTGGTAGCACATTGTCTTGCACATTTATCCACGAAAACCAGTTTTATCTTAATGGGTTACTTTTTAAAGAAAAATGGACGAGGATTCTACATATGTAACTTTCGTTTTGAAATTCCTTCTATATCTTTGTGAAAAAACCTTATTTTTTTCATCGTCGATTTCTTTTTTATACCTGTAACTATTTAATCCGGTTAAAAGTTACACTGTGTGAAAGATAAACATAGGGACTCTATATCACACATATTCAGCAGCCAGTGTGTTGCAGGGCGATCGCTCAGCGTGTAAAAAAAGGGAAGATAAAAATTTCACCCAATTCAGCTGAAAATCCCGTTTTGGGTTTTCCTTCACAAAACCTGTAATTTCTGTACCGTTCATCATAGAAAATCTATCCTTCCACCGTCTTAAAGATAAAGAATAGATCTTTCCAACCATGTAGGGCACTCTAGGTTTTAAACTCAGCTTGATACTTTTATCTTAAGTGAGAAGTTTGTTATATGTAGAAAAATCCTCCCGATAACGCAATTTCCGTCAGTGTTAGGTACCTAGTTCAATTACGATATTCATCTTAATTTTTACCAGATATATATTTCTTTTTTATTCTTTTCTTTATATGTAAGCAGATATGCGGAATATATGTTTAAAATGTTTGCTGTATTAGTATTTTTCAAATAAATAGTTTTCTCTCTGATATTTCACAATCTCTTACTTAAAAATTGTTTCATTATTGCTATTTTTTGTGTGTGGTTGTATTATTGCTAAAATTATTACTACTATCATTATTTTTATTATTATTATTATTATTATTATTTTTATTTTATATTGACAAAAATAGAGTGCAAGGGTGCAGTACACACGTTAATTTTTTTGTAAAATTGTGTTGTTCTTTTTAATCCTCAGAACCCGTGCAAGAATTATAGCTCACAACTTCAAGATCAAACAACAAAATCCAAATGCTGATGAGGAGTAAGTTGGTATAGGCAACTGAAAATTTTTAATGGTTCATTTTTCTAAATTATGATTTTTTTTCTTCTAAATTAAAAAATGATTGCATGTGGTGTGATTCGAGAAAGCGTGTCCCTTTTGCAGGTCAATAGTTAAATAATTATAATTCACATAGACTCGGACACATCTTGTCAACATTAACAAAATAATTGATACTAGAAATCCTTTGAAGAAACACAATAATTTAACTTTTTTAACAGGGCTACCACTCATCCTTGGATAGTCTGTGGATCCGGCTGCTTTCTGTGAACCGTCCGTGTTTTGGGCCATTTTGGGGGACTTTTTCTGTGCCACGTTCCGTGAAATTTTAAACTGCTGAAGACATTTACTCCAATCATTTTTCATTGAAAATGATAAGAGGCGGGTAGTGATCATAATCTTTTGCGGATCTGCGAAATCGGCGATTTGATCTGGCCAATAGATAGAGAAAAAAAAAGAGAAAAAGAAGAGATAGAGAGGGGAGGGGCAGCGAGAGTGAGAAAGAAAAAGAGAAAAAGAAGAGATAGAGAGGGGAGGGGGGGGGGCAGCGAGAGTGAGAAAGAAAAAGAGAGAGGGAAATTAGAGACTGAGAGGGAGGAGGAGAGAAGTAAAAGAACAAGAGAGACAGAGTGAGAGAAAAGTTTCAGAGTCTGTGAACAATTTAGTGATTGACACATAATTTGAGCAATCACCGTGATGGGGAAGTGAAAAATGATGTTAGCTGGTCAAATATTTAAAATAAATGATATCCGGCTCTTTTAAAACGTGTTCTTACACTTTATATGAGGCCGAAAGCGGATGGATAGGGGTGTTATTTAACGAGAAAGAATTATATTTCATAGGGCAAGCGGGTTCGAAGACGGAGTGGGTTTGCAAGCAGAGAATTCTTACACGGAGACCACTGTACTACTAGCATAGTAGCCTACGCGTAAACAATGTCACATAATATTTTAAACAAATTGTTTTTTCTCAAGATACAGCTATTGAAAATGGTGTTTTTTTTTATTTTGATTTATAACTATTTAATTTCGGAATGGTTTTATGCTCAACAATTACATTTTAGTTCTTAATAAACCTATTACTGCAATTGTAAAAGCAATAGTAATTACATAAATGTTTCCATGCAAAGACATTTCGCCTTCATTAATGTACTTGTCTCTTAAGCACTCTCTATGAATCGGATTTAAATTGGTATTAATGCTATTCGTTTTTGTCATCATTATTTCAGATTTCACCTTAATAAAGTGTTGATTTTTTTACCTACCTACAGTGTTGAATACAGAGACCAGGGCCTCACTCGACCAAAGGTCTTAATTGTAGTGCCGTACAGAGACAGAGCGCTGAAAGTTGTTAACATGCTCATCAGCTTGCTGCTAGGCTCGGAGCAGGTTTGTGCCTCTCAAGCGATACCTTTTGTGTACCATAAAGATTATTTGGGAGTAATCAGAATATCTGCTACAATTTTTTAATGTAAACTAAAAACTTATCTCAATTATAGAAAGGATATGTAGAGGCCTTTTTCGTACATCATCCTAAGCTTAAGCCTACATGACACTACCTATGAATCACCCCTCAGGAGAGAGATAAGATGGGTTTTTAGACAGACCAGGTTCCAATGAAAAGAGAGGAGAATTGACAATGAAGTTATCAGTCATCCTAAAACAGAAAACTTTTTTTTCAGAAGAATCTTACATGAAACATTTGTCATTCACCTGTCCCCCTTCCTCCTCACCTCTGTATCTAATTCTCTGTAAGTAGGAAGAGCAGAGAGATTTGGGCTTGCTATCTCTCTCTGTTTTTCCCCCAGGTGCCCCTAGGGGATCCTATACAGCATTCTCTCGCTACACATATAATCTATATATGTGCCGCTTCCTATTTTTCCTCTCATTTATATGATGCTTCTCTCTCTCTCTCTCTCTCTCTCTCTCTCTCTCTCTCTCTCTCTCTCTCTCTCTCTCTCTCTCTCTTTCTCTCTCTCTCTCTCTCTCTCTCTCTCTCTCTCTCTCTCTCTCTCTCTCTCTCTCTCTCTCTCTCTCTCTCTCTCTCAATTAAAAGTTTAAATCTTACCTCAGGCCAATGTCAGCAACCTAAAACGCTTTGAGGGAGAATATTCTGAACTGGAGGAGTCAGGCTTAGCTGACAAGGCATACAAACCAGGTAAAGATTGGGCTCACTGAAATAGCAACTATCATACACCACTGATAAATAAGACTAAATATCTTTTTAAAGCTAACTTTTAAAATGGAAAACATTATTACACTCATCTACATGCAATCAAGAGTTTTTGCTATTATCTTTTCATCAATGTTACTAAAAGCTCTGGAACAGGTGGTCACAAAGAGGGCAAGATTTAAATCAAATAAAGATATCATTTGGGTGTGTTTGTTTTTTTAAATTACCAATGTCACACTCCCTCGTAGAGAGAAAACCACATTATTTCTATAGCAAAGATCATGGAGCGCTGTCTGACTTCAAAAGATTATAAGTATTTTGTTTGCTTTTATCATGTGTAGTGGATGCAGTCTTATCAGTATAATTTTGTATGCTTGCTGAGAAGAAACATTCAGATTTAAGAAGATGTGTCAAATCTGTGCTAGGGTACGCACTTCAGTTCAGTCAGGTCCAATGCACTTTGGGGCAATAGACATAATCTGATAATTCAAGGAATTTTTACTGAAATGTTCAGTCTTTCTCAAAAATTGTTTTGACAAGGGACTATATTATGTTACTAGAGAGAGAGAGAAGAGAAGAAAGAGACGGAGAGGGAGAGGAGAATGTTGAGCGATATTGAGTTTGACTTTTAGTTTGTTGCTCAGCGTTCAGCATAAGCACAATATAATAAAATGTATATTGTGGACACATCCCAGGACTAATGCCTGACAATTCCATGTGCTGCCATTACGAAGACAGAGCAAGGATACCATGACTGCTAGCTCAGCCAGTCACATTATACTTACACTGACTAAACCAGTAGGAGACAAAATCGAACACATACTTTTTGATACCGATCCAGAAAATTAATCTCCCAATTGGGAGACCAACGCTCTACAACTTGTGCCTCTTCCCAGTGTTTGCCTCCGCTGAGCGTGATCTCAATAGAGAAGAAAAGAAGAAAAAGCAGAGGAGAGAGAGAGAGAGAGAGAGAGTGTTTGTATGTGAGAGAGAGAGAAGAGTCAGTGAGAAAGAGAGAGAGAGAAGACTCAGCAAGAAATAGATGCATACTAGGGAAGTCGGGTGGAAATGATCCCCGACATACGGTTAGGAATAATCAATATTTTTACTTCTTTGAAGAGTAAAGGTTGCAAGCGATCCCCATTTGTCAAAAACGTATATATGTTTAGAAAATGATCCATGGTCAATATGGTACTTAAGGTTATACTGTCAGTCGGACATAATCATTTAGAGAAATGAATGGCTATGGAAAACATAAAGTTTCAAAAATAAATTCCTACTATAAGTATAGTAAAACAGAAGAACTGACCCCTGTGGTCGAATATTACCCCCAACATACCATTAGGGTTAATTGTAAAGAAAAAGGTGCATCTTCTGTCTCCATTTTAATTTTATTATTATTATTAGAATGTGATTTATTTAGATAATAAACTATACAAAAAATATTTTCAGAGGACTTCAAGAGACTTTTTGAGGGGAACACAGATGACAACTTCAGAATAGGATTGAGCGTGTCCAAAAAAAGCTTGCGACTTTACTCCCCATTTTATGAGTCGGACATTATTTTAGCCTCTCCGTTGGGCTTGAGAATGCTCATTGGATTAGAAGGGTGAGCTTGTTATTATCTCTGTAATAATCGTAACTTTTCTTGTCAAGGGCGCAGCAAATTGGTACAAATACAAGCTCTTTCATATAATGTATAACATTGATTAGTAAATATTTTACCTTATGAGCTAAAAAAGGAGTTTATACTGTAAAAAACAATATTCTGATGCAGAAATGGTGAAGACTGTGACTACACCAAAATATTTCATTTTTAAATGCATACGTCTTGTTGTTTTTTTGTTTGTTTTTTTATCAAAACCATTAAATTTTGTCATTGAATTTACAAATATTGTATCCTCTTTGCCAAATAGATGGAAATCATAATGGCATTTTCTTTAGTAGTTTGTTCATTTCAATTTTTAGAGATAAAATTTAAGAGACCATTTCTTTTGTTTCTTGCAGTGATAAGGAAAGGGACTTTGACTTTTTATCGTCTATCGAGGTAATGATTGCAGATCAAGTGGATGTTTTTCTCATGCAAAACTGGGATCACTTCTTGGTATGATGGCTGCTTTTTATTTGTATAATTTGAGTCACCTGTCTCCTAGTCTTCCAGAATAATTGTAGATGCTGCTCTTGCTAAGGCATATCTATCCTATTCTTACATGCCTTGTGCTTATGTTGATGGTACATTTGGAATTTTTTCTCTTAAACCTATCTGTATTAAATGCTCACGGTTATAATCTTTTTAGCTGCCACCTGTTGGCTGTGTTAGGGACTCAGTAATCCTATTTGAACACTTTCCGTTATAATTTAGATTTTTTATTTTTTGCATAGATTATTTAGATGTTATCCAAATAATGCAAACAAGGGGGTTTGGACTATTAAGATAACAGGTTATCCAGATACTGAAAACAAGAGGGGATGGCATGTTGACTACAGTATATTTAGTTAACTGGTTTGTCCAGAGAATAATAAGGTTGTTTTTTTTTTTTTTATCACATTTAGGTAACAGTAACACTAATAACAGAATATCCAGATAATTAAAATGAGATTATTATTTTTTTTGTGGGTTTATTTTTTCTTCTCTTTTCACTATTTAGATCTATAACGTGTTATCTAGATCTTACGGATTTTCCACATAGTGAAAAGAAGGGGGTTTAATCATTATTTAGATAACAGGTTATCCAGGTAGTGAAAGCAAGGGGGGTTTGATGACTATCAGATAATGAAAACAAGGCGATTTAAACTGTAATGACTTCTTAGATAATAGGTACCAGGTAATGAGAACGAAGGTTTAATGAATTATTGACTATTGAGACAAGTTAGCATGAAAACTAATTAATGGGAATGGGGCGTTATCTAAATTTAGTTTGACAGGTTTTTCCAGATAATGGCACTTTGGAGTAAAATGATAAAAAAAATATATTCTAATTTCTAAACCACCAATCCATGCCAAATTTAGCAGATAAGCCTTCACCTGCTAATGCAACTCCTCTTTTTCCTGTGACTTCTACTATAGTAAATGTTTTAGTGCTTATCCTACCCTTTTCCTGCTGCTTTTGTTCCTCCCCTACTTTCTCAACACATGAGTAAGGTGTCTATTTTTGTTGATTCATTTCTTGTCATCCAGCATATGTGCAAGCACTTACACCTGCAACCGCGTGAATCTCACGGAGTGGATTTCTCAAGGGTGCGCATGTGGTCTATCGATGGATGGTTAGTGCTACAATCACAAGGTTTTCTTTTTTAAATCAATAAAGAATAATATATAGTCGGCCATGCAGTTTTCTAAATATTTTGATTATTGTTTCCTCTTTGTTAAACAGAGTGTATTTTTTATTTATTAACACTCAATAATTTGTTACAAATGATTTAATAAATCACTTTTTTTTTTTAATTGATAGTGCATTCACATCAACAAAGAGGCCTAATTGGAACAAAAAACAACAGTCAAACAATGAACTATTTTTTATCAATTATCAATGAAATGTGATAATGTTGCCAATCAAATAATGTTTTGTACATATTTGTGATAATTTTTGTTTTCCTTTTCCTTTTCAGGAGCAAACACTTCCGCCAAACTCTGCTGTTTGGTTCAGTGCTTTTACCTGAGATTTTGACTGTCTTCAATAAGCACTGCCACAGTATCCTCAATTAGAATCTTTACTCGTGTGAATTCACGCTGATAGCGGATTGCCTTAGTCCTGATACACTTTTCAAACACGAATGAGGATCATTTCTTATTGCAGTATAAGTTTTTAGTGACTTAATGGTCAGTCAACTCAGAAATAAGGATAATTTTCAAACTTAAGTTTTGGTTATATCACACTTCACAATATCATCTATGTTGTTTTTTTTCGTTGTTTTTTTTTTCTCTTAGGTTTTACTTTAATATTAAAGTCAAATCATGAAACAAATGTGCTTACAAAATAAGGAATGCCATGTTGTTTTCTCAATGTGACAAGTTTGCTTTGTTGTTTTTGTGTTTGTGTGTGTGATTTTTCTTTCACCCCATTATCCTTGACAAAGCATTCATAGATTATACAGGTAAAGTGTTAGTGCAGAGAAACAACCTCCCTGGAACAATCAACTCCACACTTTCTGATGCGCCTCAGGTCAGTATCAAAGTGTGGCCGTTTTGTAAAAAAAATTGGCATTACTTCATTTGTGCACATTTTGATAGATTTAATTTTCTTCTCATTATTGTACTAAAAATTATGTAAATTTTCTAGAATTGATGAACTGTCAGATTTAAAGATGATTTTGCAAACAAATTTTTGTATGTTGTTAATTGTGTAAAGGTTCAAACTTTATAGATGAATTTGAATTTTCTTTCCAATTCATTCTTTTCCAGATTTTCCACCGCATTTCTTGTGATAATCCTGACAGTCTGTCTCAAAGAAAAGCCAAATTTGAATACTTCAAAAAGAAGGTGAGACAAGGTGGCTTTCAATTCAAGATCAAAGACTTTAAAAAAAAAAGAATATGTGCTCTATAAGTCATAGAAAATTTAGGCTTTGGTCGAAACAGATTCAGAAGTTATAGTCAATCCAGAGTCATTACACACGTTGTTTTTTTTTTTAGCTCACCATAGCTGCTGAATATTGTCTTGTGACTTGCAAAGATCTTCATTGGTGGTTCCCGTAAGAGTTAAATAGTTTTGTCCATGCCTGCCAAGGGTTTTATGTAAAAATGAGTAAGTAAAACTAAAGCGAAGTCAGAAAAAAGTACATTTTTATGAAGCTCACATGGAATTTTTTAAAAACTGCTGCGTCTGTATCAGGCTTGCCTCAAAGTATACCATGTTTTATAGCGAGTAAATCTTACAAGTAGTTTAAGAATATTTTCTCATCTTGGTGCCTTCTCAGATTATCCCATACCACACCTCGGCTGGAATGAAACAGACTCTCATTTTCTGCAACTACTTCAGCTTTGTGCATCTTCGCAACTTTTTCAGAGAATCCGAGATTGACCACCTCTTCATGAATGAGTTAGTACTTATTTTTTTTATTAATTTTGTTCTGAAGATTTTACTTGAGAATATAAAATCTAAATGAGTAAAGTACTTTGATGTTAGCTTTATTTTTAGCATTTACATCTTATATTGGGACAGATATGTCTGTTCTTAGTTATTCACTTTAATTTCACGACTGATTAGGAGTAGTAAAATTCAATTTTTCTTTAAGATAATAATATGCACCTTTGTAATGCTAAAACAGGCACATCATCTTGTGCCAGATTTTACTAGCATTGTTTTTATTACCTTGAAGTGATAGATGTCGCATTTGGATTAAAAATGTATTTGCAAGGTAGGGTTTACTGATAAAATATCAAGCTATTTCAAAAGATAGCCAGTTGGTGGTCTAGAATAGATCCTCTCATTATATATAATCCTTTCTTATTGGTTTTAATAGATACGACACAGAGCAGAAAATGCGGAATGCCAGGATCCACTTTAGAAAGAGACACCCGCATTTCATGCTCTACACCGAGAGGCTGCACTTCCACTACAGGTTCTACTTGTCTCATATTCTCCAGCACGGCTGCCCCACTAAAGCATTTTAAGGCTTATACATATTTGTCAGCTACTAACTTTTAATATGAACCTAAAGTTATGTGTGTTCCAGCACAGAGCACCTTGGATACAGACTGATATTTTGGTCTGTAAATATATCCTCGTTCCATATCCTCTTTGAACTGTCTTGTTGGATACATTGTTCACAATTCATTTATGAAGGAGAATAAACATAGCAAAAATATATTGATTTTTAAGAAAAGTTACATGTACAGTGAAAAAACATAAGCTGCAATGTACATGTACCTTTATTTTATTTTCATTTTATTAAATGTGCTAGAGAGTAGCAGTGTAAGGTATAGATTTTTTTTGGATTATTGCTTTATACCATGATGTGTACCTTTACAGAAGATATAACTAGATCTATAGATGTTTAACCTGCTATAGTAATACATGTGGATAGGCAATTACTAGTTGCTCCCAAGTCAACTCTTTTAAGCCTCAGTCATACCTCTACCCTTTTACTTTTACATTGCCCCTTTACTTTAAATTTGTCAGCTGCTTGATTCCACACCATATTTAGATCTACACCATTGTCTGTTGGCCTGATAAAATTGTATGCCACTTTGCTTAATATGTTCATAACTTTTTTTTATGTCAGATGATAAGTTGACATTAAATGAAGTTCTTATGGAAGCAGCATATTTTTATTCTAAAACTCTAAATAAACTGTAAACTTAACATCTTTAATGAAAATCGTGAATATCTTTTGTCTGAGACCACTTTAAATTTACAAACATTTTTGCTCACTTTGCACTCAGGTTTCGGCTGCGAGGCATCCACCATATTGTGTGGTTTGACCTGCCCCAGTATCCACACTTCTACTCAGAGATAGTCAACCTGATGGAAACATCGTGGCAAGCTTGCACCACAACGGCACTCTTCACCAAGTGAGAGACTTTTCTTTTCTTTATTATGCCAAATTACGCCTTACGCGCGGTCCTTGCCGTATTACGGCGAGTTGAAAATAGTACATATCTATAACTTCAGTTTCTAGCCACGGGTTCAAATGTGGCCCAACAAAATAGACTTCATACAAACAATATAGGACTATCTATATTACCTACCCGATCATAATTATGGTACTTTCGTTTTCACTTATTATTCAACACAATGACTATTACCATTAGTTTTATTGGTTGGTTTACGTTCCTGTGGTCTATTACCCAACTTTATTTCACTGGTGCTTGTGATCAGTGCATAGGGATGTGCATGCTGCGCCCACATGCAAGCAATGAGGTACCTTGAAAGGAGTGACTTCGTCTCAGATTTTATGCTTGCAATAATCTGAGGTAGGGATGCAGAAGCCATCAATCTGCATTGAAGGTTGCCTTTCTTGTTTATGCATCGCTTGATGACACAGGGCAAGTTGGACTTCATGCGCCCTTGTCCGCGTATACTAGATGTAATTGTTATAGCCTAGTTGTTGGCGCATAGATTTCGACTTCCCTATTAAACCAAAGCTTTTCCTGCAACTGGTATACACGGCCGAGAAAGTTGTATTATACCATTATATTATTCCATTATATTGGCTTCGTTCATAGACCCCACAGACATTTTTTATCTTGGAATCAGAATGTTGAATGCATCAGTCAAACCTCAAAATCATGATGAAATCTAAACCGAAAGTACAGTGTAGTGATTGTTAAAACAAGTAAAAAGAAATAGTGCCTGAGTCCGCAAAAACAGCCTTTCATCAAGCTAAGTTAAGATGTCTATCGCGGAAAAATTAACATAAAAATTTTGCCAAACCTAAAAATGGTGCATGGTATGCCCTGCCATGCCCAAAGTCAGGGGTCGTTTGAGCAAGCAAACAGCACTATTAAACTTAAAGGTACCGTCTACTGGTATGCTGGTAGCATGAATGGCAGATAAGGACTCTCAGGACTGGCCTACAGGCATCGAATTTGTTCAAAGACAGACAGACTTATGAGACGATAATAGAATGAATGTGAGAAGCCTAGGTACAATTTTATTGATACATGTAACCCTATCATTTGGCTCACACTCTCTTTACAGATTTGAGGCCCAAAAGCTGGCGGAGGTTGTCGGAAGCAAACAGGCAGCTCTAATGGTCAACTCTGAGAAAGCTGTCAACATGATAACAGTGTCCTGATCACAGTTAAAAGTTTAAATTTAATCTTGCTTTTCTATATCAATTGTAATAAAATAATAATTTTTAAAAAATAGTAATAAAATTAATCAAATGCTGATATTTTAATGAAAATAAAGTGCTGAACTGCTAGAGTAAGATCTAATCTACACTCATGTTTTAAAATAATTATTAAATTTAAATTTTTATTTTTCGATCCGTTAATTTGGCAGGCATAGGAAAGACAATACATGACTTAGGAAAGAGACTCTCTGTGCAATTTATAATTTATGGGTAAACCTAACCCCAAGATTTAGAATATTTCATTAATTTTTTTTTTTGTGAACAACTCAATTGCCTCCCCTAGAAAAGTATAATTTCAGTTTAACACTATAGAGTTAACTGTTTTGTTGTACAAAATGTACATTGAACGATTGTCTTATTTGTGTACAGGAGTTTTGGTATGGAAATTATAAAAATTTCATGTTGAAAGCAACCGCTACTACTAGTTTTGTGATTGAGTGCTCATGTGAAACTTGTGCAAATGTAGTGTATGCAAGTGGTGCAAATAAAAGTCATGTAAAGTATTTTATCATGATACAATTTGAAAGAGTCTTTTTTTAAATTTATGTCAACCTCGTCACATGGAATTCTCGCGCTGTAGTAAGAACAGAAAAAATATCTTTAAAAAATGGCACAGCTGACATTTCAGTGTTGCTTTAAATATTGTCCAAAGGAAAGGCTACTTAGTGAAAATATTCTGCAAAGATTTGTTTTCACTTTTGTTTTAGTGCTTTATTCCATTTGCTGAACTCATAACTATGAAATTTGATCGTGAAAATTCAGCTTTTTCCATTCCAATCCCACTACACTCTTAAAGTTAGAACTAGTAACAAAGCACCAGAAGTTACATGTTCTTTGATTAACCCCCCTAAAAAATGTGGGTTTGCCATTTTCTCAGTATGCTGGATACAAATTGATACATTTTATCGGTCACAAGTATTCTAATTACATTTAAGATTTATACATTTTTGTAATGTGAAAAATTTTGGGGTAGAAAATTATGATTTTTGCATTATAGTTCTCTATGGACCAAAATCAAGTGGACGCAATGCCCCCTTTCCTTCCTCTTATTTTTTTTTCTTTTAACAACAGTAAAACGTTCAGCTATTAGTCTTGGTATCCATGTAGATTAGGCCTAAAACGCGCACAAACATACACAAATAGACAGACGATTGGTGTGAATGGGCACACGTTAGTGCATTAGACGCATGAACGGTACCACAATAACGCTGATATTTTATGTGAATGTATCATTAACAATCCTACAAAAATTCATGATTTCGGATGTGTTGAGAAAAGATGATGCAAATTGAAATTCTAAAATGTTATAAATCACTCTTCAGAGAGAATGAAATATTTTTAAAATCATCAATGGGATTGCAAAATTATACTTTTTATAGTCCTCTGAGAGCAAGTTTCATAGATTCTCACATGCTCTGTATTAAATCTTTTTTTTTATCTTGCATCTACATGTATTTCAAAAAAGAAAAACAGAACACAAAAACTTCAAATCCTTTAGGTACCTTTCTTTTATTAACAAATAACAAAAAGACTTTCATGAAGTTTCATCTTCATTAAAGAAGAAAAAAAGTTCATAATAAAGTTTAGCTGATGAGGAAAGCTCAACACCTGAAGTCATAAAAACATTTTTCATTTAGCCTTTTTTATCATTTGTGGAACTTAATGACAGTGGCTTTGCAAAACAAAATATATTTTGTAAATAAATCCATTAAGCAGTTCCTTGTCCAGTACATAACTATCCAAAACTGAGTGCGTAGGGATCAAATTCGACCCCTATTTTGGAGGCAATAAATGAACAATACAAATTTATTTGTCCATTACAGGTACCGTGAATATTAAATGGCTGTCCATTTTCATTCACTGGTTCAAATCATCTTCAACTCTGCCACTTGTAACATAATTCATTGTGGTTTAATTAAAAAGAGATGCCAGATTCATCGACAGTTATGTTCTACGTGTACATTATTTCTAAAAATATACTTGAGAAATCAAGTGCCAAAACTGCAGGACAATTAGCTTAATCAGCCACTCAAGCAAGGTAATGCTAAAGATCACTCTGAACAGACTGCAAAATGAAGCAGAAGAACAAGCAGGGTTCAGGCCTGATCGTAGCACCGTCGAACAGATCTTCAACTGCCGCATAATGATGGAAAAGCACCTCCAGCATCAAAAAGAACTCTTTCACAATTTCACACTTTCAAAAAGCATTTGATAGAGTATGGCATGATGGACTTTGGCATGTTTTGCGCCGTTTTGGCATAGAAGAGGGACTTGTCCAAATCATGAAGTCGCTATACAGTTCAGCTAATAGCGCAACTCCTGAACAACAACGCCAGCAATTACTTCAAGACAACAGTCGGTGTACGACAAGGTTGCCTTCTCTCACCAATCCTTTTCAATTTGTACTTACAAAGCATCATGAGATTAACATCACATAACTTCAAATCCTCAATCTCCATTGGAGGACGAATAATTTCTAACCTAAGATATGCCGATGATATTGACCTGATAAGAGTAAGTAACGATGAATTGCAATAGCTTACCGATAGATTGTCAAACAGTGCTCGAGAATATGGCTTGGAGATCAGCAGCGAAAAGAGCAAAGTCATGGTCAACAGTGGAGATAAAACAACAGTACAGATTAGCATGAACGGCCAACAGCTAGAAGAAGTAATGGCTTTCAAATACCTCGGGGCTACGCTCACAAAGAAAGGACGCTCCACTGTGGAAATCAGTATAAGGCTCGCCATCGCAACAGATAGCATGACCTAACTAAACAAGATCTGGAGCAGTAAAAATATAAGCTTCTCTACAAAAATAAAATTGTACAAAACTCTCGTCCTGTCCACCCTACTCTACGGCTGTGAGAGCTGGACGCTAACAGCTGACTCTACTAAAAGGATACAGGCATTCGAGAACAAATGCTACAGACACATGTTAGCGATCTCATGGAAGGACCGTAAGACGAACGAATTTGTGCAAAGAGAAATAAAGGCACGAGCAGGACAACAAGAAAACCTGATAGGGATAGCCACAAAATTAGCCATTACAATTAATTTTATTTTGTTTTTTTTTGCTCTGTCATCCAGGAAATCCTGCCTGTTAGAACACCATATGGCATTCATCCATCGTTGGAACAAGATGTCGCAGCCCCTCAGCCTGAGGAAGAACGACGAGTTCCTGTAGATGACATGGTAATAAATTCTGAGGCGATGCTTCTAGGCTTTCTTACAGAACACAACCTGCCCCTGTCAATGTCAACCCCTCTTATAGAGCTGAGTCAGGAATTTTCAAGGGTTGAAGATGGACAGGACGACTGCATCTTACAAGCTCAAGTATGGTCTGTCAAAGTCTATGGAGGACAGCTTGTTGGAGATATTAAGAACTTCACCATTTTCCTTGAACATTGATGAGGCCATGAACTCAAACAAGCAAAAAGTCTTAGGGATTCTCGTCAGCACCTAATCAGGTGTCGATGGCAAAACATCAATTAACCACGTTGCGTCAATTGAGCTTGTGAAAGTCACCAGTGAGGCCTTGGATGCGTTGTTCTCGAGACTTGAAATTCCCTGGGAGAATCTTGTCTCTGTATTGATGGACTCCTGTAACGTAATGAGAGGGTCAAAGGGCGGGTTCGAAAAACCCATCCGTGACAGGAGAGCCCTTCACTTGTTGGACATAGATGGTGACTCTTGTTATCATGCTCATAATGCGGCAAAAGCCTTCTGTCGACCATTCAGCTTCCATGTTGAAAATTTACTGAGAGATCTGCACACAGATTTTCGATGGTCTCCAGAACACAGGGATTTCTTGGGACATCTGCAGATTACTTGGTGTAGCCCCAACCTGTCCCGAGCAGTACGTTCCTCACAGATGGCTGTCTGTGCTCAATGTTTCTGTAGACACTCTACGGCTCATTGATGCCTTCACGATTTTCTACTCTTCGTACATACAACCTCTACAAAGAGATTTACATGGACAAAATAAAAGCAGCCCAAGCAAACATTTCAGCCAGGGGTAAGGAGGCTTTAAAGGCCATAAATAAGAACATTGCTTCTACAGTTGAAAGTCTGACAAAAGAAGGAAAGGAGAGGAAGTCCAGGATAACGGAGAAACTGTTCACCAATCGACCACAGACTCTCCTTATCCTCAATTTCTACACTTCAGTTCTCCCCCTCCAGACTTGATTATTGCAATTCCTTATTGTCTGGACTTTCCAAAGAGACCATAAGCAAACTTCAACGTATTCAAAATAGTGCAGCTCGTCTTGTCTTGAGAAAAAGAAAAAGAGACTATGTTACTCCTTTGTTAAAGAAATTGCATTGGCTTCAAGTCCAAGCGAGAATAGACTACAAGATTGCAACTCTGTGCTACAAATGTATTTCTAATGAAGCCCCTGCTTATCTTTGCAATCTTGTCCATCAACACTTCCCAAGTCACCCTCTCAGATCTGGTGACAAATCATTGTTAACGGTGCCATCAAAAGCAAAGATGAAGTGTTGTGAGGGTGCTTTTGTACATCATGCCCCTGTGATTTGGAATGCATTGCCACTGCCCCTGAGAAAAGCATCTTCATTGCAGCAATTTAAGGCAGGGCTCAAGATCTATCTTTTTGATTTTTACCTTAATGAGAGCCCTTCTTTTTCAATGTGATTATTCATTATTGCTTATCTGTCAAACGTTGAATATGAAGCAAGTGAGCGAGCGAGTTGTGAATGGTTGTATGTTTTCTTATGTGTTGCATGTTTGCTTCTTTGTTATGCATTGTAAAGCGCTTCGAGCCATGTTCTTGGAAGAAGCGCTATATAAATGATCTTCATTATTATTATTATTATTATTATTATTATTATTATTATTATTATGGAAAAGTATGTCCTGTTCTTCCAGCGCAAAGAGCCACACATCCATGAGCTACACACTGAACAGGAAACACTTCTCGGGGATTTCCTCATGTGTTTTACACGCCCTGAAGTTTTGCCAAGTGCACTGAAATCATTCAACGTGGAGAGTAGCTCTTCACACCTTCCTACAACGCTGGTGTTCTTCGGGCAAAAAACCAAGAAACTCCTGAGAGCTAGAGCCAAACAGGATCTAATCCGCACCAACTTCGAAAAGAAAGCTCTCTGCTCGTACGTAGCTGCTACAAAGGTGTTAATGTCAAAAATGCCTCTGAGCAATCCTGCTTTGAAGGCATTCAGTGCTTTGGACCCAAGAGTCAGGTCGTCAACAGCTTGTCTGCAACATTTAATGAGGTTGCCAGGTTTGATGCCAACGGTAATTCTGGAGGACGATGAGGAATTCTTTGACTTAAAAGTTCGGAGATATCAAAGTGACTCAGCACTTCCAGATCCAGATTTACCAATTGGCAAATGGTAGTCTGCTGTCGACACTTCAAAGTATCCTCTTTTGTCAAGAGCTGCTAAAGTTGCCCTCACATGTTTTCATGGGCCTATCATTGAGTCCACCTTCAGCATGATGGGACTCATTGTCAATAAACACAACACCCAGCAAATATTCTTCAAAGGTAGATCCAGAGAAAGATGCTGTTGACAAAAACCTGACGAGGAACATGAGGCAAAGCTGGAAGGTGAATGATGAGAGGAAGACAAACAACAGGGCACAACAACAGGAAGTTGAGAACAGGAGGGGCATGGTTCCTCTCAAACCAACAAAAAGGAAAGCAAATGAAACAATTAAATCTGCTGCTAAACACAAGAGGCCCAACTCATGCACAGATCAATCTTCAACAACTGCACCACCACCACCCCCACCATCATCATCTCTTCCATCAACTTAATCATCAACTGAATCATCAAATCATCCAACAACTGCACCATCGTCATCATCATCTGTGAGAAAGAAACAGAGCTCTATTACATCTTTTTTTCACACAAAAGTATAACACCTGCGACAGATCAGGATAGCAGGGTAGAAAATTCATCTATCAACAGGAGAGATAAGGCTACTCCTTCCCTCTGCTAGGCTGTTCACATGTGAAGTGGTGTTATAACAGATGTGATGTAACAGTCTGCTGAATCGTCAGCTCCTCATCTGTCACCATTTGCTCCATCAAAGTTCACATCATCATCATTTCTCACCCATCAAATGCACCATCAGCTCTCCCACCATCAGCAGAACCTCAGCTCTAGATGATTATGCCTCGTAATCTTTATATTAATTACTAACGACCTTGTGGCATTCTTTTCTCATTTCAGATGCTATACTTATGTAAATGTCAAATCAAGATTGTTTCAATTTTAAAAGATAAAAACCATCCTCTTTATAGCCAGTTAAGTTTTTCTGAGCGCTCAGGGAGGCCAAGAGCCTTACAATGTAGACTTGAAAGATACAAAAATTTGTTTCTGCCTAGAGCACTTAAACTTTTGTAAAAAAAAATGTGATACAATTTTCTATTTCAGACCAAGCTGCTATGCAAGCTACTACTATTATTTAAATAATAATACTGATAATAATTATTATTATTATGACTATTGTTATTGTTATTGTTATTATTATTATTATTATTATTATTATTATTATTATTATTATTATTATTATTATTAGATGCTGTGATGAGTATCGATATTTGTAATAACTCATGTCGTAACTGTCTATACTGTTTTGTTATGCTGCATATACGGACCATCAAATGTGCCTTTAAAGGACAAATAAAGTTATATCTTGGCTTATCTTATCTCTTATTATTGTGAGCATTGCTGTTGAACCAGTGGAAATAAATATCTGAAACGTCAAAGCAAAGAGTCTGTACTCATTTATGCTCACAATTACACAAGACTGATTCCCGTACTGACGAATGAGTGAATCAAGCAACATTCAACGTTCAGCTCCTGACTGCACAAACAACATGGCCCTCCTCCACCAACCCAGATATTCTCATACGCCTCGTCGACCTGCATGCACGGACAGCTCACCCAGTTACCACACCGTCCCCACCGGTACCCACAACTGGAGCAAAGTCTAAAGTCTCTTCTAGCTAGGAGAGGCTCTTTTTGGACCACAGAAAAGTTTTAAAAATTTGGCCGTGTTAACTTTCCTATGAAATGGCTTTGACCAATTCCTATCCCTGAATATTGCTCCAAAAGCCATCCCTCGGAGTTAGCATGACTGAGTAAGAAAGTGTTGAGGAGCTAACAACAAAGTACTCCCGGCCTTCCAAATGTACAGGACTTTGCCTAACGTAAGGTTTTCAAAAATGCCTGTTGTACTTGTAGAGCATGTTTCAAAGACATCTATTTAAGGCGTCCACAATTCATTGACCTCAGGCATCACCAGAATCGTCCATGCCGTAAGAAATGAAAATGGTCTTAGTCCATGCTGTAAGAAATGAAAATGGCCCTGTTACAGGATCCCTGTTTGGGCCTTGCATGTTGCAGAAGATGAAAGCGCTGAATGAGATGCTGCTGGTGTCACTATCAACCCAGCTCTTCCAAACCTTCACATGCGGAAACAAAAGGTTTCCCTTTTTACTTTTTAGGGCCAGCGCAAGCCTTGGCAATCGAAGGGAGGGGTTCTGAAAGAGCATTGGCTCGCGGTAGAGCAACGCATAAAGTTAAGCATATATTATTAGCTTTACTTTGCTTTAAAATTATAAACGAATTGTCACCAAGTTACATTGCAGAGCTTGTAAAATTCAGTGGACCATTACGCACATAAAGATCATCCTCTGATACTCTGCGACTAGTAGTTCCAGCAGTCAATTTATGTGGTTATGGTGAAAGATTTTTCCACAGTGGTCCGAAAATTTGGAATGATATTCCTCTTGGTATATGAAGGTCACAGACATTGGCACATTTTAAGAAAATGTTGAAGACATAATTATTTCAATGCTATTACTAGTCTTGCATTTTCTTCTTGTGTACATTGCATAGAGAGCTCCTAGTGAGTTGATATGCGCTATAAAAATATCATTTATTATTTATTAATATTATTAAAATTTCAGTAGTTTTATGTTGTAGATAATGAGCTCCTGGAGTTTCCTCACAAAAACTGTGGATCTGACATTGTCTTTGCTGGGCACTGGTTAAACCTGCCTGGCAAATATGGAAAAACACCAGTGAGGCATTCCTTCCAGATGAGCCTTATGAATATTACAGGTTACAGAACTACAATATTATTATACTTCATCTTACATGTAAAATTTGTCTAATTTACCAATTCTCACACATATGGTCGTGAAAAGATGGCTTGTACAAATAAGGTTGCCACAAAAAGGTTTTGGTTACGGGGTCACTAGATCAATGAATGTCGACTTGAATGCTCATGTGCAACACACTTCATAAGACAGTGCACTTATTTCACTGAGCCCGGCAAGTCAATTCAGTCTATTTCCAGTTCCTGTTCAATCATAAATTCATGTTTTCCAACTACCAACTTCCATACACAAAATAGTGACCTTTAAAAGAGTGTAAAGTTGGATCCATTCAGTTCACAATTGTGAGGTTGTTTGCAAACTTTCTTTCATCAAATTCTACTGATATGCATCTTACTATCCAGGTAATAATAGTTACCTTCAGTTATAGTGTTGCGTCTGGTTCAGCCACTAGCTATAGTATAAATCTTGAAGCAGTTTTTGGTTCCCATTATTAGGCTGCTGTTAGCAGGCGAATTATTCTAAAACTGGACATATATGACTACAGGCTCAGCCACTAGCTGTAAATCTTGAAGCCATTTTTGATGGCCATGACCAGGCCTGTGTTTCCAGGAGAATTGCCCCAGGCCTGGGCGTACATGGCTATAGGTAAGCTGTCCGGTGAGGCTGGGTAGGGAGGGGGGATGTTCTGTAACAGGGAGCCACTCCGGACGTCCCATAGTTTGCTGTAGCTGTCCGATCCCGCTGAGAAAAAGGGGAAAAAAATGGAAGACATTATCAGACTTTTAATCTCTGTATCTGAAATGCAAGTGCAGCGGTGTACCAGATTAAGAATCACAAAATACATCCCAAATTAATGTCAGTAGTATATTACAGAAAAAAACAACAACGCTGTAATTCTTAATCAGGGCATATAATGAAAAGACAAGTAGTTATATTATTTTTCCTATTTTTTAATAAGGCGATTGATTCTGAAAAAAAAAAATTAAGAATGGCTAAGGCAAGTTATACTTATATCTTGTATGGCATTGGTGCAGCAACATACCTTGGGTCGTTAGTATAACATCGCAGTAACTTACCACTCGCTGTAAGCCTTCTTATTTCCACATCTTGCAAGCTTACCACAACTTTGTATTTACTTTGAATTTTCAGTTTTTATTGCTTTTGTCCATACATTCCATAGGGTCGGACAAACGCTCAAATACACACAATAAGAATTAAGCTAGAGAGAATAGATTCCTTTCTAGTAAGTTCTAGATTTAGATTTGGAACGACTAGTCAAAGAAGAACAATGCAGTATGTAAAATTTTAACACAAACACACGGAAAATGTGCATCACTGTATTAACTGTTGTTTTATTATATACTTATTATAACGTATATCTTGATGAGGGGAGGTTGTATAAGACAGAATGTGTAATGTATTCACTGTTGTTGGGTTTATTTATAAGAGACAATATGTATAAATGTATATTTATGTATAAATGTACATCTATATAGTTATATATTTCTTTGTTTGTCTTTTAGAACTAAGTCCAATAATAATGCATGTCATAATTTGTGGCTTACTTTGCTTTGCTAGAGTGACAGAAAAAAAAAGAAAATTATTTTTACTTCCCTGCTTCTCCTCTTTGTAAACAATATGTAACACTATATGGTACGCCCCAGTGTGTGTGAGATTAATTTTTAGAACAAAACAGGAAGAAGAACAAAAATAGGTGATTTTTATATGTTTGTTGAATATAGGGTGTTCTTCGAGTCTGAGTTTGTTGTATTTGAGTTGTACTGTCATTCTAAGCTCTGTTAACTTTTACATATTTATTTATAATAATTGCCAGCATACTTTAGAACCAGACTATTATTTTTGCCACATCTTTCACTTTGATTTGCAAGTATTTTTATTGACAAACTGATGTCCTCACCTCCACACACAACCAACTCTTGCTCATCCAGGTGGAACGGCAACTGATAATGAGAATTCACAAGCCCCTCATATTTTCTCACAATCCTTGACATACGCTGGTCCCAAGTCATTATCTGGGAAAAAAGAAATAAACTAATCAGGCTAATGAGTCATCATCTATATACAGTGGTACAGTGATTCTTTTATTTCATCACAAGTTATGGATATATTGAGGTCCAGGTAAAAAAATCGTTTGTTATTATTTATGTTATGACAGTGTGGGGACCCCAACTTTTAATACATTGAAAACCTCAAAAAATGAAATCTGATAATTGGAATTTCTCATGAACTGAATTTTGCAAGAGGGATTATTTTCTCTATAGCTCTGTTAGAATCAGACTCAACACCAATTGACATTACAAAAATACTATCTGTCAATAGGTGCGGAAACTGTACGCCTTGCCACGGTCGAAAATGCCAAGATCCGCGACTGTGACCCCAAACTTTGCTCTTAAGTTTTTCAGCTTGTACTGGCTCAAATTAAATAAAATTTAAATCTATGTGAAAACAATTTTCTTATATATTGTGTCAAAACTATGTAGCGATCTGTTTTGTCAAAGTGTTATTGTCGAGTGTTTAATATTATTGGGTTTTCAAGAGTTGTCGATGAATCACGTGTAGATCACTTTTCGTCAACGCATTGGTCTTACATTTTTATCTCTTTCTCGACCGCCAGTGGTCTTATAAAAATAGATCATACATCATTGGAAAGGGTATGATCTTTTCTTTATTTTTTTTTTTTGTTTGTTTTTGTGCTAACTTTTGTTCATGGGTTAAGTTTTAGTGATTTTTTTTTATTTATTTTTTTTTAGGTTTATCTTTTTTTTTTATTGAGTATTTTTTTTGTAGAGTCCCATATCAGTTAAAGCTTATTGTCTGCAGTTTGTAAAAACATATGATATGTGAAAATCGATCGTATGGTGATGAAGTTATAGACAAAATAGCAAATGTGTATTTTTGTCATTTTTGGAAGTTTCCTACAGTCTCAGCATGAAAGGCGTGTGCTTATATTTTTTTCCTTTTTTATGTACTTAATGTGCTAAACTTTCATAATATAAATTTTTATTTTCTTTTTACAAATCATTTTTGGTTTAGTTACACAAAAACATTTTTTTTTTTTGTGTTTTTAACGCAACACTGATATTGCAACACTTAAAATGTTCATAAAATATTTATTTACCAACCGATTTTCAAAACTTAAAAAGCATAATTTGTTATTTTCCCACAAACAAACAACATGCAACACTTAAAACATTCATAAAATATTTATTTTACCAACCTATTTTCAAAATTTAAAAAGCAAAACTTGTTGTTTTCCCCCAAACAAATTTAATATCATTTAACACAAATCACTTTCTTCACCTACTGTCAAGCAGAATTTTATGTTTACATGCTTTTAGAAGAATTGGGGTTTGGAGAAGTTGTTATAGAAAGAAAACTATGTGTATAGGAAACTGCTACGCAATACAAATTTTCAAATAAGCTAATTAATCATTATGTCTATATTTTTAACTATTTGTGTGGTTCATGTATGTTCCCATCTGCATTTCAAATCCTCTTAATTTAAAGTTTTTATCCAAGCCCTAGAAATTCGAATTATTTGTTGTTGTTTTTTCTGTAATGGATAAGTCTCAAAATCATTTGATTAAGAAGATATAATATGAATGATATTGATATTGAAAAATTATTTTGATGGTTTTGAAGCAATTGAAATATGCAGATTGGGAATGTCTTTTCAAGGTTTACAAGTTATGAAAATAGCTTTCGTTCCCGTCTCCAAGTCAAATACATTTCCAATTAAAAAAATACCACAGATAAAGTCTTTTTACTCAACCATAGCATAATCATATTAATATGACACTCTTGTCAAATACTCACTCCTCCAGAAAAGTCATTGGCCATAATGTAGTTTTCATCTTCTAGCAACTTCAAGCAGCTAATTCCATGTTTTTGTCTCATTTCTTGCTGAGATCTGACTTTGCCTGGACACCTTATGTCATGAACAACTATAGAACCTCCTCTTGTGCCATTAAACATTTTGTGTGGATTCTGCAAAGCAAAGAATGATAATCTTGCTGTAGGGGAAAGGCATAGGCGATTTAATTAATCAAACTTAAATCTTAATAGAGCTTGATTTATAGCTGCAAAGCAAAATTTAAAAAATAAGATATAAAAGAGGCATAATTAATATTTAAATTTTAAAACAAATAACAGCATGTGAGCTATTGCCTTTATATCTTCGTCAAACAAAATAAAAAAGCAGAAAATAGAAGCTAGAGATTCAAAAGACCAAATGAGTCTGCAGTGGGCAGGGAAGAGGGCTATAACAGGCCTGCAGTGTCTTAAGGAAAAAGATAACGGCTCATGACTCATGAGGTAACTAACCATTGTTGGTTAGATCTAGCTCATAAGACTCAAAGTAGGACTATTATCTTTTTTTTTTTTTTTTTTTTAGAGGAAAAGGGGGGGGGGGGGGTATACTGCATGTCATCTGCTTTTCTGAGGAGCTGATGTTTGATCATACATTCAGTATCAGGAAGATGGAAACATTCAAGTAAAGGGTTGTATCATATCAAACTTCAAAGATTGTTACAATACATGCGTATAAATATATTTCCTGTCTTTCCTTCCTAATGAATAAAATGTCATTTAATTCTCAAAGATTTTTTTGTGGTTTTTTTTTCCATTCCTCAGACTTTGATTTGACTATACTGCCTAAAAGTAAAACAGTATTCAAGTCAGATACCAATATTTTTTTTAAAACATCTTTTTTTTTTATCATTTTAGTTTATTTCTAATTCAACCTTCTTTTACTTTTGCCTGCTTAGTCAACAGAACATTGTTCTTATTTTGCTGACAAATTAATTCTGTTAACAAACCTCACCACCAATGAGAAAGCTTGAGAGAGTGGGTCACTGTTGTGAGTATGATAGGTCCAAGTTCTTCTTGTGGCCACATCAATCAAAAGGCACTTGCGCTCTGTCCCTATGCTGAATTTCGCATCATGATTGTGCCAGGCACATGACCACACTGTGCTAAATCCTAAGTTCAATTCATATATACTGATCTGAAAGGAAAGATACATTCATCAAATAAAAACGTATAAGGAAATTTAAGGGTTATAGCTTTTTTCTTATCTGAAAATATTTCATTTAAAAATTTCATAGACCTATCAAAATAAACGATAAAGAGAAATAATATGAGCAAGTTAAGTTAAGAAATGTGTATGTTTTCCACACCCTGATTGCGTTTTGAACACAGGTATTGGCTTGCATTCTTTTTAAATTAACCATAATCAGCCTGTCACATTAAACTGACATCGACCCAACCAGTAAGGCTCTAACCACGGACTGCGTCGAAAGCTGATGTTCTACCCCAGGCCTCCCTCATCTATGACAAAAAGTATTTACTCTGAAGGATTTAGATTGTTTCCAACATAAGATTTGAGTTAAAATTTACAAGGTTGTATTTACAACATGCAACTCCTGATAGTGATATAACTGATAAAAAAAATTTTTCCCCAAAGAAACTCACAATGCTGTTTGTTGCACTATCGAAATTATTGGCGTGGACAATGGTAGGGGAGTATCCAATAGGGCAGGTTGCAGCGTACAGTATGGTGGGTCCAGAAACACAGTTGGGAAATTTTGCCCAACACAGGCTGCTGATCTTTCTGGAAATTGGCTGCGTCATTACCACAGTTTGGATAACTTTGGAAATGTCTGTTGTTTCTGTCCGTCCAAGCTTTGGTTTGGAATATCTCTTTAGCTTGCCAGAAACTGAGAGAAGCTGAATGCACTGGGCAATGGAAGACTTGAGAGACCAGACACAAACTAGATGATCGTGGGTTTTTGTGGCTAACATTTTTTGTATGCTGTCCACTTTAGGGCTTTAGAGAGATGAAAAAAAAAAGACAACCATTAAATTTGTATGGATATATGAGTTATGACAATCAGAGCAAAATTATAGAGAGACATGATCTAGAGAAATGAGCTAATACTGTGTTGTTTTTCTTACAATCTAATAGTAATATATTTAGTATCAATACATTATGAATTTGGAGTATTGATTTCTGTACCTTCATCATTGAAAGAGTGACTGTAATAATTCTTTTCAGTAGATCATTATACAGTACAACTCAAATACAAAGAAATCTGACTCACAGAACACCCTACATTCAACGAGTATATATATATAAAAATCCCCGATTTTCGTCTTCTTTGTCTTTATTAAACTATCTTTGATACAACTAACTAATCTCATTTTTCATATTTTTTTAGTTTCATTGAATTAGGTTAGGTCCTAGGTTATATACTTTAACATGAATATATATAGAGAGAGATCTGCATGAATATCTGCCTGAATTGATAGGTTGTTTTTTTAAAGACAGGAGGGGTCACTTTACCTATCTTGAGAAAAGCCTGAACTGGTTATTTCAACATCTGGTTGTAGAGTGGTGCATTGGTGTCTGTTCCAGTATGAACGGAAATTTTCACATGTGACCTGCCCACACTGGAACTTTCTCAACACTTCTGCGAGACCCGCACTCTCACTAGGCTTGAATAGCGCTGACCGGAGAACAGCCGACTGTCCTTGGAGAAATCTGGTCACATCTGATAGTCTTCTTATCTCATTTTCTTTCTCTTTTATACTCTCTTTAGTCACAAAAGAGGACACAGCACTCATAGTGTTGGGAAGAATCTTGAAATATGCTCTTTTCTCTTTGTCGTAGTAAAAACCTGGAATGTCTGACTCGCTTTTATCTGTGAAAAATTATTGAACAAAAAAAGAAAAAGACAAAAATATCAAATTTTGAAAGCAAATGTTTTTGGAAAAAGGTTGAAATACATTCAAAATGTAAATTATATTGTACATTCAACCACAAATTAATTTACACCTTTGCCCGTATGCAATTCTACATTAGCTAAGTACGTTTTATCGTAAGGAGCTCTCAGCGCTAAGTTTGATGCAACTGGCACATTCACTCGCTAAGTTCAAACCACCCTGTCGCAAGACAATAACATTTCCAATCAGTGCACTCCTTTTCTTATAGTATATACTAGCTCAGTGCATTATAAAAGCAACAAACACACCAATTCGATCGTCATCTTGAAAACCTCTCAAACCAATTTTTTAAATACGTCGAATAAAACAAAGTGATATGTTTCCATACAACAAGCATGCAGTCCCATTGATCAATGTCTCAGTACATTACAACACTTAAAAACTCAAAAAGTAAGTGCAGGCTAGTGTAACATACTAGATCGTGGCCACTTGCCTTAACAGCGACCAATAAATTTAAAAAACCACGGCCATAAAAATTGAATTATGACAGTGGCCATCCTCAGGTACTGAGGTAGATCTGCAATGTTTGGTCATGGTCGGGTTAGGCGGCATTGGTTGAAGGTTTGTTGACACAATCATGAACAAATGAGGTGCAGCAAACTGGGAGTTTATATCAAGTACAACAAAATGGAGGTCAAAGGGAAAGCACTCTTAGTTTATTGAGCTTCTAGCTGGTTTGTAAAGCACTGCATAAACACTAGCCACAGATCGAGGTCAAACTCTCCAGTCAGAGAAACAGCAGAGCAGAAATATTTCTCTCTCTGAGCACCCTAAATTATGCATTAAACTACTCCAAGAAAGCACTTTTCATTACTTCACGTTAATTGTAAAAGATTGCGCTTAGTCTATAAATTTTAACCCAGAGCAAAACTTTTATTGAAAAACAAAAATTCAGGCTAGCCTACCACAAGTTGAGGTGGACGATGTTGAACTTGAAGGGGCAATTTCAGGAAGTCTTGCAGATGAAGTAGGACCTTCTTGATCACTGGAGTTGCTTGATAGCCCTTGCTTTCTGCCTCTAAAAGCCTTATAAAAATTTCTTGAGTGATTAACATTTCCTCCTCTTTCAGCACTACGCTCAGCATGTCCTTTAGAATATTTCTTATCGTATCGACCCATGTTGATCTGAAAAAAAAAAAAGAAGAAATGTGTAGATAAAGATTTCTCATACATACAAATATTGAATGTTAATTTGATATCTATCTAGATTAGATTTTATTTCAAGGGAAAGAATCTTGTTAAAAAGTTTATTTTAATTGTTAAATATGAAAGATATATAGAAATCCTCTATCTGGGTAGATCTAGATAGAAAGGTCTAGATCTACATCTAGGTATAGGGCCATAAGTACAACGTTGTGGTAAGCTTACCACTTGGCGTAAGATATAAGGATTAGTACATTAGGCTAATAAACTTAGTGTGCACCTAAAAATGAATAAATCTAGATCCATGCCGCTGTCAAGTGGTTAATCTACGGCTCACTGCATTTAGATTTAGATCTAGATCTAGATAGCAGAACCCTCGCACTACTTCTCTATACTTGGTATGTAGACCAAACTTCGTATTTCGCCTCAAACTTAGACATGCGATCAAATCCAAACCTCTCCACCCTAAAATTTCAAATTTTACAGTAAAATTGCAAATAAGTCATAAAACCAATAATTACATCAACGCCTAATCAATTTTTAATTAATCAATGTTATCAACCATAATTACCATCTTATTTTCACGTGACTACCGGTTGGAAATCTATTGAATAGTTATAGAAAAAAAAGAGGTGTGTTCAATAGTAAAAAGTAAAAAATTTTCACACATAGATTGTAAAATGTAAGGTAAATGGAAATTTTTATCGCTGATGATACCTTCCAAAGCAGGGCATAGACCTACACCCAACCCAAGCTACGAAGCTCTCAGAAAAAGGAGAAGAGAAAGCATTAAAGAAACGTACAACAAGAATGCCAAGGATCTACCTTCGATCTCTATTGACACTCCTGTCTATTTCAGAGATCCACAAAACAAATGGTGCCCGGGAAAAGTTACAAACATGAGAGGAAGAAGCTACATGGTACTCAGTGAGAGTGGAGGTACTTACGTGAGAAACAGAGTACACCTCAGACTGAAGAAGACTCCGTTTGACGACACGTTTGAAGCAGTGTTAGCCACTCCAGACAGGAACATGGAGACGCAACAGCCAAGCCAACCAAATACAGACACGGACAGAAGACCAACTAGGGCCAAGAAACCTCCAATATGGCACAGAGACTATGTTACAGAGCCGAAAATGTGACAAACAAACAAATATCTACTATATAAATGATATATAAATATCTTGTTCCATGATTAATTTGTTTATTTTCAAAGGAATGTACATATGTATAATCATTTCCTTTAATTTACTTTTAAATACAGTTGGGAAATGGAAACCAAGGGAAGTAACAGTTGTAAACATACAATATGCTTTAAAATATGGATTGATTCCCTTTGACCATCTAAAACATCTTTACAAGGAAGTAACAACCTCACACTTTGGGATGTATTCTAAAAGCGGGGTTATCTCCTTCGACCATTGTTAGTATATTAATACCCGGTACGTAAATTACAAATTGTTGTTTGTGTTATTGTTTTAAGCTTTTACAACAAAATATGATTGTATGCAAATAATACAACACTTCCTGGAATGTAAGGAATGAATTACGTTTTACTTTTATTAATTATATTTTAACTTCTATTACCAACACCAAGAAAGTTATTCTACAAATCATTATATTTCATTAGCCTTGCATTTGCAATCATGCACTTAAGTAACCAATCTTACTTTAATTAATATTTGACATTTTATTCTCGCACAATGTATTTTAGGCTCTTAAGCATCTTAAAAAAAAAAAAAAAAAACAGCAGTGCATTAATTTGACATTAAATTGACAGCCAACAGTATGGTACTTTTCTCTAAAGAAAAGGGGATGTTGATGGTCCATATATTTAGTTACAATATTATTATTATAAATAATATAATGCGATATATATGTAGAGAGTTTGTTATTATTGTTAATCATGTAACTGCTGGAAACTGTCTCTCTCTCTTGACCATGATGTCGACCAAAAGTAAAACAATAAAGCTGCTCATGTTCTCATTGACTCGTTTGTTCCATTTTATAACCTGTAGGATCCCAAGAGGTCTTATTAACATGGTGGCAGCGGTAATTTGGATGAAACAGCAGCGAAATATTCCAAAGGTACTGAGGTAGACCTGCAATGTTTGGTCATGGTCGGGTTAGGCGGCATTGGTTGAAGGTTTGTTGACACAATCATGAACAAATGAGGTGCAGCAAACTGGGAGTTTATATCAAGTACAACAAAATGGAGGTCAAAGGGAAAGCACTCTTAGTTTATTGAGCTTCTAGCTGGTTTGTAAAGCACTGCATAAACACTAGCCACAGATCGAGGTCAAACTCTCCAGTCAGAGAAACAGCAGAGCAGAAATATTTCTCTCTCTGAGCACCCTAAATTATGCATTAAACTACTCCAAGAAAGCACTTTTCATTACTTCACGTTAATTGTAAAAGATTGCGCTTAGTCTATAAATTTTAACCCAGAGCAAAACTTTTATTGAAAAACAAAAATTCAGGCTAGCCTACCACAAGTTGAGGTGGACGATGTTGAACTTGAAGGGGCAATTTCAGGAAGTCTTGCAGATGAAGTAGGACCTTCTTGATCACTGGAGTTGCTTGATAGCCCTTGCTTTCTGCCTCTAAAAGCCTTATAAAAATTTCTTGAGTGATTAACATTTCCTCCTCTTTCAGCACTACGCTCAGCATGTCCTTTAGAATATTTCTTATCGTATCGACCCATGTTGATCTGAAAAAAAAAAAGAAGAAATGTGTAGATAAAGATTTCTCATACATACAAATATTGAATGTTAATTTGATATCTATCTAGATTAGATTTTATTTCAAGGGAAAGAATCTTGTTAAAAAGTTTATTTTAATTGTTAAATATGAAAGATATATAGAAATCCTCTATCTGGGTAGATCTAGATAGAAAGGTCTAGATCTACATCTAGGTATAGGGCCATAAGTACAACGTTGTGGTAAGCTTACCACTTGGCGTAAGATATAAGGATTAGTACATTAGGCTAATAAACTTAGTGTGCACCTAAAAATGAATAAATCTAGATCCATGCCGCTGTCAAGTGGTTAATCTACGGCTCACTGCATTTAGATCTAGATCTAGATAGCAGAACCCTCGCACTACTTCTCTATACTTGGTATGTAGACCAAACTTCGTATTTCGCCTCAAACTTAGACATGCGATCAAATCCAAACCTCTCCACCCTAAAATTTCAAATTTTACAGTAAAATTGCAAATAAGTCATAAAACCAATAATTACATCAACGCCTAATCAATTTTTAATTAATCAATGTTATCAACCATAATTACCATCTTATTTTCACGTGACTACCGGTTGGAAATCTATTGAATAGTTATAGAAAAAAAAGAGGTGTGTTCAATAGTAAAAAGTAAAAAATTTTCACACATAGATTGTAAAATGTAAGGTAAATGGAAATTTTTATCGCATTTGAACATTTTAAATTCTGTTTTGTTTTGTTGTTTTTTTTTTTTTTTGGGGGGGGGGGGGGGATTTGTTTCATGAGACTTATCCGACATAGTTTACCAACCCTTAGATTGGCAAGGATATAACCTACTAGGCCTAGGCCTATCTGGATGTAGATCTGGATGTAGATCTAGATCTAAATTGAGTTTTGTGGTCCCTACCCTGTGGGCGACCAAATGGGTGGGCAGCCAAATTCGATTATTAAAATTGAATAAAATACCATTCAGCTGCACTCCCTGTCTTTTTGTTATTTTTTTTTCTATTAAAATTGATTAGAATACCTGCCAGCTGTACTCCCTGTCTTTTTGTTATTTTTCATTGTATTGTTTTGTTTGATTAAAAAAGACAGGACGCGATTTGATTGTATTCAATTGTTTATTTGAAAACTGGTAGAATGCGGGCGGGGAAGGGTGGTGGGGACAACATACTTTTTGTAAGCACATAAGAATTAGGCCAGATTGATCTATTAAAAGCAATTGAAACTTTAGATCTCTATCTCTGTCTCTCACACTCGCTTTCTCTTTCTGTATCAGTACGTATGTCTCTCTCCCTCTCTCTTTATCTCTCTTCCTCCCTCTCACAGTTTGACTGACCCCCATGTAATCGAATCCTACCCACCACCCCTTGAATCCTGCCACCAAGTCATTTTTGATCGCCCACAGGTTAGTGACCACAAAACTCAAGGAGTGCGGACACTAGCATGTATTTTGTTTATATTTAGGGGCCTAATGCTCACTTTTGTGCCCGATCTCGAATGACTCTCAATGTCGTCTTGTTGTACTTAATGATTTTTACGTTCAAAGACGTGGGGTAAGTTTTGTTAGCAGTTA
>RQTK01000120.1:568024-686260 GCA_003991915.1 Elysia chlorotica | reverse complement strand
ATGATGATGATGATGATGATGATGATGATGATGATGATGATGATGATGATGATGATGATGATGATCGATTCCAGGAGTTCCACCAAACATTACAGCTATTTAAAAAAAAACTTTGCGCTCAACAAAATCACCATAGACATTTCTACATCGTATAATTCGTTTATTCCGATAACATCACCCATCAGCAGTACAATGTCAGCACCATCTCCATCCCAATTTTACTACATTTACCATCCTACTAGTAGTACAACTCTCAGTCCTTTTCAAAATCTGCCTCAGTCAAATGTCTGGGCAGGCCCAACAGCCCTCCTTGCGTTCCTGGCAGAGCTCCTTTCAGACAAAAAAGGTTCTCAGAGTTCCATGAGATCCCAAAGTTCAGGAGACTGTTCACAGTTTGGCGAGATCAATCCTGTACCCAGGAATTCTTATATTCAGTGAAATCCACTGTGAACGTACAGCCTAACTCGTGTTATTTTTATTTTTCATTCAAACTCGTTCATTAAGTTTATTCCATTTCGCTGTTTGAAGTTTGTATTTTTTGTTTGGTATTTTCCTCTGTGTATGTAAATATTGTACGACATCCTCGTATAATTGAAAGAGTTCTTCATCAAGATTCTCAAGAAGATGAAAGAATGTACGCTGGAACGTTTCCCGTGATTGTCTGAGAAAGGAATATTCTGGGCACCATTGTTATTATGTTTTGTGCTTTGTCTCTTTCGTTTTCGTCTCCTTCGTAACAAAAACAAAACCAGAACATCTTCGTCCGAAGAATTCATCTTTGGAGAAAATAAAACAGAATCTCTCTGTCTCTGGCAAAATTTGAAGCACGTAGCATGATAGTGTGAAGTTATATGGCCCAGGGTATGAAACGTGTAGCGTGTAGCGTGAAGTATGAAGCATGTAGCGTGAAGTTCTATGGCCCGTCAGCCTAAGAGGCATAGGATCTATAATGCCTTGCCTTCATCCTGAGCTTGTGTCTTCTGTCAATACCGCCTGTCGCCGTATAGGACCCCTCAGGGGAACCTAGGAGCGGAGAGAGGGAGAGAACTCTATGAGAGTCCTCTACAGATCCAATTCAAGATTTCTTGATAAAATTATTTCGAAATAAAACTTAAAATCAATTCTAGACTAGATTTCTAGATTATATTGCCTTTCAAAGTTTGAGATGATAATATGGGGTTCTACTAGATTTCCTTTATCGATCCAAGTGTAAAACCATATTATTTCTTTTTCTCTAAACTTTCTGAGAAACAAATTTAGATCTAGACCCTAGACTCTATATAGATCTAGATCTAGAGATCTAGATCTAGATCTAATCTAGAATATAGATCTAATCTAGATCTAGATCTATATCTAAATTTATCTCTATGGGATGAATAGTATCTTGTCGGGTAAGAATCTGCATTGGAGATCTGGAATAACCTAGACCTAGATCTAGATTTCGACTACGGATCTAAATCTAGAATCTAGATAAATATTGGATTCTTGGGATCTACTCAGACTAGATCTATACTCTAGTGGTTCAGTCTCAATACTACCAGTCCTAATTTTACTATTATATCTAGATCTAGTGCTTCTGTGATATTGAAAATTTGGTATTGTCATAAAAATTATTTATATAGGGCTAATTGAGTAGGCCGATAATGCACAAACCAGTGGACTTATCATTTAAATGTAACCATCAACATTATAGCTCTTGATGTTCGAGACAATATTTTATCATAGCAGTTTTCAATGTGCTGGGATCAAATCAATTAATGACAATTTTTCAATCATTTTTCATCATAAGATAAGTCCATAATATATATATATTACAAAGCTTTTAAAATGAGAATGGGTTACTAACTTTACATCATTTGAAAAAGACAGAGGCTGAATATAAACACTTGATTAGAAAACCTGGAAAATTTTGAATGGTGTGCAAAGTCTCTAAAATACTCTTCTGTCTTCTCTGCATAAGATTTTTTTAAATAAGAAAATGTAGTCATAGATTTTAACTAAGTAAACAATTTAATCTTAGCTCTATTAGGTGTAGAATGCTGCATGAAAAATCATAGATTGAAATGCTAGATAATGAGTACAAATTTTAACCACTTTTAGATGATCTTTGAGCTGACTTACCCCAGGTAGAGGTAAGCTATGTCAAAAAGATCTAATTGAAGACCTCAAGAATTTATTATAACTCCTTTGATGATCAATTGCTGTTTTCTTTGTTGGTACCAGGTAAATTATGGCGCTGTTTGTCCGCTTCCTGGTGTTCACACTAGCTACTGTGGCACTACTTCACTGGCAGTCTGTGGATGCTAGCAGGGGATCACCAAAATATCCTTTCATCAAAGGCTACAAAGGTTACTCTAGGATCAAGTAGAATATGTCTTACATTCAGACATAGATCTGTCTTAAAAATATTCAACTCATTAATCTTCAAATCATGTCCTTCAGTATCAAGGGTATTTTTTTTAAGTATAATGTATGCAATACAAGGTAGATTATTAATCATTATTGACAGTTTCTTTAATTAATTTCAAAGGTTGCATATTAAAAAAGTTGATTTTTTAATGTGTTTTAATGCATACTCTGTTTTTGCAGGAAATATAACCTGCCCTGGCCGTTACTGTGGACGCACTGAGGCTGGTGGAGAATGTGGGGTAAAAGGCTTAATTAAAATTTGTATTTCATCTTCAAAGTATACTTGAATAGGCTTTACATCCTCTTGGTTATTTTTTTCACAAAGGTATGAAAGAAATTGTCAGACTGAGAGGAACTGAGTATGGAAAATAATATCATGTCACAGCCCTTAATTATGATGATTAAGAATTCTCTTGCACATTTTAAAATTGTCTTTTTATTAATAAAAGTCATATCCAGGAAAAAATAATGGGAGGTAAGATTTTCAATTAAATATTTTGAAAAGGATAGGTTGTGTTTTGACGACAGTTAAGCATCATTTAGCTTTAATTATCGTTATTAGTTATTGTTTATACTTATTCAGAATGAACCACAGATTATTTGGGATTTAGTACATTATAATAAGATATCATTATAACTGAAAGAAAAATCTTAATATTTCATGAATATCTGAGTTGTTTTGAAAAACTCAAGTATTCTTTTTGTAGGTTTGTGTCGTCTAAGTTTGTTGATGTGTTTTAAATTGAAAACAAGTCATAAAGAGTGTATTCATTTTCCCCATTTTAATCTCTTTTTCACAGGCTTGTCCGCGTGGCTATGCTCCAGACCCTTTCTCGATGTGTCATCGCTGCGACAGTAACCCCTCGTTCTATGACTGGCTGTATCTTGGGTTCATGGCGCTTGTACCCTTAGTTCTGCACTGGGCGTTTATTGATCTTTTCTGCAGGCCTAAAAGGTAACTTTGATGGTATTTTACATGTTAAAATAAGTTGTAATATATCTATATATAAATAGCTTTTAACTTGCAGTGCTACTAATACAAACTTGTCTTTATGTGTGCCTCTTCAAAAGCCTTCACTTGTACCCTATTTGCAGGTTCATTGAAGAAAAAATAAGCTTTATCAAGCTCTCTGAATGAAAGGACTGCAAATCTTTAAATTTCAACCTCAAAAATGATTCAGTATTAAATTTTTGACTTTTTATACAAGATAAAAATCAATATTGAGGTCTTCATTGTTGACTCTTAGATGTCAATTAGTTTAATTTTTTTTCCTTTCAGGTGCCTGTGTCTGTTTGATCTGTCGGCCTTTATTGAGACAGTGCTGTCTGCCTGGCTGACTGTCTTCCTCTCTGATCCGGCTGGAAAAATGTCTGTGCGGTCCTGTCAAGTGGGACAGTTCAGCGATTGGTACACACTGTTTTTCAACCCAACACCCGACTACTATGACACAATCTATTGCACCCAGGAGATTGTTTTCCCTCTGTAAGTTTGTCTTTATCTGATTACACATTTGCATTCTAATTTCAGTGATTCATCGAAACTCATTTTCATATTACTAAATTTGAGTTTGGCTTGCTTTTTTATAGATGAGCATGCCACAATATCTTGAGTTGAAATGCCTTACCTAAACCATTAAAACTTTTGTCAGTTCTTATATCATATTCCAATTCATTAAAATATTTTGTTCATCTCCTGTAAGCAGTTAATTTTGAGTTGATTTTTTTTTTCAGTTTTATCTTAGTGTGGTTATCAGATTCATGCAGTGAGCCAGAGAAATAATGTGCCAAATGCTACTAGTACTTCAAGAAATACCAACCCTCAGTTTTGGATGTCTTGTTTCATTACGGTCCAGGCAAAAGAAGCATTTTATATGTCCTCTTTTCTTCTTTAATGGTCTACATGTCATTGTTTTTTCAATATTTAGCTGAAGTGAAACCTATTTTGTGTAAAAAAAAAAAATTTAAAAAAATGCAAATACATAATTTATGAGATAAACTTTAAGATTTTGTTGGCCTAGAAAGATGCAGGTAAAAATAAAGAACTGAAAATATACATAAATTATAAATTGTGGTTACAAAGTAAAATAATAATTCTACTGCATCTATATTTGTATAGTTTCTTGCTTGGCTGCCCCACAGGTACACCATGGTCCTCATTTACTACACTTTCTGCCTTGTGTTCATGATGCTCTTGCGGCCCTTGCTCTCCTACAAGCTTGGTGATTGCCAGGGATCAAAGGCCATTTACTGCGCCTTGTACTTTTTGCCAATCCTCATACTTGTTCATTCTGTGTTGGGAGGCATCATCTGTGAGTAACATTATTACAAATCAATATATACCACTGGATGTTTTCCTTATTTTGTTTCATATGACTTAAAGAGTCATTTGAGTTGATAGCTTTTGATAAAAGAAATAGGTTCTTAAAGGTACACCATCATTGTTTTGTTAATGCTCAGTCAATAATTAAGCGTTCTGTTTCATGTTCAGCCTTTTAAAAATTCACATAGATTGGAAAGAAAGCTCTAATATTAAAGGAATCTCAATCTTTATACCTCGTGGTTGCACATATGTATAAATATTTATCACAAATTGTTTTGTCATTAAAGGAACAAAAAAATTAAACTAAAGGTGAGTCTAACTTCTTTCTTAATTTTCAGATTATGCTTTTCCCTACATTATTGTTGTTGTTTCTGTCATTACAAGTGCTTGTCATCTAGCCATGGAGGAGGAACAGGTAAATCTTTTTCAATGTCTCTGGATCCAAAAAATAGCCAATATAATGACAAACAATATTCCCTAGTCAAGTATATAATGCACCTTTATCCAAGGTCTTTTAGGTATGTTGACATTTAAGCACTATACAACAAGGGCAAAGCTATATTAAGCTTTGATGGTCAGTTTTTATACAGCTGAGAAATTAAGATCCACTATCTTCTAAAAAATTATATATTAAAATGGCATAAATTGTTACTTTAGACACCTCATTTACTAGTTTCAAACAAAGGTTAAACTCTTTGGAAGCTAATTATAAAGTTGGAAATGATGTCTGAAAAAAACTGTCACCATCTTGAACATTAAAAACCTCAGAAATAGCAAGAAAAAAAACAAACAAATATATATAGCAAACGTTTGAAGTAGTGCATTAAAAATGAGATGTCACTTGGCAATAAATGTTTAATGTGCAAGGCTTGTGAGTTTGTTTTTACGACATATCAGTTCGGTAACGGCTATATTGTGCCCATGGTGTCCTAAGACAATTAATAATTGCGCCTCTGATCAGGTAAAATTTATTTTATGCATTTAGTATCCTACTGGTTGAGTTGGTGTCACTATAAGGGACCATGGACTGGCTTGGATGTGGCAGCACATAAAATTATCAGATGTTAATCTTGGCACCCTTCAAGGTTTAGGACCCTACTTGTGAACATGACAGATGTGAAACTAGGATAGGGCTTAGAACTCTCCTTGTATGAATCTGATAATTCGAGAGAGTCTATAATAGACCAAAGTCCTCCCGCTTTACGGTACTAATTTTGTTATCTTTTATTGCCAGAAAATCCCTGAGCTGTTAAAGCACAGCCTGACGAACGCTCGCAGTGTGACCATCCTGCTGGGCCACTGGCTGCTGCATGCGTATGGCATGGTCTCCATCACAGGCATGAGCCACCCGTCCTTCCACGCCCCGCTTCTGGCCCTGGTTCCATTCCCAACGATGTTTTATATTCTGACAGTGAAGTTTACCGATCCGTCTCTTGTTTACCCATTCAAGACGAGCAGTCTTCAAGGAGTCTGAAACTTGTGAGTTTCGTGAAGCTGCGGGCTTTTGACAGTCCATGAGGATACTCTTGAAAACTTCAACTGAAAAAATGAAGAATCACTACAGGTACACTAAGAGAAAGTCTGAAGATATCGTGGAGCCTTGATTGTTGTAAAATCATGGAAAAACAGTTTCTCAAATGGTTATAGTGGCTGGTGAATGTGCAAGAGAAACGATAGCACATGTAATTCCTTTGAAAGGTGGAAACCAAGCTCACTAACATTGGATTTTTCGCTTCGGGGACAGTCTGGGTGTGAAAGATACGTTTTCAGGATTGCTCCTGCATAAAGTTTACTTATAATTCGAAAATAATATCAAATACGAATTTGCTTCTTTTTATATATCAGTAAGGTAAGAAAGAATATATATATATATACTTATATATTGGGTAATTTGGTTCTTTATTACGAGGGCAGGCTGATAAATAAGGGCCGTTTTTGAATAACTTTTTTATTTGAAGGACTACAGAAGCAAGTTACACATCATATGAAAGCTTAGAGTCTCACCTATCTGATGAACTATCATTTTTCAACATAGTCACTATCGCGTTCAATACAGAGGCGCCAGCATTGTACAAGTTTTCGCACTCCGTCGGCGAAGAATTCTGGTGTCTGGGATCGGCACCAAGAGCGAACATCCGCCTCAAATTCTGCATCGGTTTCATAGTGATTTCCTTTGAGATGTTTCTTCAGCAAAGGAAATAAGAAAAAGTCAGACGGGGCCAAATCTGGACTGTATGGCGGATGTGGTATGGTAGGAAGTTCCAACTGCTGTAAAGCGCACTGGGTTTGGCGACTGGTGTGTGGCCGAGCATTATCGTGCTGGATGACAACGTCTTTGACTTTGTCCTGTCGAACCCGTCTGAGTCGGCCCTTCAATGCACGCAGAGTTGACACATATCTCTCTGAATTTATTGTTGTGCCTTGCTCCAAAAACTCAATATGGACGATACCTTCCATGTCCCAGAATATTGTCAGCAAAACCTTTCGAGCTGATGCGACGACTTTGAACTTCTTCGGGGCTGGAGAGTTCTTGTGTCGGTACTGCATAGACTGCATCTTGCTCTCTGGGTCATAGTGATGCACCCAAGACTCGTCACCAGTGATGATGCTCCGCAGAAAACGCTCGCCGTCATGAGTGAATCTTTCCAGCAGTTGTGTACAGATCGTTTTCCTCTGTGCCTTCATTTCCACAGTGAGCTGTCTCGGTACCCATCTTGCCGAGACTTTCCTGTAACCAAGGTGGACTGTGATAATGTGATGAACTCGTTCTTTTGAAATGTCAAGCGCATTTGCAATGTCTTTTTGTTTCACTCTTCTATTTGCAACAATCATTCTGTCTACCTTCTGTTGGTGCTCAGACGGGTTCGACAGGACAAAGTCAAAGACGTTGTCATCCAGCACGATAATGCTCGGCCACACACCAGTCGCCAAACCCAGTGCGCTTTACAGCAGTTGGAACTTCCTACCATACCACATCCGCCATACAGTCCTGATTTGGCCCCGTCTGACTTTTTCTTATTTCCTTTGCTGAAGAAACATCTCAAAGGAAATCATTATGAAACCGATGCAGAATTTGAGGCGGATGTTCGCTCTTGGTGCCGATCCCAGACACCAGAATTCTTCGCCGACGGAGTGCGAAAACTTGTACAATGCTGGCGCCTCTGTATTGAACGCGATAGTGACTATGTTGAAAAATGATAGTTCATCAGATAGGGGAGACTCTAAGCTTTCATTTGATGTGTAACTTGCTTCTGTAGTCCTTCAAATAAAAAAGTTATTCAAAAACGGCCCTTATTTATCAGCCTGCCCTCGTACTTGTAATAAAGTGAGTAATTTGTTTTTTTTCTTACCTTACTGATTACAAATAAAGTAGGTTATACTCGTACTTGTAATAAAGTGAGTAATTTGTTTTTTTTCTTACCTTACTGATTACAAATAAAGTAGGTCTATACTAGTCTGCTAGTTTATATGTTTGTTGTTGTTTTTTGGCTCTTTTTTTTTAATAGATGAAAATGAGATTGCATCCAAATAAAATGTTGATGGTTTATTTTTCCTAGTGTGAGAGTCAAATGTGAATATACTGCCTTGAAATATTTATTTTAATTTGATTGTAAGATTTTCTTTTTTTTTAGTGGATAGTAATCGCATCAATTTATTTTTAACAGTAAGAGTTTTTTCGATCGATGTCAGTCAATGATTCCTGAGGCGTATCCTTTAAAAGCGTATTTACTTAATTTTTTAATCAATGCATTATTCATAGGACTTTTTTGTGGTATACGACAAAATGAGATTTTGAATACGGCTTAATCGTATGGACTGAAAATTCAGAGCTAGCTGAAGAAAACATTTTTTAAGGGAATGTAATAACTCTTAAGATCTTCAAATTTACTCTGCACAAAGTACTTGTGATCTCATCAACTGATTAATATTGTTGCATTTGGATACTATTGTAATAGATTGTAAGGTAATACTGTAAAATGAATGCACAATGCAAATTTTGGAATGAAAGAAAGATTTGGAGGAAGTATGCATAAAATACAAAGAAGTCATTAGGCTTTGAATTGCTGGCTGTGATATGTATATGATACCATACCATCTGGTAATAAAACTTATTTGTTTATCTATGCTTGACTTCGGGTTTGTATTTTCATGACCTTTGGATGTGATGATGTGCAAATGTCTGCTGACCCTTTTGCCTAACTGGGTCAGACTGGCCCACAATATTTGCATAAGTTAAGAGGGAGTAAGCGTACTGGATGTCTTGTTTTATCAAGCCCAAATCAGAAACAGAATTTACTGCGTAAATTCAGAAACTAAAAAGGAGTCACTTTTGCTTTCCACTTGCGAAAACCATATTAAAATTGAATTATTAAGTTTTCTTGTCAGAGGAAATATTAAGACATTTATGGAAAGAAGTCAAATAAACAGGAATTTATTGATATATTTGTTTTCAACTCCAACTTGTCAAGTGAGTGAGTTTGATTTTACGGCACGTCAGAATGGTAACGGCTACATTGTTCCCGTGATGTTCTAATGTCCTAAGACAGTTAATAAATTATACTCGTAGCAGCGGTGACTCCTTTATCTCTTGAGTTGTAAAAGCATAAAAAGGTTGGTTAAAAGTATACAGTGGTTTAAAAGATTCGTGTGTAGGATTAGCACAGTTAAATTTTACTATACTCGCCAAAGTCCTTCAGAGTAAGCACTGAGGACTAACTTGAGTAAATATGCTCTCTAATGGTTTGGAAGCTAGGCAGAGATTTCTTTCCCGATAGTTGCAGGTATGACACTGTGGAGGCTCTTCACCCCTCAGTAGGAAAGTGTCGGTAAGATGAGAATGTCCAAGTCGGACTCGATCGAGTACCACCTGGTCTAGTCTTCTAGCCTGAAACATTCCTGCCCAGTGACCAAGATGTGTCTGGACACAGTGTAGTTTGTTGTTTGTCAAGTTATTCCATTGCGCTTTCCAGTTGTTTCTTATAAACTTATTTATGATCTAAACCTTTAGAAGGTTACATGATCATATCATTGAATTTTTACCTACTTTTAGGATTAAAAGCTGAGTTAGAAGGCAATCTTGAATTCTAAACTGTAGGATCATAACAAATAATAAATTAAAATTTAGTAAAATACGGTATATAAATCTTGCAACGGTAGTAAAGTTGGGCCCATACTCTTTCACATATTGTGTTGGGGAACCAAGAGTTAGGGTTCTAATTGTGTAACAAGATAGTTGATAAATGGCCATTCACACTCACAGCACTGCACTAATTGTTTACCTCCTCATCAAAATTATTGTCACACGCCAGCACTGCTGGCCAAGATTAATGCCTGCCGTTCTTAAAAAGGTGCTTTTATACATCAGCAATTTTGGCAACTGAAGTGAAAGGTTAGATTTCAGTGGATTACAATTATTGAAATTGGAAATGCGATACAGCACATCAAACTGTAAGACTTTAGTCCTGGAACCTGTCCCGCACTAGCGCCTGTATAGTGCTGATATTGGGTGCTAAGCATATGCTATGACAAAAATTGCGAAAAATTTTAAAATTTGTCAAAATCTTAATAGAAGTTTAAATCAAACAGAAAAGAAAGAAAAAAAAAATGTTCGTGGGAACTTGCTCATTGAATATCCATCTTTCACAACTAGTTTGATGATAGTGTAGACCAATATGAAACTTAAGAAAAACAATTCTATTGAACAAGACATTGAGTTCCTGCCTATACTGGTCAAGCTTATTGTTTATTGATATGCTTAAATTGATCCTACATTTTTTACGATGGTCGACACCAAGTAAGGTCAAACTAAATAAAAAAGCATTTACTTCGAAATGACAGTGATGGTCGAGGACTAGATGTGAAGATAGAGTGGTGGATACCGGAATTTCGGACGTATAAAGAACGACAAAGGAAACAACGCGTTGGCTTGGGATCGATCGATGTCATTGACGTTTTTCACTAACCCAATCTGAATAACGCAATGACAAGTAGGCCTACAAATCACATAGAAATATCGCCTATCGATATAATATTTTTCCTCCTCTTTATTCCACGGACTAAACTTCTAATCTATCTCTCTTAGTTAGACTGCAAGATTGACCAAAAAAAAAAAATCGTAGCCTTACGACAGAAATGCTTGGAGCAAAAAACATCGGGGTTGTCCGAGAGGATGTATTTTTCAGTAGAAAAGCGTATTGGCGTAACCGCTTAATTTATTCACACTAATAAGTGCCCCCTTATTATGTAAATAAACAAATAAGGTGCTTTGTTAAACACGACCTGATAAAATGGTTTCCAAAACAAAAGCAAAAACGGCCATATTATTATTTATATTATTATTATTATTATTCTTATTCTTATTATTATTATTATTATTATTATTATTATTATAACCGGACAAATAGCCACTTTGTAAGAACGCTAGGTACATCTTCAACATAATCGTTGATAATTTACAAGATGTGAGAACAACGTACATGTAGATTCAATTCAAACATTTATTGTTGATGATAGATCTAGTAGAAGAGAGGCGTTTGTGAGAAAAGCCGTTGGGAAAATCGTGCAGTTTGTGTTGTTCTAATCTTATAGTTACTATTAGTATTACTTATCTTATGCCCACTCTCGTCGTCAGTCTTAGCAGTTAAAGTTTCCAGTTAGAATTGTCAGTTTGTCAGTGCGGTCGATAATTAAGTCGCTACAACTTCCTATTATTATTATTATTATTATTATTATTATTATTATTATTATTATTATCGCTACAACTTCCTATTATTATTATTATTATTATTACTATTACTATTATTATTATTATTATTATTATTATTATTATTATTATTATTATTATTATTATTATTATTATTATTAACTAGTTTAGAACCCATGAAACTCATGGGCATTGTAATGTAAATATTTTCACAAAGAAGTACCTAGTTGTGAAAAACACTTATTTGGACACCATTGTAAACATTATTTGTTTTCTCGTTTTTGCATTTGATATTGGTACATGTACATGTATTTCTTATCTTCTTTTTTTTTAAGTCACAAGAAAATTTACCCACATACTCTTAGTTAATGGTACATGTATTTACAAATCATTGTGTTTCCTAAACTCCAAGTAGGCTTCTTTGTAACCTCTGATTTTACAATTAACCAAGATGACTAACAAAACGGTGCATTGTAAGCGCTTAAAAATTTACTCATTACTCAATGTTTCTGTCAGAAAATTAGCATTTTAAGACTTTCGTCTAAGTCTAATTGATGCATTTAAATGTTGGGATCCGGCAGACTAAGAATTTTCGGATATGCTCAAGTGAGAAAAATGCAAAGTGTTTGCATAGCTTTAAGATTATGTCTACATAAATCTATGACACTTAACTACTGCATTATACAGTTTTGTAGAAGAATTTGGGTCTCAGAGCTAAAAATCCTTTACCATATCAATTTCGGACTTAGCTCCATTATAATATTAATAGGATTATCTGTATTGTCATTAATTTTATGTCAGTACAGCATATATAATTAAAAGGACACTTTTCTTTGTTTTTTTCTTCTTTGAATTTAATAAGGAAAATTTTAGAACAACAGTCAATCAGTGTAGATAAAATAACGAAAATGTATCATATACAAAGTAGCAATCATGACAAACAATGTCATAACAGAACAAAAGAAAAAACGAAAAGGGATGATGGAGCCAGAGGCATTCTCACCTTTCAAAACTGGAAAATTAAACAGAAAGAATGGGCAAAACCAACACAAATTTGAATAAAGACATTCATAAGTGCAGAGAAGAAAGTGTGGAGAAAAAAACACTAGTGCAAAGAGGGATACACAAAAAGAAGTGCTAGTTTTGAGAAAATACACATGTAACCATCATATAGAAAGTCTAAAAAATTTAAAATTGCCTGTAGTAGTAAAAGACGGATTAATTTAATAAATGCAAGCCTTATTGTCAAAACTCCTTCTCTTAAAGGTGTAACCATAACATGCCTTACAATTATTCAAAATAAATCTTTCTTAATTAATCCAAAGTGGATCAGGCTGATCAGGTACATGGAACATTACAAAACAACAGCTGGCAAACTCTCCCCACACTTAGCTTTCTGTGTACGTTTCACTTTAAGGAATTAAAAGAAGTTACACACACAAAAAATAGCAAGCATATTTAAATATTGTCCTCCTGGGCTTTGGACAGATTGAATAGACTAGAAGATAAGCAATCTAAACCTTTAAAATTTGTAGAGTTTACGTTTGTGTGTGTATGTGAGTGTTTTCTAATTCAAGTGATAACATAATGAGATACACATGAATAGATTCTTTTAGTGTTTTAAAGCTCCACACCTGTAAGCAAGTTCACAAGAAGCCTTCTGCATGATTCTAATACTTATGACTTTCAATCTTTTCACGTATCTTAACTTTTACAGGTTACATGATTTGTTCAATGAAAAATGTCTACACATGCATTTCATTTTGCTATTTTTCAGAAGAAGGGGGTTAGGTTTTACTTTACTATATACCGGAACATTTTCTAAAACTGCAATCATTTGGCTTTTAAGTGCTTGGCAAGATTGCATTGACTTTGACATGTAAAAAAATGAATTTATAGCAGACATTTTCTGAGAGTTTTTTGTTTGCTTTTTTTATCCAGAGACAGGGACAGAAAAAATGAAACAGGCTCTACAGTTTATGATGAACAACCAATAGACCTTTCTAAAAACAAGTTCTTATTTCATCCTCCAGAATTTTAAATGTGCTGAAAAAAATGTTTTAATAGCAATCTACACAGAGACATTTGCACATTGACGCCGAGGGTTACACAACACATTCTGAAGATGAATCATAATATTATCACAGCGGAGCTGCACAAGCTCATTTTAGAAGGAAACCACTTGATAATGAGGAGCAACATACTTTCTTATACACATGAATAGTCAGGAATGCAAACAGGAGATATATATGGGTATTAAATAGCTCACAATACACTTGTTGGGATACAAGGCCAGATAAATAAGTTGGTAACATAAGCCAATCAGACATCAAGGTTATTCAAATAAGCATAAAACAACTATTGTAGACTAAAAAAGTTATTAAACATAAAGGCTTTAAATGTTTTTTGACATTTCTATTATGGCTTGCATTCTGTGCTGGTTTCTAGTCAAAAGATTGTTTTTAACAAAACCAAATAAATCACATATAATCATTTATAAATATAATTTCACTTTCATAAATGAGTACTTTCCTCTTACTTGAGCATTGTCAAAAGCAAAGATCAAATCAAAAGAACAATCACAATAATAGATAATAAGGTATAGAATATTATTGTTTACCCTGATAGTAGAAAAATTTTCTTGAATATATTTCTTTAGATTAACAAACTGTATAATCCAATAAAATGCATAAGTATATCAACCCTTAGTGATATTCCTCCACCACAATAGAAACGTAAAGCGTGTAAAGCTTTTTTCATACACGGTTCATAGAAATCTAAATTTATTAGTTTTAAGTTACTTAATATAAAGATCAAACAATCAATCTACAAAAATTTTAGAAACCACAATCAAATTGTCAATACATAACACAAAAAAAAATGCCAAATTTTAACTAATTAATAATAATATGAAAGTGGGAAAGTGAAGACTGTGGTCATCTATTGTTGTTTTACTTGCTAATTGTTTAAATTGCAACAAGAGAGAAATTAAATGACGAGATGCAAATTTCAACAAGAGCTGCTTCATACATGCTATTCAGACACACTGAGACCTCGTTGATTAAACAAATTACTCACTGAATCTAGACTATTTATGCACTTCACTTGTGAAGAGATCTTATCTTGAGGTAATATAATAAAAAAGTGGCCACATTTCTATGTTGAGATAGACAGAGAGAGAGAGAGAGAGAGACAGAGACAGACCTGCCGAGAAAGTGACTGACATAAGTATACACATTCACGATCACAAATAATATGTCAAAAACAATGTATCACAATGCTTCCACTCTAAATACCAATAGATTCAAAATCCTTACGACATTTCTAAGTTTAGGAAACAGAATCACATACTAGAAATAAATCTTTTCCCTTTAGATGAAAGTTCTCTTAAAGCTGATGTTTATTACAAAAAAAAAATAAGGTGTACAAATTTTCCAACTGACATTTGTTTTGCTAAACGATTAAATACATGTAACACGAAATAATTAAAATTTGATTGCAAACACGGTTCCAACATTTTAAGGTTATCAGCTGCCCTCTAAGCCATAAAATCTCTTCTCATTTGTTTATTTTTACTTTTTACACAAATAGTAGGATACAGAATATATTAAGAAAACAAACACAAATTTTTTTTGTTTATACATGCACTTAAAATATCTCTTGTTTATTAATTGGTCTTACAGTGATTTCAAAAATGGCTTTTTCCTTTAAGCTGACCAGATTTTACACTCCCTACTTAATAATATGGGTCTTAAAAATAACACAAGCAGCCTCTATCAATTCTAATAGGTGAAGATATTGGTGTAATTTACATAGAGAATAAAACAGTAAAAAAAAACTAATTATACTGTGATTTTTATACGACTCAAAAGAAATAAGATTTGTAGAAAATGAACTGCTGTCTAAATTTAAATCATGGAAGCTGGACTTGTATCTCCGAGTTACATAGTTATGCAATCCACGTCTACATCTAATATTTATTTCCAGCATCTCTAAATATTGCACATGTAGGAGCACACTCAAGTATTATGTCATGGTAAGCTTTGGCCCAGGTGGTCATGTGTTTTTTTTAATCCTCTGATTCTACGATTTATTTAACGGCCATTTTGTATTATGTCTAACAAACATAATTAGAATATAATGAGTAATGTATGTAAGTTCATCTAGAAATCAAGTTTGATAGAATCGAAAGGGGAAAAATTATAAAGTTACCGGCAAAAAGGGTCAGTAATGGCAATAATAAGTCAAGATTCTTACAAATTCAACGGATTACAATTTCAGGGACAGACAAACATTTAGATAAGAAAGGGAAAAAAAAGATGAGATGAACGTAGATAATTAATAGATTATATGTATATGAATCTTCCAGGTACTTAGAGAATTTCCTTTGTCTCAACTTTTTGACAGGGAACAAATTTTTACTTAAAGTACAAACATACCCGTGAAGGTATAAAATATACTTCCACGCCTGTTGTCACAATAAATGAAATTTAATGTATTTCTTATGATGAAGACCATGTAAACACAAAGCATTCATAGAAGTTGGTAGACTTCTTCTAAAGCTTACGTCTGCCATAGTGTGTGATCTTAGGGCTAAAATGGAGATTTCCTATACCAAAAAAAAAAAAAACCAACAACAAAAACATTTGTGTAACGGTTTGACATGATGAGTCGAGTTGCATCGTCTGGCGGTTTTCGATTACTGGGCTAAAATTTGACATTATGCATTTATTGGAAAACTTTAAACACGCCATTTTTTCCCCAAATGGCTCACCAACATTTCCTAACATTAAAAGAGCTATATCTCTGGGTGTAACCTATATATCTAAAATACTTCTTTTACCAGCTTGTAGGACTTGAAAAGACCTATCTCCACACCCCAAAAAAATTGCAACTAGACTCTGTCAGCCCGCTACACAAATATCTCAAACCAGCAGTCCTGATCTTTAAGTTTTGATATAGTACCCTGCTCTATTTGTTTCAAAATTATGCAAAGAAACAAAACATCAATATTGAATTGTTCACTTTTTTTTTTATATAAAAATGTGTACAATTCGATTGATTTTCAAGTTGTTTTCACCCAGTGCTGCTAACCCTGACAAAACTACAGTCCACTATCTTTCACGTTTGTAGAAAAAAATCATTTGAAGATTGTTTTGATTTTAATTCAACCATGTTTTTAAAGCAATGAATACAATACACTGCATTTAAATATGCTAATATTTTAAACGATAGTGTTAAGTGATGAAAATTGTGCGAGACTTGCATCAAATGTACACACATTTTAAGGAACATATAATTTGGCAATTAGCATCACTGTGAATTGAAATAATGGGCAAGGCTCTCTATAAGAAAAAAAATACATTTAGAGTATAAAAATAGCGCAATGGTAATACACAAAACGATGGTAGTGAACGAAGATTGAAAGCAAGTTTCCCTTGTTGTTTTTTTCCTTTAGCAGGTATTGGGTGAGCTTTGTTGTATTTTATTTCATAATTTTATGAATGGATGTTTTCCTCATGGTCTTAGTGACTCAGAAACCATGGAAAAAAAAAGTGCATAGTTAAAACATTTGTGCTCTGCTGACACTAACTTAAAAAGAAAAGAAAAAAGAAAATGATCTTATTTATATATACTATTCATATGATTTTGAAAGTAAGAACTTATAATTATATCAAATATTCAAAGCATCCACTGTTCCAAAATGACACTGATCAAGCTATCCAGATCACAAAATGTCAGTGACTGATGTTGGCATACAAAGACCCCAAGTCCCAAAGGTGCTGCTGATAGAACACTTGCTCACACATAGCCAATTTCTAAGACCATATGTGAAATCTAAACATCTACCACCATTTTCTTGTGTACATCCATATTACCTACAACCTGCAAGAAAAAAGGAAGAAAGAAATGTGGTCAAAACAAAGTCTATCATCATATGTAAATACAATATTTTCAGGGTTTTTTTTTAAATTGCTCTAATGTATATATGCAGACCTGCCAATATTACGATTTGAGTTGAGCAGCAGGCCCCGTTTGCAGGGTCATAAATCGCCTCCCAAGGAACACCGGTCACTCAGGCCAGGCGCACTCTGTTTTACCTGAGCTTGACCCTAGCTTACGGTAAAAAATCAGCAAAGTTATGCACCTTTTATCTAATTATCTGTTGATGTCATAGGACTCGAATATTGCAGTCATAGCTATTGCGTCCATGAAGGCCACCCTGACCAACATAAGAGGTTTTTATTATCTTTGAATGGACGTGAAAGGCAAAGTAGGGAGATCAAAACATTCCTGAATGAAAACTATAACTTCCTATGCAAGCTGCTAGACTTGTCGGGCCCACAAGGAACCTTTCCTTGCATTTGGAGCTTGATGCCAAGGCGGCTTTAACTTGTCGGAATAATGTCCCTTGGACGATAGAACCGTTGAGGTTATCAGCGAAAGAAACCGAGCATTGCAGGAGAGTTGTGGCGACATCAAGCAAGCTGCAAAATTGTCTAATTTTAGCTACACTCATTTTCTGCAGATACCATTGTATTTATCACTCCCCCCTATCTGCATATTCTCCTCGGTGTCATTTTGAAACATCACAAGCTTCTTGAACAGGAGTCCTTTGATGTCAGCCTCACATATTTGGGCAAATTAGTTAAGAAATATGGCAGTAACTGGGAACACCCAAGACAAGATAAGGCAGTTTAAAGGTTGCTTTGAGCTTAGTCAAAGCCCAGAGGACAACATCAGTTACACTAGACAGTTAACACACATAGAACAGCTACTAACAAACATAGAGCATGTTGACCATAAATCCAGAATTGGACATGTAGCCTCTGGTCTAGATAGTTTTTAATATACAGTCAAACCTGCTCAAGCGACCACCTGTCTAAGACGACCACCTGGTCAAGCGACCAGCTAAATGATTTTTTACTATATAAATACAGTCAAACCTGCTCAAGCGACCACCTGTCTAAGACGACCACCTGGTCAAGCGACCAGCTATCCACCACCCCCTTGATTTTTTACTATATAAATACACCCCATAAAACGACCACCTCTCCAACGCGACCACAACCAACTATTTTCTCTACCAAAATGGATTTAACCTGTTAAACGACACCACATAACATCATTTACCAGTCTTGAGCATGAAAGGTGCCGCAAACAAAAGATGACTTAACATTCGGTATGTTTGTTTGACATGCTTCACCGACCACCACGAGCCAGAGCGTCGATGTTGGGAAGATGGCGTGTCTAGACAGGTGTCAGACAAGAAGGCCTCGGTGAACGACGGATTGTAAGAAGAAAAAGAAGAAGAAAGAAGAAGAAGAAGAGAAGATGATGATGATGAATGATGATGATGATGATGATGATGATGATGATGATGAGTAGTAGTAGTAGTAGTAGTAGTAGTAGTAGTAGTAGTAGTAGTAGTAGTAGTAGTAGTAGTAGTAGTAGTAGTAGTAGTAGCAGTAGTAGCAGTAGTAGAAGTAGTAGTAGTACATGTAGTAGCAGCAGCAGCAGCAGCAGTAGTAGTAGTAGTAGTCGTCGTAGCAGTAGTAGCAGCAGCAGCAGCAGCAGCAGCAGTAGTAGTAGTAGTAGTAGTACAGTTTTGACCTCCCCAAGACGACCACCTGTCCAAGAAGACCACTTTGACCCAGGATCTTCAGTGGTCGTCTTAGACAGGTTGGACTGTAAACACAAAATATCCCGAATGAGGACTACCACAGCCGCTTCTTTGTGGGCAACCACAGCCACAAGTATGTTACAACCAGGAATGTGCTCTCACCTCAGACGCGTACTAATCAAACAGACACAACCACGCACAAATAACCCATTCATTTCTGACAGAGCCCTAAGAGATTGAACATAAATTCAACAGCATCAATAACGCATTTCGCCAATTTCATAAACCCCTGTCGTACTGCAACTCATGACTGAAAATGTGATTGCGTTAAATCAGAGTACCATCAACACATATATGACAATATACAGACGATTAACGAGCACATTTCAAAGACCACTGCAGCCCATTCATGAAATATTGTCACTTTCTGTTGGGTTTGCTCGAAAAACAGTCACCAAGCTATCCAAAAGCTAAAGAAGAGAGACTGCGGTGTTTGAAATGAAGTTAAAAGACTTGATTGCATTTTAAAGTCTTATCTCAGATGTTTAAATCGCCCCTCATGTTAACATGAAAAATAACAGCAAAGAATGTCCATATAGATACACCCAACTCATGAACCTTTTAAAAAGTTATTGTTTATATACATTAAATTTTAAAGTGAGGCTTTATACTTATTCCTTCACGGAAAAAATATTCCTGGTATAATACGATTATTAAAAATATTTTCAAATGTTTGTGGTCGATAAAAAAATCAAAACTTCGATTCAAATTTTGTTGTTGTAGCCAAAACTTAAGTTTTAAAAAAAAACCTTTTCAATGGGGAGTTGACTTTTTATGGAATACTTACATCACAGAATTCTTCAAATGAGATCTTGCCGTCACCATCTGTGTCCGCGTGGATGATTGTCTTGTCTACAATTTGCTGCAGCTGAGTGTCTCTCAGATTGTTTCCGACCATCATCTTCAGAACCTGGAATAGCTCACCGTTTGAGATATACCCATCTTTGTCCATGTCATAGATTTTGAAAGCGACTGAAATATAATAATGAACAAAAAAACATGTACAAAACATGGGCATACTTGTATTTATAAAGCTTGTGCGTAAAATAAAATGAAAGCAAAAAATAAAAGTTTGCAGCTATTTATTTGTTGTGATATCAGCAAAAACAAAACAAAAACCAGAAGACAGAGTAAAGTTTATCACTACAAGATACAGGTACACGCACACGCACACACACACACAAATGGAAATTTAACCATATTTTTTAGAGCTTTTTAAACAAAATCAGCTTATTATTTTAAATTGTGAAAACAATTCTTATGTAATACTTCAATAGCGCAAATTTAATCCAAAACATGCTTATAACCAATTCCACAACTAGTACAAAAATAGGCTGCCTTGAAACTGGATGTTTGGTTGGTTGGATCCCTAATGTTCAACAGCAGACTAGGCTATATTGTGGAGTGGTCCCAAAACTAACATCTGAGAACTATTATCATAATTTAATTTTGCCAGATTGTGGATTCCAAACAAGGACCCTCACAATAAAAGGTGAAGAAAGTGATTTTTTATACGCGTTTGTATTGCAAAAAATGAACTTTGCTTTTTAAATTTTGAAAATTGGTTGGAAAATAAATATTTTATTATCATTTTAATTTTCGCAATATCAATGTTGCATTAAAAACACAATATGAAGTGCTGTTTGGTGTGCCGCTAAACCAAACTGATTTGTACTAGAAGCTGCAAATTTATTTTTCTGACAATTTAGCACATTTTGTACTTCACATGGGAAAAAATATTAAGCACACGCCTTTCATGCTGAGACTATAAGAAGCTTCCAAAAATGACAAAATTACACATATTTGGCAATTAAATTTTTATTTGTACTAAAACTCAGTATTTCAAGCTGGACGTTGTTGTTGTTGAGTTGATTTAACGTCCAACATCAGCACTATAGACGGAAATAAGACAATTTTATGTGCTGCCACGCATGAAACAGGGCTGGGACACCATGACTCCTGTCTCCGCTGGTCACACTAAACTGACACCGACCTATCCAGTAGGGAGCGAAATCGTCAGAGCTCGAACCCGCACCTTTTGCATCAGAAGCCAGTGTTCTACCCCAGGGCCACCGCGCCCCCTCAAGCCGGCGAAATAAAAAGATTTTTGGGATTACATGCTAAAAATTCTTAGGGTTATATACCGCTATTACCAATAAAACTAGTTTGTTTACGTTCTGTAATACACTTGGACAGGTCTAACTCAGCGAAGTACGATTTCTCAGTCAAGGCAAGTCGTGTGTAAAGTCCTCTGCTAGGAGCTTTCATTTTTGTGAAAGCCGATGGCAGAGTGGTTAAGTGGTGCGGGTTCGATCCCCGTCCATGTCATCAGTCTAAAACATGTCTCTGTCTACTTGTCTTATCTGTTGGTCTAAAACTAGATCTAGGTTTGTGGTCTCCCTTCTAACCAATACTACCAAGGGAAGACTCAAAATTTTTCGGAGGTTTAAAGAAACACATTTGCAATTTATTCACCTTTAAATTAGTCTATTATTGAAAATATTCCTATTTTACAAAATCTGAAGGATGTATAGAAATGCAGGGCACGTTTGAAAAAAAATATCATAAAAAATCGAGAAATAGAGCTACAGCAACATATCATATATCAAATTAAAGTTGTTTTATCCTCTATACAGTGATGGCATAACAAACCACTCACCCCTCTTCAGCCATATTATTTACTATACTGCAGACAATAAAATTTCTCCTGATCTGGGGAGAAAAGCTTCTCCATAAGCGGTTGATTTGCCAAAATAACTGCCTTGCAAACGCTTTACTCAAACCTTTCCCCATGATCAGCTGTTAACACCCTAGCAAGCCCCACATCAAAATAAAGAAGAGCTTAAGCCTATTCCAATAATGTATCATCCATTTTTACACGACTATTGGCGGTTGAGAAAGAGACAAAAATCTACTACCAATGCAAGGACTAAAAGTGTAGATCTATACGCGATTGGACAACAACCCTTGAAAACCTGATATATTAAACACTCGACAAAAACACTTTTTCTACATAGTTTTGACACAATGTAAAAGAAAAATTGTTTTCCACATAAATTTGAGCCAGCACAAGTTGAGAGATCAAGTTTGGGATCACAGTCGCAAAATTTTAGGCATTTTCGACCATGGTGAGTCTTACAGCTTCCACACCTACTAATGAGACCAATGCTCTACAACCTGCACTAGTCACCCTCCCCAGATGGCACTTAAATTTTTATTGACTATTAAATCTAGAGGTCCAGTTACAAGATCTCAAAGAGAGAGTGCACCTGGTGCCATTTAGGATGGGGAAGCTGATTTAATTTATAATGTTAAAAAAATATATTAAAAAAGGCAGTCACAATGTTATTTTTTTTGTTATCTTTATTACAACATCTAATATACTGTTCTTTAAGTAATTTTAAGGCAGTAATTACTTACACCTCAACTTAGACTCTTTGTCGCCCTTCACGCTGAACTGTGAAATTCCTTCAATAAACTCTGTGTAAATAGAAAAGCATATCACAATAATTATCGTTTAATTAAATCTTTGATTACACAAAAAAAAAACTGGCATTTTGTTACAATCTTTAAAATCTACTTAAGAAATGATTTTCTTAAATAAACGTATTATTTTGGTTTGTAGCTGTAGCAATCCAATAAAAAATGCAGGACATTATTTTTAAGAGACGCTTACCCTTAAAATCCACTTCACCATTTCCATCTGTGTCAAAAATATCTATAACACGCTGGACTAAGGGATTTTGATGGAGTTCCGGTAAGGACATAAATTCGTCAATGCTGAGGGCGCCTGAATTATCCAAGTCAAGCTTTCTAAACCTCTTTCCTAGGCGCTTAATTTCATCCATGTCAACTGAGAATAAAATAGAGGTTATAGAAACAATTATGCTAAAACAGTCATATTTTGTTATGCATTACACAAGTCAAGACATAGGTGACATTAAATTGTAAATTGATAATGGAATTCTAATGAATTCATGGGTGAGAAATGTACATCTCAACTTAACACACTGAAGATAGCGCCAAGCCTATCAAATGTAAAAATCTGGGATTGAGAATTTTTAAAGTTGCTGTAGTGAAATTAATCTGTGCTAATCAATGTAAGATCCAAACACATCAAAATATTTTGTTTTGTTGTTCTTTTATTGGTTTTATAATTAGTTTAGACTGATCATTGAAAAAGATGAAAAATTGAGAACAGAAATCAGACCAAATTCTGAGCTGACTAAAGCCCCTCCACCCCCACAACCCAACAGAAAATGACTACTCTTATTGTTCAAAGATGGTACTCACATGTGGAACAAAGTTCCATTGGAAGGCTGTTTTCGTTTCCCTGTAAGTGTAGAAATGATAATTTGATTCACATAAAAATTTGGAGGCAAATAATATATTCAGAGCTATCACTCACTTATTCCACATTTGTCCTAAATACTTTGCCCTTGATGAGTGTTAGTTTTTCGAAACTTATTTTGAAACTTCACTCAGATTAGATGTTTTCTTTCCTCCCTTCTAATTTCTTTTGAAATCACATGATTCATCATACAGTTCTTCTCCACCAAGTCATTTGAAAGGCGAGAATTTCAACCCTGTCCCTATTCAAAATCACCTGCCAAATGTTTAAGCATCAAGGACAGGGTGCCCATCTTTCTTTTTTTTTTAATTTTGCAGGTTTGAGCCATAAATGTATTTAAAGGCATGAAATTGGTGACCTTTTAATTCATGTATACATAGCCAAAAAATTACGTTTTACAATCACAGTTACAGAAATTTCATTTTTCAATTAATGAAAAGCCATTAAATTAGAGTGTGTTGTAAAAAAGGAAATAGTGGACAGAACATCACCATCGTCCAAAAAACTGCAAAATCTCATGTTTTAAAATCTAACATAAAAATATATTTCAATAATCATTTTTAAAGGAAGAGAAAAATATGATACATATTTTAACACTGCAACTTGTATTGGATCCACAACTTAAGTATCATTATATTATACATGAAATGAATTTTGCATCTAATGAAGAAGGATATTAACCTCCATAAAGTCCAATGGTTCAATATTATGAGGATCCATTAAGTGAGATTATATTTTCCCTGGACATAAAGTGTCAGCTAGCATGAATTATCAATACTATTCAATGGCTCTATTTGTGAGTATTATCAACAATGCCTTTAAATTGTGTGTTATGGTGCGCAGATATTATAAATGGAAAAATCCAAAGATAACTTAGAGATAAACTATTTCCTCCCATCCCAAAGGGTGATTTAATAAACATTAACCCTTTTATCACTTCCCTATAGATCTATTAGCTCATATCCAAAAGTTTTAAAAGGGTTAAATTATTCAGAACATAAATCTGTACTGACAAAAGACCCTCATTTGCATAATGTCATATATCATTACTTACTCTATAAGGTATTATACTAAAGATTTAGTGTATTTTAGAATGTCAGTATGGCACTATACAACTAAGGTCACAAAAACATAGGTGTGGCGTTAAAAAGCAATGTTCAAATGACAGTAATTGAGTTAGAATCAAATAATGTATATTTAGGCAAAACTGAGGAAGAAAAAAGGCAACATCAGGAACAGGAAATAGAGAAACTAAGACAAACACCATTTAAACTTGTGCAAATTTCATGATAGCAAAGCAGCTTCCATTAAAATTTTAAAAATAAATTAGTAATGTTGTAATTCTTCTCATAAAATCAAATTATACAAACTAAAAATTGTTTTCGAGAGAGAGATCCACACTTGGACTCAGCGTGTACCTAAACCATGTGAAATTTGAGAGGAAATATTATGTACGGCTGTATATTGAATGTAAAAATGCTCTATTACCAGCAAAGATATCCTTTATTCTGACATAATATAAAAGTTAATAACAAGCTCCACAGCTCTTTAATACTGTTAAGAATTCACTGACATCAGACTTTCTAAGGCTAAGGAACCGAAGCAAACCACAATTCACATTACACTTCTTCCCCTTTCCCTTGGAGTCTCTTCCCCCAGCGTATTGGGGAAAGCATGCTCATATATCATAGATTTTTGAAACCTTTTACAAGGCTGGATTGATGAATTACAGTGGTATATGACTTGATTTAGTCTAATCTGGATACACTTTCTCGCCTCTTAAGCAGTTTAAAACTGAACACTTCTGACACAAGTATAGTCACACTGAGTATTCAGGAGCCGAGAGAACAAGTAGTAGCAGTAGAATTATTTGAAGGTGGAATATAGGTCCATCTTAAAACTATGTTTACATTTTGTATTTTTGATTTTAAGGGTAGCTTTGAAGTCATTGTTTAGAACAACTGCAAGGTATAATAGTGCAATTGGTTCCGTACATAAAAATGAACTGTGCAAACCTACATAAATTCCTTTTTACCTCATGGTACTTAAGCAAAACATTCTTAAATTATGCTGGATTTTAAAAATCAGTCTGAAGTTTTTATAATATATACACTCTTACAGTTCCTTGGTAGATCTACATCTATTCTGTTTTACTAAGTGTGAATCATTGAATGCCTGTCGATGCTACGTGACAAAGCCTTGAAAATGTCTTGAAAGTTAATTCTTTATTTTAAAATTCTATAAAGAAACATAGTTTTAAGTATATCATGTGTACCTGTTTCATGTGAATAATACTTGGGCTTTATTTTGGTTCAAACAGTCCACAAAAGAACCCCATGCTTCTTCCATATTTCTTGTTACTAGTTTTAACAATCACTACACTGTACCTTCGTTTTCATTTTCATCATGAATTTGAGGTGCAACTGATGCATTGAACATTCTAGCGATTCCAAGAGAATAAAATGGCTGTGTGAACTTTATAACTTCGTTTGTTGTATGAAGAGAGTGTACTTTAATTTCTCCTTGAGGGATGAATACAGATTTCTGTGTTCTGTGAGTTTTATAAATGAAGCTAATATAATATAATATGTTTTGGGAATAATATGATTGTGAGAAAAGAATAACTCCTTAAAAGTATAATACATTTCTCTCTGCCGTGTATCCCAGTTGCATGAAAATCTTTGGTTTCATGGGGAAAGGTCTAAATACTAATCTATCCATCAGCAACTAAGCTATAGTAATTTCATATAGTATAATGAACGCGAACAAGGCGTGTGAAGTCCAATCTGCCTGTGTTGTTGTTCAGTTGGTTTAACGTCCAACATTACCTCTATATAGGCTGAATTGTGGATGGGCTCCAAGACTGATGTTTGACAATTTTATGTGCTGTCACACAAGACAGGGCAGGGATACTATGACTCCTGTCTCAGCTGGTCACATCAAACTGACACCGACCCAACCAGTAGGGAGCAAAATAGCCATGAATCAAACGCTGACTTTTTCGTTGGAAGCTGATATCCTACCCCTGGGCCACAGTGCCCCCCCCCCCCCCCCTCCAAACCTGCCTGTGCCATCAAGCGATGGATTTATAAACAATAAAGGCAACCTTCGATGCAGATTGGTGGCTTCTGCATCCCTACCTCAGATTATTGCGACTATGAAAGAGCCACATTCTAAAATCTGAGGCGGGGTCACTCCTTTCAAGGTATCCCATTGCTTGAATGTGGACGCAACATGGACATCCCTATATGGACTATAGTCCAATTGTCCATTTGTACAGGCAGTTATTTAATCAAGGGATCATAGATAGTACCCTTGACTATAGTCCTGTTGTTCTGAAAGATAATCTGGGGATCATAGAGTACCCTTGAGACACTAACCAAGACTGTGTCAAGTTAAGTGCAGGAGGTGAAAGGTTTGGGTAAAGGAAGAAATGGAGAATGAAATAAAGGCATGCGTCGCAATAGAGTGTCAACTACAGATTTTCAAACGAGAAGGGTGGTAGAGGATCAGTGTCTCCTGGTCTCTGTGCTTGTGAAGGGAGTAAATGTTTTGAGTTTGGGGATGTAGGGGGTGGTGGATTGAGGGTGTCCTTTAAACAGTAACCAAGGAAGTGAAGGGTATTCAAGTCTGAAAATCAATTTTTGGTTCGGAAACCTGTCTCTGAGTTTATAGACCACAATGTGCCAGTTGTGGCTATTTATAAGAAACAGTTTAGTCCCAGGAAGAGACTAGTAAATCAGTACAATCTCTTCAGGTCAAAGTCTAAAACCAATAACTCCCTAAATTTAAGTGGGATCTTTTCAGTCAAGGGTAAGAATAAGTGAATGTTTTCTGAGGGGAGACGCATGAATGAGAGTTTAGGACTGGAGCTGGGTAAAGAAGATGTATGGAAGGTGCCTGGTGTAGACCAAAAGCAGTCAATGCTGGACATGGGCTGGCTAAAGAAGACAGAAGGTGTAAACCGAAGTTAGTCATGTTATACCAAAACAGGTTGATCTGTCCAATCTTGTTTTGGGGTTGGAAAATGATGATGGGCGATGTAGCCCTAAATTAGGAAAGTGCATGATAGGTATAAGAGCCGGGATAGGAAATATAAAATGGGAGATGGTGTACATAGTATCTTCCAAGACCAGAGTTATAGGGAGGGAAATGGGTTGTTTGAATCCTCTTAGTATCTTCATACAAGAAGGAATTCTTAGAAGAAACTAAAAGGGGATAGTGCAGCACCCACCAGGGGCAATGGGAGATTAGGGGAAAGGGGCCGGGTGTCCATTATTACTAGGCCCCGAAAATGTTAAATATTGTTCAGGAAGGGTGCTCCTGCGAGGTTGAAGAGATGCCGGCGCATGTCGGACTCAGTCGCCTCACTTAGAACAGGATGCAGACAGGTGTGAGAGGAAGCAAATGGTAATTGAGTGATGTGCAACAAGAGTGAATGTCAAGGGCTATGAAAGAGTATTTGGTTTAGGGTACCCAGAGATACGGAGAGGGGTGTAATTGCTATGAAAGAGGGAGGAGGGTGCATGAGTATTTGTGAGTGTCTTAGGCTTGCATCTGATGCCTTTGCCTAGAGAAGTGTGATGTCAGTGAGTTGGGTTGAGAGTGAAAGCTGCAGATTAAGTCAGTCTTGATTGGTTGGGATTGTCTTTAGGATATGAGATTGCCAAGGCTGCTCATGGAGCATAGATCTAGACACTTACTTCCACTACTAGATTCTACTTCTGCTGCTACTTGTAGTGCTCTTGGTGCCTGAATACAACATAACTATTCCAGAATACATGCTTGGTGCTACAAGCACCAATAAACTAAGAGAGACAAAACTATAACAGTATAAGTTAAATTATAGGAAGTGGCTATTCTTTGGGTAGCAGGACAAATTAACAGCCATAAGGCTATTCCTCCTTCAGCCTTGGTTTGAAATTGACGGTGATGATGATGATGATAATAATAATAATAATAATAATAATAATAATAATAATATAAAAATAATGATAATAATAATTGATAATAATAATTTATTAAAATAATTTTTTTTAATATTATTTAAAAAAAAAAAAAATAATAATAATAATAATAATTCAATGGTGTTTTGGAAGAATGCAGAGGACAGAAGCATAACCCAATTACTCCAGATTCGATTCAGTCTCTGGTCTAGATCTAGATCTACATCTGGCGGTCTTGGTCTCTTGATGTGGAAGGGTTTGAATACAGGAAATTGCATTGGCCTTATAGATCTAAATAATTAATAATGATATTGAACTTATATATAATACTAATAGTAAAGGGAGTGTGTATTTTCCGCCGGGCGGAAAATATCCATATTTTATTAAAATAATTATTTTTAATATTATTTAAAAAAAAAAAAATAATAATAATAATAATAATAATTCAATGGTGTTTTGGAAGAATGCAGAGGACAGAAGCATAACCCAATTACTCCAGATTCGATTCAGTCTCTGGTCTAGATCTAGATCTACATCTGGCGGTCTTGGTCTCTTGATGTGGAAGGGTTTGAATACAGGAAATTGCATTGGCCTTATAGATCTAAATAATTAATAATGATATTGAACTTATATATAATACTAATAGTAAAGGGAGTGTGTATTTTCCGCCGGGCGGAAAATATCCATATTTGTTTATTCTCCGCCGTTTTTTTTTTACTGCAGGCAGTCCCGTGACTGCCGTACTATTCTCCGCCGGGTTTTGTCACGTGAGTCGATCGTGGGCGGAGATTTCATGCAAAGGTAAGAGCAATAGATGAATCTAAAAAAATCTATTCTAAACCTAGTTTCTAGATCTTAAATTTCTGCTTGATCAGTCTTATTTTTTGTAGTTTTTGTATGTATAAATTATTTTATTAGAACTGGTCAAGGTGGTTGTGAGGTTAGGCGTCCGCCCCGTAACCGGGAGGTCGTGTGTTTGAACCTCGGCCGGGTTTAACATTTTTATAGAGCACCGTCGTTCATGAATGGCCATCGTCTTTTTTTCATTATCTTTCTTTTTTTTTTTTTCTTTTTTTTTTTGGTTAAATTTAAATAAAATAAATGTGACGTGGCCTAGTAGGTTAGCGGAATCCATGTTCCAGATGGACCTGGGACGGTTGGGGTTTTTGCTTTTTTTTTTTTTAGCCAGTCTTGGCCAATAAGGATTGCATCCGAATGTTTGTATATTTTGCTTTTATTTCTATAGTGCCACATGTATGGCGTACATCCTTTCCAATGAAACAAGTGCCTTTTATATTAACTATTAAAATAACAGTAATAACATGCATTGACTGGATGTCGCTATACCAGTATGTAGGATGTAGCCTATACCAGTACCAGTATGAATTACACACGTAGCTAGATTCTTAGAATCTAGGCCTAGGTCCAAGTCCAGGGGGGCCGTATTCATGTGAAGGCCTAGGCCTAAAAACCAGACGAAACTTATGTCTGAAGTTCAAATTTAGTCTCCGACCTATTCATGGGAATAACGGAATTTCCTAGTACTAAATTTTGACGCAAGTTTACACCTGCTCCGAGGCAGGACTAAGGGGTAGAATTTGGTCGCAAGTGCATCTAAATTAATAAAGAAATCAATTATGATGACTTCTGTGTTGTTTTAATAATATTTTAGTTGTTTTCTAGTTTAATTTTACCATTTTGCCACACCTAATAGGACAATCACGCATTTTTAAGATTTTTCATAATTTAGATCTACATTAAGAAAGTAGGTCAAATGAAATGTTCCATCCAGTAGTTCATAAGATTTTAGAAAATGATTATAGATTTGAGTTTTGGTACTTATTTTATATTATTTAATTTGCGTGAAAAAACCCGGCGGAAAATTTCAAACAATGGTAATTCTCCGCCTGTTGGAAATGTCTTGCTCAGTCAAACGAGCAGCGTGAAATGAAAAAGCCTGGCGGAAAATAAACAAATTTGGCTATTCTCCGCCCGGCGGAAAATAGACACAGCCAATAGTAAAAGCACTAAAAATATTTTCTTTTCGGCACTCCTTGAGTTTTTGTGGTCCCTCGCCCTGAACTTAATTTGATTATTTAAAAAAATAGGCTACCAACCAGCCCTACGTCCTGTCTTTTTCTTATTTTTTCTATTAAAATTGAAAAATACCTGCCTGCTGTACTCCGTCTTTTTGTTATTTTTATTTATAAATTGTGTTGATTTGATTTGTTTGATACAAAAAGATGGAGCGATTTGATTGCAATTTGTATCCAATTGTTTATTTAAAGACGGACACTGTAATGTATGCGGGGAAGGGGGTGGGGACAAACATACACAAGCACATAAAATTGACATGTTAAGCAATTGAAACTCTATCTCTCACACTCGCTTGCTCTCTCTTCACATGTTGACTTACTCCGATGTCATCGAATCCTACCCACTCACCCCTCAAATTCCGCCCGCCCACCCACCCATTTGATCGCCCACAAAATTCTAGGAGTGCCTTCTTTTCTGTTGTAAACTCACCATTTTGACTTCGTTGGATTGGAAAAGCTCAAAGCCTAAAGGTTGATAATTCTTCTGTATGAATCTTGATAAGACTTAATTTGTCTTGTATGCAATAATCCTGGTGACTATAGTTTCTAATATAGATCTTGGTACTATACAAACTAACTCAAGATTCTGCTAGTTAATCTAATATCTAGATCTATATCTAAAACCAGTCCTTATCAGAAGATTTGGATAGCACTAAATAGCGTTTAGCATTGCAGATATTTGGCTAACCCCATGAACTGAAAGTCTGCTCTACTAGATCTAGATTTCTATCCTGTTTCTTTAAGATTCGAGGTCATATGTCAGAAATATTTGAACAGCCTAATTCTTTTAAGCTATTTTCTTTCCGTAAATATCGTTCTACATGAGATCTATTGATTCCAACTGTCGGTTCTCGTGTTATCTTTTCTCCTACGTCTGCTGCTTGGAATGATTGATGCCATTTGATGGTCGATCGATCGACAGTCTCCCTAAGACTTCCTGTTTCGCTCATACGGGTCTTCTGAGATAAAAGGTAGTCTAAATGACAAAAGAGTAGCCTGCTATGCTACGTTGTTGCACTTGCAGGCCTACTATGCTCTGTAGAGCCGAATACACGTAGGAAATCACACCAAGCTTCGCTTTTGCTACACTAACTATAAACCTAAATGAATATTTTGAATTCAACAATTAAAAAACAGTTCCTTCATTCGCAGTATATCCCCAATATTGATGTTGGACATTTGCATTCGTATTCGTCAAAATAATTGACTTAAATAAATCATTGAACTCACCGTTTCAGATATAATATTCAGATATTATAATTATTACACCCTAGAGTGTGTGTGTGTGTGGGGGGGGTGTCATAGGCTGTTTTAATGTTAATGTTAAGAGATGAAGAAAATGTGTGTTTGAAGGTGGATGGGGGATATGTAAACCAATGCAGTGACATAATACTTATTTCCTCAAATGGTTGGCCCAGTATATGTTTATTTACATGTCGTTTGGGTGACCCAGCGGTCTAAATAAAATTATGAACTGTTTCATTGGAGTAGAAAACAAATGTAAAGGTGTAGAGTAAGATTGCCATCACCTGCGAATGGTTGTAATAGTCTAAAAACTATTTCACGTAGTTTGTTTGTTGTTGTTTTAATTGTGGCCTTACGATCAATGCCCTTCACTTGATTTTTCATTAATCAATATCATCGATGGTGGCAATACATGTATAATTATTCTTGGTCACGCATACCAGTCTAGCGTAATGCTTATAAGAGACAGATTGACGCGTTATTCGTGTTGATCTTTGAAAAGATCGCACTCGCTTCTATTTGACATTATGAGAATTGAGTATTATTCTGGGTGGAATTTTAACATTTGGTTTTGAAGATAAGCCTTCAATATGTAGGCCTAACTCTGGGCTAATCTCTTGTTGGTTCTTCTTCAAAAAAGATGTTTAGGAACGTTGCAAACTGGTAATGAAGAAAATGTGTAAATCGTTTGTGAATTATTAATATAGCCTACCAGTCTTCGTGTTGTGGTTTTCATCTCTTTATCAGACATTTTAACGGAATCTAAAAGCGAAGCCAAAATAGTAATAATTTATTTATGCGATTTTAATATGCACTCTAAATATGTTAGGAACTGATCTATAAACTGACGACATTTCTATACTCTCTCATTATTAGAGGGACTCGTCTGCGATTCATTTGCGCAACCGTAATCCAGAGGTGCTCTCCTTACCTTGGAATGCACCTGCCTCATTGTTTGATACCATATTAGATAATGCGGATAGTTCCATGCCATTTTTTATCATATAGTCGGGAGATGTCACGTTACATTCGGAGCGATGAAATATTACAAACCGCACCACGATGCATCATCATTACATTTATTCAAATAAGGTTCACTGTGTTACAGGCTTTTGTTTGTTGCTTCGATCTTTTGACGAACGCCGTTCCAAAATAAAGTGTAACGTTCATTTTTAAATGATCCATCTGTATGTTCTGCCCATCACCTTCACATCATATTTAGGCTTCACCATCCTGCTGATCTCTAGTTCGTTTCAGGGTGTTCTCATGGGTTACGGCAGCCTGCGCATCTTCTGCACATTTTCTTCACTTTCGCTTTCGCGTGATCCAGGGATAGGCGATGACGGATCTTTATATAATTTAGCCTCAAGCAAATCAACAATTTTTGTTACTTAAAATGATTAATAGGGTGAATACAGAATAGAATACATGTATTTCACAAGCTAACAACTTACCATTGAACTTATAACAATCGTTATGTTCGAACCTCAATCGTTTGAACAATAATACTGTGCGCTCTAACAATGAGCTCGAAGAACTTTCGTTTGAAGTCATTTTCAAACGATTACACTGTTTAAAGTTAGCCATGGCGAAAGTGGGATGCCATGAACTCGAATAATTAACTCGATTCGTGCGATTTTTGTGCTGTTTTCTTTTGTGTCGCATCACGGATTTTGGGTCTAGATTAAGGTATTCAAAAATTGTGTTTTCGTATCTGATTTTGAATTAATAGATAATAGATCTCAATAACTTTGGGTGTATATCAAGAGCACGTTTATTTAGAGCTGTACTTTATGACAACGACGTTTAAAGGTCTCCCCTTTAATCAATGGTGAATGGCGAGTGGGTGAGTGCCTCACATTCTGATCAATGCTTTGTTGATTATTGAGGTTCAATCCAATACATTTAAACTTTCAGAAGTAGATAAAATTAAAAAAAAAAAAACATAAAAAAACAAAAATAAAAAAAACACACACACACACAAACAACATCACTAGACTGCAACAGTTTCGATTCTCAATGCCCGTTCAAACCCCTTCCATGAGTTTTTTTCTCTCTTGTAAATAATAATGTTTGGGAATGGCCAGTGAAGCAGACAACACGACACTCGCTGGTGATCATGCAACGGCGCTATTCTCATAAATACTTCAGATCTCTCAGTCTCAATGTGGATCTAGTTTCAGACAAAAAGTGTTTAAATAAACAAACTATGGAAGACATAAATTAGAGTCGCCTGCCACCTATCTACGTTTTCTGGCGTCAAATTGTTAACTAACCCTATCACAATCTCCATTTTGTTAGTGCAGGCAAAATATAATTTATTAAGTATCGTCACATCAGTGTCAACAGATCGTGTTCGTTGTCTTCAGATTTGTAAATTTCGTTGATAAAATTAAACAAAAAAAAGTCTACCGCGAAGAATTAAAAAAGTGGGTGGCTTCTGGTGGGGGCCCACTTTTGGTGTGTGTGTGTGTGTGTGTGGAGGGGGGGGGGGCAGGCCTGTGGTACTGGGTACACGGGCCCGGTCGGGTATTCATTTTGTGAGCACGCTAAGACCAACCATCATGCTACATTCTGTGGAAAACACGACTTATGTAGAAAATAGATCTCTAATCGACTTTTACATAAACTCGACGTTCTCAGTTATATTTCGGCATGTAAAATCACGCAACTGTACTATAGGCATATTGACAACGTGAACGAGGTAGCACCATTGGTTGTACATGTATTCGTGTTATTACATTGAGACAGAAGCCTCTCTATGTCTCGTAGAGAGGTAATGTTTCGGTATCCAACTTAGGAGGTCCCCAGCTCAAAACCTATGATCATATAAAATTTATTTTTCTCGCCAATATGACCCACTGAGATAGGAGTCCTGGTATATCTGCACTGTCCATGTGCATCGGCACGGAAATAATTGTCAGACGTTAGACGTGGTCCCGTCCATAAGATCGTTTTTCCTATATGCTGGACCACTTAACAAACTCGGCAAGAGGAGTCTCACTGACATTGCACATTGCAACATTGCACATTGCAACATTGCACGGTCCACGGGCCCATTTCTATTCCAACCAGCAACCACAGACACATTGCTTCACCAAAGCATAGACAACGAGTAGTCTAGTACAAGGCCAAGCCGACAATCTGTTCTTCTCAGTGGACTATAGGCTTAAGCCGGCCATAGACGTGTCAATAAATTGCAGACATCAATTGGCTGGCAATATTGCTATACAATATCTCAAGCAATTCTTGTCTTCCATCTGCCCACACACGCGTCGACAAAATCATTCGATCCACAAGATGAACGTGTGCAATTGTGTTAAATGCAGCATCAAACACCAAGCAGCAGCAGTAATGTCGCTCTCTGCGGCTATAATTATTAAGATTTGCAGAAGAAGAGCTAAAAAAAAAAGACGCTCACGTAGAGTATGGGGAAGTCATGGCTACTAAAAAAACAACAACTAAGTTATCTCATGTTAATTCAATAAGGGAATTACAAGATATCCCCGAAGACTGGAAAAACTACTTGAGCTTGAATAAAGAAACATATCTTGACTTATTTGATTAAATAGCAAGACACTGTCATGCGCTCGGCTATAACCCCACATGAGCGAAAATTACATCGGCTTATTTCAAGACGGACTGCAAAAGAAAAATCACCAGGAAGAGAAGAAAGAAATGCGATTTTAAATAACACCAATGAGTAAAAATGTTCAGCTTTGTTAATTGTCTCTCATTCAGTTAAAAAAAATTGTGTTTGGATTTTTAAATAATTAACATATCTATATTACGCAAAGTGATGTAAAGTTATACCATATAATTATACTGATAGATAATTTGATAGAGAGACCAAAAAAAAAAAACTTGGGCGGGAGTGGGGAGACAAGAATATTAAGTTTATAGAGGCAAATAACGAAATAAAATTTAATTCTCTAAAATGCGTTCTAAAAAGCATCTATACGCCTAGACTTTGCTAATTTTGGGTCGAGAAAAACGAATCTGTTGTCAGATTCAAAATCCGATGGCTCATAAATGAACATTTGACCAGCAAAAATAACCTACTGCACCGGCGTCGACTTGTCTGGCCTTAAAAAAACAAAGGGCCTGCCGCAGATTGACAAGGTCGCGCGGCGCGGGCAATTTATTTTCAGGTAGTACCAGTCGATGAGCAATTAGCTTTCGGTGTCGATAAATTTCTGCAATATCGCCATACACCAAGCAAGATATTGCCAAAATGATCGCAAATCGATGGCCGGCTTTACAGATTTATGTCCCTTACGAGTCGAGCCGGTGTAACACGCTACTCACCAGCACAAAGGCGGCTCCCAAACAGACTCTAGAGTTTGTGTGTCCGCCGCCGAACAGACTCCATGTACACAAAAACTGCACCCCAACCCCGCATAAAACAATCTATTAGATTTTTTTTGTAGGCAGCAGTGTCTTGTTACATAATTAAATCATTTTCAACTCCACCATCGATTATAATTGTTTTATACACCATCGACTATAAGTATAATTGTTTAATAGTTGCTGTATTATTATTTTTGTTTTTATAATGTTTCCAAATCTCCACCAATCTTGTGTCCTACACCAGTAGCTCATATCACCTCAGTTGTTTAAATGATTTCAACGTGGTCAATGGATCTATATCTACATCTAGATATAGTCATCGCAAAACAAATTCATGTAAGAATGAGACAGAAATAATGTTAGAAAACACACGAAGTAGGAATAAGAATTTCAGTAACAACTGCAAGTTATATGTCTAGAATTATATCTAGATTATAGATATCTGATTGGGGTTAGCGGAGTTGGAAGTACATGTAGTACCAATTCTGAACACAAGCAACCCCCCTTCTTGTTTGATGAAATGTTATATCAATTCATAGGCCGAATTGAACAAAGTAGAAGTATGAAGAAAAATCAACGGAGCATCTCATCTCCAAATACAGCTTTGTTTCAGTAATAAAGAATAGACCCTGTGGTCCTCTACAAGAAAACAGAGTCGTTTTCGTAGATTTAGTCTGTCTGGCGACCGCCACAATGCTTTAGAGTGTTTTTGGCAGCCGCCACACACCCTAGAGTCTTTTTGGCGGCCGTCAGATGGACTCTGAGTCGCGGTGGCGGATTAGTCAGAGTGGCGTATTGCACTACACCGGTGTAGCACGCCACCCTGACCAGCCCGCCAGGGCTACTCAGAGTTTGCCTGTCGGCCGCCAGACAAACTCACGAGTCTGTCTGGCGGCCGCCAAAATCACTCTCGGGTATCTGTGGCGGCCGCCAGGAACACTCTATCTACGCGAAACCGACTCTGACTTTTTTGTTGAGCCAGAGAACTGAAAATGTATAACAGAATATCTTTTTTTTAAAGTTGTGCATACGTCTTAAGCTTTCACGGCCATAATTATGCATCGCAACTAAAAGAAACTCAATTTAGACGATCCAGAATGCGTGAAAAGCTCAACTCCGCCAAAATTTTTTTAACTTAGATCTAGCATTCACTCCATTCAGTCACCCACGCCCCCGCTAGATCTACAGAAAAATAAGAGTCTTTTTCGCGTGAATACTCTCTGAGTCTGTCTGGCGGCCGCCAGGTGGACTCTGAGTATCGTTGGTCGATGAGACAGAACATCTTAGAAGTTGTACTGCTTCTTCCCATCTGTAATCATTTTCATCAATCTCAAGTATCTAGGCTTGACTAATAAATTTTATTGATCCATCACAAAACTATTGATTTAGATCTAGATCTATATCTACAGGCTTATTTTACTGGAGTTGTAAGCTACCAAGACGTAGAATCTACTTGCCACCCATGTAGGTCTCTATCTTGACTGTCTTAGGAAGTGTACTGACAAACCAAACAACATACTAAAGAGGGCTTCTTTTAAACGGGAGATCAGAAAAAGATTGGGCTTGGTTTTTTGCTTGGGTTCATACTAAAGAAAGACGAAAAAACCCAAACCCAACCCCATCGCTCAAAAGAAGCCCTCTTTAGTATGTTGTTTGGTTTGTCAGTGCACATACGGAAGTCTTTCCCTCGATTTAATTTAGAAATTAGAGTTCTAACCTCTACTCCAGATCTAGGAATCTAGATTCTAGATCTATCTAGATCTAGAATCTAGATCTAGTCGATCTAGCTTACAGATACTCTATAGACTAGATCTAGAGTAATGTCACGTAATGCGAACACTTTTTCGTGACCCTCAATCCGAACGGTTTCTCTACCTACCTGTTATTTTTTTCGTTTTCTTCCCTTAAATGGGTAATATAAAGTAATCCAACCTCTTAATTAAGTCTATTAATGTTTTTTCTTGCTTGTGGACTTAATACAACAACGTTGAGATAAAGGAAAAAGGTGAATTTTATCCAAATCATCGCTGAACCGGTAAGTACTTGTGCTCGTTCTTCCCTGGGATTATGAAGACTGTCTAATGGAGGAAGATGGCTACCACTTCCGTCATGCGCAGAAATCATTTTCGTTATTATTTTATATCTTAATATATGTGTGAAAGGGCTTGAGGGAGCTTCAACACGAGGTGCATTCCATTTTATGGACCTAGGGGGGGTGTTCGAAATGATGTGACAGATTTCAGTCACTGTCACGGTGTTCCGAACACTGACACACAATGTCATTTCCAACTACGTTGTAGCGATTTTCATATATTTAAACTCTGTATAGCTAGTTTAAATTATTGTTTTGTTTTGTTTCCTTTACCAATAAATGGGTCTATATTATTAAATAGCAAAATCAGTCAAAACTATTATTTTTAAGTTGATTTTACCATTGACTTAGTGACTTCTACATCCCGATCACGCAAAATCTTGTTTGATGGGTGGTATACATGATGGTGATGATCCGAGAAGAGAATGTGGTGGAGATGATGGTGATACTGCAAAGTTCAAGGAGAGGTGGAGATAATGGTGATGATGCAAGGAGAGAAGGTGGAGATGATGGTGATGATGCAAGGAGAGAAGGTGGAGATGGTGATACTGCAAGGAGAGAAGGTGGAGATGACGGTGATGATCCGAGAAGAGAAGGTAGTGATGATGGTGATACTGCAAAGTTCAAGGAGAGGTGGAGATAATGGTGATGATGCAAGGAGAGAAGGTGGAGATAATGGTGATGATGCAAGGAGAGGAGGTGGAGATGATGGTGATGATGTAAGGAGAGAAGGTGGAGATGATGGTGATGATGTAAGGAGAGAAGGTGGAGATGATGGTGATGATGTAAGGAGAGGAGGTGGAGATGATGGTGATACTGCAAAGTGCAAGGAGAGAAGGTAGAGATGATGTAAGGAGAGAAGGTGGAGATGATGGTGATGATGTAAGGAGAGGAGGTGGAGATGATGGTGATGGTGTAAGGAGAGAAGGTGGGGATGATGGTGATGATGTAAGGAGAGGAGGTGGAGATGATGGTGATGGTGTAAGGAGAGAAGGTGGCGATGATGGTGATACTGCAAAGTGCAAGGAGAGAAGGTGGAGATGATGTACGGAGAGAAGGTGGAGATGATGGTGATGATGTAAGGAGAGAAGGCGGCGATGGTGGTGATTCTGCAAGGAGAGAAAATGGCGATGATGGTGATGATGCCAGGAGAGAAGATGGTAATGATGCAAAGAGAGAAGATGGTGATGATGCAAGGAGAGAAGATGGAGATGATGCCAGGAGAGAAGATGGTGATGATGCAAGGAGAGAAGATGGTGATGATGCAAGGAGAGAAGATGGAGATGATGCAAGGAGAGAAGATGGTGATAATGCAAAGAGAGAAGGTGGTGATGATACAAGGGCAGAAAGTGGTGATGATGCGAGGTCTGGAGAGGTGGAGATGATGATCATGCACGGAGAGCAGATGGAGATAATGTGATGTGAGAAGGTGAAGATGATTATGTGAGGAGTGGATGAGGAGATGAGAAAAGTTAAAGATATCAATAATGTGAAAAGAGTAGGTGGATATGATGGCTTGAGAAGAGAAGCAGGAGATGATGATGTGAAAGCAAAAGACGGGTCATGCCACCAGAGCTGTTCCTCCTCCGATGTGATATAGAAGAATACTTTGGGGACCTCGAGTCTCCTGTGGAACATCCATTGACTGAAGATGTGGAGAAAGAAATGAAGCAGATGATGACAGAATTGAGGTGTCAAACGAGGAAGGTGGAAATAAGTGTAAGGGTTTCAAGGATAAAGGTGGTACAGAGTTGCAGGTGTCTTGTGAAATGTGCGATAATTGGTGGCACATCGCTGTTCGAAATCCGAACACAATTTAAATTGAAGAGAGCTAGAGTACTTCAATTTCGTGTGTGACAAGTCTTGTCCCAGTCAATAGTTTCCTTGCAAGCTGCTTACACAACAGCATACATGTGTGAAAACGCTTGAGAAGAGGAGTGTGTGAGTATGAGTGAGTGAGTTATTTTATGTTTCCATCAGATTGTTGCCATTTTTTAATATTTTTTTATTAATTAGAGCTGCACCAAATATGTTCACTAAAACAATTTGAATAAGAAAACACAACACAAAACGCTTGTTTTGTTGTTCGTATGAAACGTTTTATTAAAAGTACTTTAAAATTAAATAACAAAGCATGTGTTCGGATCACCGGACACATGTTCGGATTTGTGAGACAGCAAAATTTTTGTTCGCAATGGTGAGACAGTAGTAAAATTTTAAGGGCAGAAAAATGTCATGTGACAAAAAACTATTTATAGATATGAAAACGAGTTTTTATTCAGAGTATCCACCAATCAAAGAGCTTCAAATGAGTGAATCGGACAAGGGACAAGCCACTTTACAATGAGTGAGAGATTTTGCTACCTTGTCGTTTTTCCTCAATTGCACCTTTCAGAGGCAGCCATTTTCAATTCTTTTGTTTACCCCTAAAGTTTATCTGCAAACCTAGAAAGTTAGATCCTAGAATCTCTATCTACTAAACATCAATATAAACCTTCATACACAAAACTATGATTAATTTAAAATACCTCTTTATTTTCATCAGGTGCCTGCGTTTGAGGCAAAGGATGGATTTTGTTTGAGTGAAAGTAATGCCATTGCTTACTATGGTGAGTGCTTTTGGAGTTCTGTTTTTGTTATAGGCATAGGGGTCTAGAAGTTGAATCTGTTTTTGATATTAAAGAAAAGTTACACTGATCAAAATAACCAATAGAATCAATTACATGGGTGTGATAGTGACGACTACAGCCAGCATGCCGCCCTATAGAGATTTCACGGGACCACTTGTCTGCTTCTCATGAATGCTCGGCACAGGTAGTAACTTAGAAAAAAAAATGGAGGGTGACCAATCTATTAATGTTAAGATTACCCACACACAATACTGTTAGAGTAGTATTGGTTTTGTTAGTTAAATGTATATATATATAGATAACCTTTTTATAAGGGTGTACAGGTAAAACCTTTTCTCTTCAGGTCCCTAAAAATGGGATATTTGGTTCATCCGTAAATCGACAAGGAGAACACATGTACAATCGAAAAGAAATAGAAAAATACTTTAAAACTCAATTTGGTTGCTTTTCTAGCTCCTTCAATACACAAAGAATACATGTATATAAAACAATAAAAGAATGTATACAACGTCCTCTTATGAACATTATTTAGCTTGCAAAAGTGCATTGATATAAGGATATCCAATGTTTTCTTTATTGTTGTTTTAATGAATCTGTATAAAAAGCAGGTCTGCAGCTGAACGATATACCTAGTGATTAAAAGCCTGCATTGGGTGGCAGGCTTTTCCAGTAAATTTACCAAAATTCACTTGTTCTGCAGGCTTCTTAAAATTTTTTGCTCCCACCCATGCAGTCATAAATCAAGGATCTCAATCTCGATTGCCAAGTAAAGTGACTGAAGTACTATTGAACTACCATGTAATTGTTAAATCATCTTTTAAAACTTGTGTCCATTCCAGTTTCAAATCCTCAACTCCATGGTGAAAACAGCAAGGATGCAGCTCTTGTCCAACAGTGGATCAGCTTTAGTGACAATGAAATTCTTCCAGCTGCATGCACATGGGTATTTCCATGCCTTGGCATCACCCAATTCAACAAACAGGTGAGCCTTGCTTTAAAAAAAATGTATGCGCTTTAGATCTTGAACAACTCTCTATCAGGCTTCTTGGCTCAAAGCGAGAAAATGTAATTTCTTCAATCCTCAGTAGGGGTTTGGAGAGACGTCACCGATTTTTTTCAATTCGCTGCTTAAAATAGGTTCTTAGGCTGATTTGAATATCTAACTAATATATATATATATAACTAATTTTCTGAAAATTAGACTACAAGTGTGATAGCTTGTTTATGCACACAGTGTTACGAGATGGACCATTTTTTTCGGGACTTTTTCTGCGTTCAAGGGTTTAGTAAAATTGTTTTTCTTTATTCTACTTTTAAGACTAAGGCCAGAAATATAGTGAAACTGTCAAGCGTTGTAAAATAGCGATGCGTCTGCAAAAATCTAAGCTGGCGTGAGTCATTTAGTAAGGATGCATAAAGAATTGCATGGGGATTTTATAGTGACACTGTCTTGGAAAGATGTATGATTTTGGAGGGCTGTGAAGATATAGCATGCTGTACCGATTTTTCAAAACGTGATATTTAGCATAGGTGCGCGATCGTCGCTTTTTTTTTTTTTTTTCAATATCTGCCTCTGTTTGCTGATCATCAAGAGGCCCAAGACTAGGACGTTTCCGTGGGGGCAGAAAGCACATGACCCGCACTAATTACATTATTGTCATAGGCCTGGGGTCATGCGCTCTTTATTGAAGCCTATTCTCTTAAATCTAAGTGTCCGGGATGTTCGAAAGGGTACTAAAAGTACACCTCCCCAAGCTGCCAACTGGTACGCTTAGCTATTTTCGTTAAAATTTTCTTCCCAAATATGTCGATATGTTTTTTTAAATTGAAAACATTCAACGGTTCAGACAACACCGCTGTTTTTTGCAATAAAGGTACATGTATTTCAGGTACGACTACCATTTTCCTCTCAATCATGCGGCGGAAACTAGATATGAATAAAGTAAGTTTCCAGAGCTTATTGATAGGTAATATTTATCTTTTTTTTTCTATACTCGTGATACAGTGCTATCGAGATTGGTTTACTCAACAACTTAATCGATACCTATCAATCACAAGTCGTTGTTTTCTCTTGCGTTCATTCTTCTGAATCATACCAATCTCTCTATCTCGACTCTTAGTTCCAGTGCTATATGTTACACAGGGCCATTATTTTATTAAAAGGGAATTTTGAGACAAGTGTAGTCAAAAAAATTTTGCTATATTGGGTAAGCATTTAAAAGACCTATGGGGCCACAAAATTACCCCCAAGGTATTTATATAATCGACAATAGGTTTTTGGTTTTGTATTTATCTTTTTAGATATTTAAAAATATATTTTTTTATAGCAATATTGAGGCAGAAACACTTTGTATCTATGTTGTGTATAGACACTCCCTATACACATGTACTAAGTACATATATCATGGTTAACACTGACACAACTAATAGAGAAAAGCTGCATTTGTACCTATTTTTCCAGAAAAAAACCCTACTTTTTGTTATGGAAGTACCTAAATGTGGCTTTTTCAAGTAGGCAGGCTTGCTGATAGTAGCTGTACAGGCAAGGCCAGCATTGTATGATAAAGGCAACAATCGTTGTTTTGTGCAGTTTCAGTGTATAACAAGAACATTGCATGCTTAGTAGAGCGAGCTGAGTAGCCAAGTGCAAACACCCGTTGTGTGATCGGTGTCTTTGAAAATACAGTTTTACTATGATCACGTTTGGCTGTGGTATTTCGAGACAGGCTGTTTCACTATATTTCCTGCCTTAGATCCATAAATCTGTTTTTTTTTTGCAACTAAAAATCCTAAGGTACTGAATACAAAAGTTTAAATAAAATAATTCAGTTCAAGAAGTCATGATGGTCTGTTAAAATACTTACTTGAAACCATCATCAAAACTTTAACTTTGTCAACAACAGGATACAGATCGTGCCAAGGAACAGATCAAAAAGGTTCTCAATGTGCTCAACCAACATTTGCTGACCAGGACTTTTGTGGTTGGAGAAAGAGTGACCCTTGCTGACATCAGCCTGGCCTGTAACATGCAAAGTCTTTACGAAATGGTGAGGGGTGCAGAAGGTAACATCTTTATCTTGGTTGAATGTTACTGAACATAACAGGCTATTACAGGGGGGGGGGGATTCAGTGGTCCAGGGGTAGAACATCAGCTTCCGATGCAAAAGGTCCCTAGTTCGAATCCTGGCAGTTGCGTTCCCTACTGGTTGGATCAGTGTCAGTATAATGTGACTGGTTGAGACGGGAGTCGTGGTAACCTTGCCCTGTCTCGTGTGTGGCAGCACATAAAATTGTCAGACGTCCATCTTGGGGCCCGTCCACAATATAACCTATATATTGCTGATGTTGGACTTTAAAACGAACTCAACGCAACTCAGCTATTACATACCTGCCAACGTTACGCTTCTGTAATTTATTACGCCAAAGTGCGACAAATTATGCCTTACAGATGGTGCTTGTCATTTTACGGAGAGTTGAAGATAGTACTTCAGTTTCTAGCCACTGGTTCAGATGCGGTCCAACAAAATAGACTTCTTACAAACAATTCTGAAGGTGGATCGAGATCTAGACTAGCTTTATATTCTAAATCTAGTTGATGTTTGATGGTATAGATCTAGATCTAATTCTGTGATATAGGTCGGGAACTAAATAGTTGACCTTGGGGGGCGAACTGACTCAAATGGTAGAGCGTCTGGTTATAAGTAGGTGCCTAGTTTGAGGCCGCCGACTGGGCAAATTAAATGTCGGATTTGTCCCCTACTTGTTGTATTCTACATCATTCATCATGAGGTACTTGAAGGAACAGGATAAGGCGCAGATTGCTTGTGAGAAACAAATGGTCATGGAAATGGTGCTCTGAATGTGTGGATTGTTTTGTGAATGGAAATTGCTGTGACTATAACATTATAATGTCTTATTAATTTGCACTTTAGTATGCTTCGAATTGCATTCTAGCACCTCTAATTATTGATTTTTCTTCAGCTTCAGGGGGCCCTTGGACAATAAAGGTTACTTGAGTACTTGCAACATTTTTCTACTGCTTTGTAGGCGAGTGCGAGGGTTACTACAAACTTCTCCTAAAGGTCAGCAGTAGTATCCAAAGCCAGAGTGCACACATTTCAATAGACAAAAATGAAAAGATTAAGGCCTATGCTGTGTCTTTACATTATACATTTATACCGATCACTGAACTTACGATATTCCATAGCTTTCCACGAGCCTATTTAATCAGAGTGCTTTAGATCGACCCAATCTGTAGGTCCAGACCTATCTATATCTTTATGTTTACATTCCCCTCCACTGCTGTCATCCTTGTACATTTCTGCTTTTTTCCTTTACATTTAGCGAAGTCTTACGGCAGCCTGCATTTTCTCAAACTTATTCTTTCCCGAAAACGCCTCTCTCTCTCTGTTTCTCTCTATCCTCTACCATATCTTTTTTCTTATGTCTGTCTTTCATTTTCCAGTCATTTTCGTTCCTTCTTATCTTTCTGTCTAACTCTTCTAAAAGTTTCATGACTATAGTATTACTATTAGTGTGAAAAATATGGTTTTCATTAAACAAACTTGAAAAAATATTATTGGATTTTTTTCTAACGTGCAAAATAGGACGCTGTGTCGATTTTGGATGTCAATAACTTCAAAGAAAAACTTTCTAGGTTACTGAACAAAATTCCGTGTCCTAACTGGCTAGGAACAATATTTTGTCTAAATTTGCGTCATATAGTTGATTCGGTTCAAATATTGATGTGCTGCAAGTGTTTGGGGCCCATTGTGATTATCAATATAACATGGATTTGATTTTATATCCCCTACTGGGCGTTGTAAATCCGTCATTTTTGATTTCACAAAATTTAACAATTGACTTTTAGGTGTCTTCATAAATAGTCCGGTGAGCTGTATTTCTGTCAATAACATGTACCTTCACATACAAAATTGAAAAAAGCTGTCAAATTTTATAAACCAACTGATTTTTATGAAATTTTCAGGAAATTTCTGAGATCATGTAATGAAAAATATGTACTAAAAAGCCATGATAGAATATATCAATATCATGAAATTATTTCTAGGTTTTGGACGGTGAATTTCGCAAGCCATACCAAAATGTGAACAGATGGTTCATCACTGTAGTGAATCAACCGCAGGTCAAGAAAGTACTTGGAGAGATCAACCTCTGCACCAAGATGGCTGTCTTTGATGGTAGCTATTTCATGATCATGTAGCCTAAGAAATTATTTTTACTTTTGATGCACATCATTTGAAAAAAAGGTTATTTTTACTTCGCTGCTGGAATGCAATTTTGTTAATGTTTTCAAAGGTTTGGAAGAAAGCACACTGATTTGCTTGGCACCTATTCCTTTTCTTCTCTTTTTTCTTCTTCTTTTCTTATCCTTCTTTCATTTCTTTCATTTTATTATTTTGTCCTCTCGTTTTAATCTTTTTTTCTAATGGTTTTAGTCTGCTTTCATTTCTTCCATTTCTTGTTCTTGCTCTTCTTTTTCTTCAACTACATCTTTTTTCTTACTTTCTTTCTTTTTTCTTCTTTTCCATTCGAATTCAATAGTTTCCAATATATGGACAATGGATAATTACCATGTATTTGGAAATTGAACCTTTTCCCATCACGCTGCACTTATGTTGTGCGGGTTGGTACGCTTTTGTGCTAGAACCTTTTTGTATGATCTGCACACCTTTAATTTGAAAATAAATAATATCAAAGCTTTTACTGTTTCAAGTTTTGGAAATTCCCCAAAGTAGTGCGCTCACAAGGAATTGGCCCAAAAAGTATGCTATGTGAAAAGGTCAAGAAATCCATGTTCATGTATTACCTTATTTGTTAAGTATGATATCAGAATAAACATCATAGCACGCTTACCACAAAATAGAACACTTCAATTTAGCCATCCATGTGCAGCACCCAAAGTCTATCAGGGCTGCCACTCATCCGTGGATCCACAGATTTTCCGTGGATTGGCAAATAGTCTGTGGATCCGCCTACGTGCTTTGAACCGTCCGTACACCGGTCCGCCGTCCATGTTTTTGGTCATTTTTGGGGCTCTATGTGATCTGGCAATTTTCCGTGAAATTTTAAAGTGCTGAAGACATTTACTCCAATCTAATTTCGGTTGCAAATTATTAGCGGTGTGCATTGATCATAATCTTCCGTGGAACCTGTGTTTTTGACTACTTTTCCGCATTTCCCTCCTTTTCTTCAACAAACCACGGAATTTACCTTTGAGCGGTATTGAAATGAAAACGTGTCATCCAATCTGACCAGGTGGTGAAATAAATGCGTTATCGGAACACAACTTATGTCGCAGGGTTTTTCTTTGAACGGTATAGATAATAATTTTATTACCCAATGGGGTCAGTGTGGGAAAAATATAATGTGTAGCTGTAACACAAAGCAAATCGCCGAAGTTTACTTTTGAGCGGTATCAATAATAGGTCTACAGTGTCAACCGATTGGACCTGTGTCTGTTAAAACAATGCGATAATGCAAATACATGTACACAAATCTAAAGCGTCAGTTACTCCTGCGACTGGCAGTGTGTCGAGAATAGGTTGCTTTCGTTATGACCAGCTTCCTTTTGATGTATTCATTGTTACACACTTTCTAGTTTCAAGCTTTTCTAATGCATCCGCGATCGTACTTTTAAAAATAGTGTTATAATGCAGGGACGGGAAATCATGTTTTTTTTTTTCACCTGTTCGGCACTCGAAGAACTATCGGAGATAAGAAACCAAAAGCAAACGAAAATTTGGTCATAAATGATAATAATATACTTAATATTTTCTTGGTAACTTCTGTACTGTTCCGAGCATAAGGGAAATACCCAATTTGCTGCTCGTTGTCAATTCAAGATGATGCCTTGAAACAATCCGATCTGCAGTTTCCTACTTATCTAAGACAAATTAATGGCATTGTTATCTCAAAGGAATGTTTTTGACATTTGTGAGTTTTTATGGAAGAAAAACGACAATTTTCACCCACAATCGACTGATGGCAGTTAGCGTAAAAACTTCTCTGAAGTCCAAAATTTAGTAAGCATCAGATCTATATTTTAGGTTTAGGCTATATTTCTGGGTGCAGATAGATTGTGGACCTTTAAATTTTGTTTTTAGATCAACGGTTTCAGTAATAATCTATTGAGGTATTGATAGAGAGATCAGCCCTTGGGTCATTCAAGCGTTAATTAGCGGTTCATTTTGCGAGGTTGTGATAAGGACGAAATAAAAGAAAGAGGATTCAAAGCCAGGATGTTCCAATCCGCGGAGCTTAAACTTTAAGTGGCTAGAAGGAAGAGTAGTAGTGAAAATCGATCCCAGATCCCCCAACCGAGTGTTGCCCTGTACCCACTGGGGGCCTTTTCGGCCCCAAGACCCCCCACGCTGAAAATCAGAGGATCATCAAACTTAAGTGGCAGCCCTGGTTTATATCTTCGTAAACTAGAAGAATATATAATTATACAATTCTGTTATCTGAGGTTACAAAGTACAAACTTCAATAGGATATACCCATCCATATAAATTTTATTTCCTCTGAAATTTTTATATTTAGAGAAAGTAATCGGCATCATTTAAACGTGCCTGATAAAATAAAGTGTTGAGTTTTTAAATGTTTCCCTAAAAATCTGCACAGGCAATCGGTCAGCATCTGCATCGGGTGAAAAGTTATTAATCTCCCAATGGCCACTTGTGAGTCAATGGTCTACGCTGGCCTGTCAGGTGTTTGGTTATTTATTGCATTCTATAGTGGATTTTCGCTGCCGTAAACAGCATAGACAATAAGCTTGGTTTTAACAAACGCATTTTTGTCTAGTATAGTTAAACTAAGTAGTAAAGCCCTTCTTAAAAATATATTATAATCACAGCCAAAAAATACCAAGAACTTCACGGAGCTAAAGGTGGAGCAGGTGACCAAAAGAAGAAGGATAAGAAGCAACCTCAACAGCAGCAGCCTAAGAAGAGTGAACCAAAACCAAAGCCTGCAGCCAAGGTATGAAATTTAATATACCATTCTTTTTATTAGACATGAAAGGGTATTTTGATTATAAATTTTTGAGCTTTTTCCATAGGAATTGAATATATCAATAGCTTATATCCTGAAGAAATGGCAATAACTCGCAGACTTTTCTTTTTACTTTTGGACCCCCTCTCCCTCTCTCTCTCTCTCTCTCTCTCTCTATCTATCTATCTATCTATCTATCTATCTATCTATCTCTCTCTCTCGATCTCCTTCTCTCTTCCCCTCTTCGTTCTTTATGTATCTGTCTCCCTCTCTTGGCTTTTTAACTTGTGTGTGTGTGGTGTCTCTCTGTCTCCTCTCACATTCTTTTTCTATTTCATTTTCCCTCGTTTTTTTACTCATCATCTTCTCTCTCTTCCTCTCCCATCGTTTTTTATTTATCCTTATTACACCCTTCGTCTATCTCTGTAACTGTTTCTCATTCCCCCCCCTCCACCCCCCCCCCCGCTCTCTCTCTCTCTCTCTCTCTCTCTCTCTCTCTCTCTCTCTCTCTCTCTCTCTCCGTCTGTGTTGCCTGTCTCTGTTCTGCTTCCTCATCTGCTTGAAAACTGAAGTGTTTTGGAAGAGGAGGAATGTTCAATTTACATTCTATTATTATATTTGCTATACATTACTAAGAGCCATTATTTTGTCAAAAGGATTTCGAGGAAAGTTTTGCTTTATTTGGTGGAATTTAAATGACAGGCCTAGTCACACTTCGATTTGTGAAAATGTAGTAACAAAAATTGCATTTTTTGGATTTAAAATTTTCTTTGGTACATAAAGCAATACTAGCTAGATCAATGTGTATTGTTTGATTTATAGCAATTTATGAGATTATTGACAATCAACATGATCATCATAAAAACATAATATACAAGAAAATAAGCTACACTGTTACCAACCATAAAAAACATTTTCTGAAGTCCCAATCTTCATGCTAGAAACTATTAAAAATTAATCTATGCATTTCTAAAATGTAGACCTTCCTCTAGCACCTTTTGAATTTTGCTCACATATATATATATATATATATATGCCTTCTCTCAAAGGCATGTCAGTCTTGATTTTGTGTCTGACGTGTAAGAAAGGGAGGCAAACTACTTGAATGAATAACTTTTGTATAATGTTGCTTTGTAAGCAATGTTATTTGTTTTTCATTCTACATTTTACCATTCATTGTAGCCTTTGGTTCAAAGTTAAATATGAAAAAAATTTTTTTTAGAAAGGTTATGATATCCTGAAAAATCATAAGTTTGATTTGTAAGACGTAAAAGAAGAAAATTGAAAAAATTGTGGGGAACAATTTTTACTGTATTTCTTCCCTCATTTGGGTTAGACATCAGATAATCTTGCTTTGTTAGCAATATTATTCATCTTTCATTTTACATTGTCATTACTCATTGTAGTTTATCAAAAAAAAAGAAGAAACCTAAAACCTAACATCATGACTAAAAAGGTAGTCATTTGAATGATAGTGGGTTTTATAGAGATCTCAGGTTCACATTTTGACCAAGAGATGTTTGTGTATTTTTTACTCTTATAATCTTTTATTCCCAAATAGGATGATGATAATGATGAAGAGGAGCCAAAACCTAAGGAATCCAAGGATCCATTTGCAACCTTGCCAAAGGGGTAAATATCCTTATCCCAATACAATGTATATACAGATCTAAATTGGAACTGTTCAAGGTCAAGAAAATGTCAATTGACCATAGAAGTCAACCAGTAGCTCTAATTCTAACCATATCTTGGTTCTAACTTCTCACCCTCGACCATCAGCGTCATTTCCACAGACTTGCCAACAATTCGGTTTGGGCGTAATTTATTACAACAAAGTGCATCAAATTATGCCTTATTAGGCGAGTTGAAAATAGTATGATCAATAACTTCAGTTTCTAGCCACTGGTTCAGATGTGACCCAACAAAATAAATTTCATACAAACAATATAGAACTACTGATATCACCTGCCCATTTTCTCTTATTCAATACAATAACTATTACCATTAGTTTGAATGGTTGATTTAACATATATCGATAGTCAACTTTTTGTATTACTAGTGTCCAGTCATATTTTTTTGTTTGGGTTGCATAATAAAAGTTATTATCTGCATTGCAATTAAAATGCAAACCATCAATTTGCATTGATCAATGTTGTGACAATGACAGTTGTAAGTTACGAAGTAAGGATTGGTCATTGTATTTCATTTTATGATCTCAGTTAAATCCGATGTGGACTCGACCTGGTTATGGTTCTTATTGTCTAACTGGAAGAGTTTATCACTGGAAGTATATATTTCTACTTCGGTAAAGGACTTAAGCTGTGCAAGAGCATAATATAATGTTACTTTTTTATAGTCCCCTAAACAATTAGTCACGGTGCTTCACGTTCCTGTGGTCTATGACTCTACTATATGTCACTGGTGCTTGTGATCAGTGCAGTCTTTCTGTTAAATTTTTTAAAACTTTATATTTATCCTGATACTACTTTTTATGGGAATAATTTTACTGGTTCCTTTTATCCAAATTATCTTTGTAAATACATATGACAAGAATAATATGTTTACTTTAAGTGTATTTCAGGCTATTACCCTGTATTTTATACATATTTTAACTCCAAAAAGGCTTTTATTTAAACACACATTTGTAGCCTAAGGTATCGCCAAAATGCCCTATTTTGCCTCTTATTTTAAAAAAAATTCCCGCAGACCCCCCTAGAGGTACTCCCATCTTCGGCGGTCGCCTACAGGTCTTGTCTGTCTACTTCACAAAAATCTCTTTCTTGGAGGAAGAACTGGAAGTGATCCCGCTTTAGATTTTACATGATGGTGGTTTTCTGCAGATCCGAGGAAATACTAGTTTTTTGTGCTTAAAAGGAGGAAATTCCTCGTTTCCTGGGCATTTTTCTGACTTTCTGCACTTTTTCCTTCTTTCCTCCCCAGTTAACAATCGTCATTTTTGTAATCCGTGGGAATGTGCAGGTTTATAATTCGACTACGGATAGTTTGAACCAAAATAAAGTCGGAAGTATTACATTGTTCACATGAAACATGTGCAGATATAATATAGTGAAAACTGTTTCTTTTTAGAATCTAATAATTTAACTTTCAAGACATTCTCAAGGCTTTTTCATGTTGTATTGACAGGTATTCAATGATTCACACTTAGTCCAATAGAAGATCATCTGATATAATAATTTAGATCTAGATTTTCTACTCTAGATTAAAGCTTGATCACTGAGGCATATATCTATGAATGTAGAGTTCAATTTACAAAACAGCGTTTATCCTTAGGCTCTCTATAACTAAATATGTTTATCTTTGGCTCTCAATGACAGATAACAGGGTTTGTAAAAAGATCGTACTTCTTTGGTATTAATTAAACCCAAGATGTTTTGTCCTGCATTAAAGCTTTCTATTTTAAAAATTTCACAAATTTGTGCACCTATGAACCTTAATTTTCAATTTACCTCTAGTGGCACTTACAATTTTGTCCCTTTATTTCTTTGTAAAAAGCGGTGGTATTTTGTCAAGGAGACAACATATTTAAATTCTTTTTAGCTTTTAAGTTAGTCAAGGAGTAACAGACCGTGTGTAAACTTTATTGTAGTAATTTTTTTTCTGGTACAACTGATCTGTGCAATCTAAAGAACTTTTTTCTTGCATTCTGTACCTGATTTGATAGTAATAAACAAAATTATTTAACACTTGAGAAGGAACAGTAAGTAAGAATATTAGCAGGGCCATAGTTTCAATGTCTACAGTGGGCTGGCCAATGTTGAGTTCAGACATCTGCTTGCACGTCAAACTGGCTGAGCCTGCTAACACCCATGTAGACTGTATATTTAGCCACATCAAATTTTCAGATTTGAGCGCAGAGAATAGTCAAGAAGATTGACACATGCAACAATGAAGTCTGCACATGGGTGAGGAAGAGTAGGCTGGATTTCATGTTATTGATAAGGCTAGTGAATATTTTGATGGTATATATTCATTTTCTTTTGACCCTTTAACCTTCTATTGATATTGTTCATCTACTTATAAATTATGGATAAGTTATCCCTGCATTTTGATATTACTCTCCTTGTTATGCAGAACTATGGATTTGGATGAGTTCAAAAGAGAGTACTCCAACAAAGATATTGCAAAAGAAGCTATTCCATACTTCTGGAAAAACTTGGACCAACAGGTTTATTCTGTATGGGTTTGTGAATATACACAGAGCCTGAAAGGAAAGCTTGGGTTCATGGTCTCCAATCTTATAGAGGGTAAGTAAAATATTTATTGTGCATTTGATTTAAATATTTTTCAAAAGGTCTCTTCCAACTGTGACCAAAAGTGTTTGAAGTGGTCTTATGGTCACCATGATGTAGGACATTTTTTTTTTGCAGGGAACTGGTTACACAATTACAGTTTGACCCAGGAAATATATGAAGTATGATGATACTGTGGGATTTGATTGCAATGAAACAATCTTCTCACTCGCCGTACTGACTTCTTACGTCTTGACAGTCAATGGTTCAAAAAAATAAAATAAAATATAAAACTGTTTATAAACAATAGGCCACTACCAGCTTCAATATCACCATAAGTCGCCTTTCGCATCCTGGTTCTTCGTCCGGGACACATTGGCAGCTTCTTGTATTTTAGTTGTAAGTTGTTTCCAGTTTTGTCTGTCTTGTGCTGTTGAACGAAATTCATCTAAATGTAACTTATTTTTAAGTTGAAGTGTGTCTGTCGGCGAGATAAGTCTTTGTTCAGTGTAATTGGCATTGTTGTGATGGGCCTGCCTCAAAAAATGGCCCATCACTACCAGCTTGCATATACTTTTTCAATACTTTGATAAAATGGATCATGTGCGTAGAGATAGCTAGGTCTTGTGAACTGCGTATATTTTAGTTTGTTTTACTTGCCACTTAAACTTGTTTAAAGTTTTCTTAGTATTTTTTTTATGTTTTTTTTCCTCTTCTTTTTTTTTTAACCGACCTTCTGCAAACTTGCTATTATGTGAAGTATGATGATACTGTGGGATTTGATTGCAATGAAACAATCTTCTCACTCGCCGTACTGACTTCGTTTCCCTTTAAAAATTTAACTGCAGGGTGATCAAAAGTTAAAGTGGTCTTATGTGACAGTTATAGGTGTATGTTTTATACATAATGGTTAAAAAAATAATAAGATATAAAACGGTTTATAAACAATAGGCCACTACCAGCTTGCATAGCGTATATACCTTTTCAATACTTTGATAAAATGGATCATGTGCATAGAGATATCTAGGTCTTGTTAACTACCTATATTTTAGTTTGTTTTATTCTAGGTCTTGTTAACTACCTATATTTTAGTTTGTTTTACTTGCCACTTAAACTTGTTTAAAGTTGTCATAGTATTAATTTTATGTTTTTTTTCCTCTTTTTTTTTTTTTAACCGACCTTCTGCAAACTTTCTATTATGTGAAGTATGATGATACTGTGGGATTTGATTACAATGAAACAATCTTCTCACTCGCCGTACTGACTTCGTTTCCCTTTAAAAATTTAACTGCAGGGTGATCAAAAGTTAAAGTGGTCTTATGGTCATCATGGTGTAGGAAACTTTTTGCAGTCATGGTATCCCCACCCTGTCTCTTTTGTGGCGGTACATAAAATTGTCAGATACATGTCTTGGGGCCCGTCCACTATAGAGCCTATTGAGTTCTGACTTCTTTCCTCTTGACGGTCATAGGTGTATGTTTATTTGTTATACATAATGGTTAAAAAATAAAATAAAATATAAAACGGTTGATAAACAATAGACCAGTCGCCACTACCAGATTAATATATACTTTTCAATACTTTGAAAAAATGGATCATGTGCAATAAGATAGCTAGGTCTTGTGAACTGCGTATATTTTAGTTTGTTTTACTTGCCACTTAAACTTGTACAAAGTTCTCCTAGTACTTATGTTTTTCCCCCTCTTTTTTTAACCGACCTTCTGCAAACTTGCTATTATGTGAAGTATGATGATACTGTGGGATTTGATTGCAATGAAACAATCTTCTCACTCGCCGTACTGACTTCTTTCCTCTTGACAGTTATAGGTGTATGTTTTATACATAATGGTTAAAAAAATAATAAGATATAAAACGGTTTATAAACAATAGGCCACTACCAGCTTGCATAGCGTATATACCTTTTCAATACTTTGATAACATAGATCATCTGCATAGAGATAGCTAGGTCTTGTGAACTGCCTATATTTTTAGTTTGTTTTACTTGCCACTTAAACTTGTTTAAAAAGTTCTCATAGCATTAATGTTTTTTTCCCCTCTTTTTTTAACCGACCTTCTGCAAACTTTCTATTATGTGAAGTATGATGATACTGTGGGATTTGATTACAATGAAACAATCTTCTCACTCGCCGTACTGACTTCGTTTCCCTTTAAAAATCTAACTGTAGGGTAAACAAAAGTTAAAGTGGTCTTATGGTCATCATGGTGTAGGAAGTTTTTTTGTAGGGAACTGGTTTCAAAATTACCGTCTGACCTAGGGAAAGATGCTGGGTATCTGTTTTTTCCCCCTTCATTTATGATTTAAGTTAGTGTGAAATCAGGCAGGTTTGCATGTTGTATAATTAAAAGAAATGCAATACAACACTTCATTGTTAATCTCATAAAGTGCGCTATGTTTAATAACTTTTGGAAATGAAAACATGATATATTTTTATATATAACTTGAAATCAGATGTGGCAGAAAACCATTACAAATTTGTTGTTGTTGTGAAATTACAGTTATATATTAGTATAATCTGTATGGGCTGACAATTTTGTCTTAAAAAATAATGTGCAACATACACAGCGTGAAGTTAAAAGGCAAAAGAAAGAAAGAGTAAATATTTGAACACCCCTGGAATGACAGTCTTCAAGGAAAAGGAATTTCATGTTGAATCAAGTATTTAGGCAAAAGAAAGTATTGCTTGAACTGAAGATTTGTGAACTCTGGAACAAAGCTAGATCGAATCTCGATTTATATTTTACCAGTGCACCGACGTGCTTTAGAATTTAGATAATGGGTCACATGGAAGATCCTATACGGCGACGGGATTACAAATCGTGTTTGTCGGGTCTTTGTCGATCACATTATACACAAGGCTGAGTCTATATTCACTAAAGACATAATTTATAATTGTGTTTCTGACCAAATTTTGCTCTACACACTATAAATTATCGTGTTTTTTTCCAAAGAAATGACCAAAACTTTCGGACTTTTCTCATCATTGTGGACCCCCCCCCCCCTCTCTCTCTCTCTCTCTCTCTCTCTCTCTCTCTCTTCTCTCTCTCTCGATCTCTCTCTTTCTCTCTTTCTCTCTCTCTCTCTCTCTCTCTCTCTCTCTCCCTCTCTCTCTCTCTCTCTCTCTCTCTCTCTCTCTCTCGATCTCTTCTCTCTCTCGATCTCCTCTCTTTCTCTCTCTCTCTGTCTCCCGATCTCCTCTCTTTCTCTCTCTCGATCTCCTCTCTTTCTGACTCTCGATATCCTTCTCTCTTTCTCTCTCTCGATCGCCTTCTCTCTTTCTCTCGATTTCCTTCTCTTTTTCTCTCTCTCGATCTCCTCTTTGCTCTTTAACTTATCTCTCAGTCTCCCTCTTCCTCTCTCGTTCTTATTGCCCCCTCTGTCTGCATACGTCTTTATCTGCCTGTCTGTGTGTCTGTCTTTCTCTCCCCTCCCTCCCCACCCCCTCTCTCTCTCTGTGGTTTTTTTTTTAGAAAAGTGTAGTTAAACAATTTTGTTATAGTGAGTTTAAAAGACAAATGGGGCCACAAAATTACCCCCAAAGTATTTATATAATCGACAATAGGTTTTTGGTTTTTTTTATTTATTTATTTTTTTTTTTTTTTTTGTTTTTTTTTTTGTGTATAGAAATATTGAGGCAGAAACACTATACATCTATATTGTGTATCTATAGACACTCCCTATACACATGTACTGAGTACATGTATCATGATTAACACTGATACAATTAATAGATAAAAACTGCTTTTGTACCTATTTTTCCTGAAAAATACCTATTTTTTGCTATGGAAGTACCTAAATGGGACTTTTTCAAGTAGGCAGGCCTGTATTGTTTCTTGTCTTTCGCTCAATTTGACTTTGACATTGTTAACTCAAATTTATATATGGTCGAAGGCTGAGCTTTACAAAAATTGTGTAGATACATGTATTGTAGCACATTGCCACCACATTACTGTATTCATTGTAAAACAACTTTTGTAATTTTTTTTCTCAGGCATGTTCCAGAGGATTGAAAAATTGCATAAACATGCATTTGGCAGCATGATGGTCATAAAAAAAGATGGCAACTTAGGTATCCAAGGCTTGTGGTTCTGGAGAACAACAGATCTTGTTTTCACTGTGAGTGTTTGTAATTAGATCCTTTACCTAGATAACATCTAACAATCTGAAGCAAATCCCTGGCTCTTAAGGAAGAAGCTACTAAAAGGAGCAAAATTGTAGTTTTTTTTTAACTGTTATGGTTATGGTAAAAACTAAATCATAACTATTATTTGGGTTCACAGCTTTTTTAACTCTTTCACTACTGGGCAAAAACCACGGCTAGACCAAGCCATTCTGAGGCGGTGATTTTCAGAGGGATACTACTATGAATGAAATGCTTTTTGTGTTGTTGTTTGTGATGTAAAGTTATATGTGTTGCATATAGAATTGGCATATAGAATTGAAGGAAAATGAATATGCTTTCTGAAAATGGGGACAACAATAAACAAAACATAGAAACAAGAGAGATAATAGGTTGGAAAGTCAGAGGCAGTGCAGAAATCGGAAAAAAAAAAACATGAATTTTCAACTTACAAGCAGTAGATCCCTTCAACAAGTACTCCAAATGGGTTGAAAGTCTATATATTGCAGGTAGATCTAATCCAATTATGAATACATAGTCCAATTTTCATAAAGCAGGGTAAAGAAATACAAATGTTTTGAAGAAAATTGTAACACCAGTTGCCATGGCCACCAACGAAAATCAGCTGATCTCAAGAAAAATAACAAACTTTATCACTCACAATACCGTCTAAAAACTCCACAAATTATGGTTTTAACAATAGCTGCAAAAGAATTTTCATAATAGCTCTTAGAAAGAAGCTCCGAATCAATATGGCGTAGATGATATAACAAAAAATCGACAAAACTGAAAAGAACCAATATTTTAAAGATACAATTAAATCATGATTATCATTCCCTCTCAAAAGGTTGTGGATGGCTTAAAAGAAGTGTAATAATATGGCTTTTTAAAGTACTAAAAGAATAGATTTTTAAGCGTGTGTATGAACTATTTCATAAAACATAATTTTTAGACCGCCATTTCCAGTAAATTTATGCTTTGTCCAAACATTTTTGTCACTATTCTCTACAACCACACCAAGCTTTTAGCTTTATAAATTTTGAATGGGACGGACGAGGGTAGGAGCCTTGGAGCCTTCCACATAATAGCCTTGCTGCTGGCGTTAGACGTGAGAAACCCAACTCTCTGTCGTTTGTTGGGTCAGTGTTAGTTAAATGTAACCTGCTGAGACAGGAGCCATGAAATCGTTAGTCTTAGAATCTTCCCTCAAGGGTAGCTGACACGTTTCGATGAAACGAATGCGATCTATCTAACAACCAATCGTTTGCGAACGGTCCGATTTATCGGTCTATGCATTCTAATTACACGCTCCGATTTATTGTTCGATAGGAATGCTCGGGCCTTTACGCTTTGTAATGGCAGTCGTCACCCAGAGAGCAAAAAATGTCGCAGCCACGTCATAACGACGAGTATTTAGATGATTTACTTGCTCTGAGTGTCTTAATGATAAACAGAAGAAAAAGAGAACGGCGAATTTGGACCAAAGAGTGGCTGCAAAAGCGAAGTGCTTTAAGTCACACAAACCTTCTTGCAGAAATCAGAGCATATCCTGAGGATTATAATAATTTCAAATCAGCCCTCATGAGCGACTTACTACAACTGTGGATTTATATAAATCAATGAATCTTAAAATAGTTTCTCTAGACCAGGTTGCCATGATTCCTGAAGTAGTTTTGTAGATTACACTAGTGCAAGCAAGACACACCTTGATCTTGGGGCGTGTAGCACACTGATCGAGATTTCAGGCAAGACAATAAAATTAAAGTGAAATTAAATACTGCTACAAGCCTAGTGACAATGGATAACGTATTATATGTCACTTTGACTGTAGTCTTATAATGTTATTTTCAGAATAACACTCTTAATACAGTCTCTCGCGAGCAATTTGACTAATTTTGGGGCGCTGATTCCAAAAATATAACTAGTTTTTACCTCCGATGAGTATTAAACATGCAAAATTTGAGAACGAGAATTTATGTCCTGCAGCAACCTAATTCGGGGAAATGCCCGTTGTCGACCCGCCGCTCCCAGGAACGACTCCGATCGCACGAAAAATATCAGGCAGCTCCTGATGTAAGAAAATCGTATTCGATTCATCGTCCAATCAAGGAAATTGGATACGATTTTGCACTTACACGCACCAATCCGTCGTTTAACAATGGATCGTTCCTAAATTGTACAATAGATTGGGACGTGTCAGGTACCCTTCAGACGTCAAGAAATGGGCCAGGCATCATTCTCTCAGCAGTATAAACTCGACAAGGCTTTTCCTACCATTATTTTACTTGGAATGGCCATAATTTGTATTAGTTCCATGTTTTGTAAGATGAACTTCATTTGAATATTTTTCTTTTTTCTCTTTAGCTATCTCCTGACTGGAGCATTGACTATGAATCTTATTCTTGGAGGAAACTGGACCTAGCAAGTGATGAGGCAAAAGAACTTGTAAGCAAGTATTTCCTCCAAGAGGGAGACTTTGGCGGTGAGGTCATCGATGCAAAGATATTTAAGTGAAATATCAACTCCCATATACACCATGTTGTTACATAGTCCAATGTATGTGCAAAGGTTTTTACCTTTGTGCTTACTTAAGATGTGATTGAGTGGTTGCAAAATGTGATTGCACCTCATTTAAATAAGGCCTCTGTTGTGCTCATTTGAGCTAACTTCCTTACCTGATAGATATCTTACTAAATGCTGTTATGTGAGATTGTTGGCTCTTCTAAGCATGTGCAATCGGTGCTCAGGGAGAAGGAATTCCTGTGAACTGAATAAATCAGTGATTAAAAAGTCATTGCATTTGCTTTTGTATATTTTTTTTCTATGTTTTGTTTGTCTCGTTCACCAAATGATTATCAGCCTACTATGGCCATTGCATAAGTCTATGCCTATTTTGATTTCTGGAATCTCCATGTACAATTTAAAAAAAAAAAGGTGCACAAAGCAATGTTTTCTACTACTCTTTCTGAAGTTTGACTGAGGCAGTTTTGATTGAAGTTCATAGTTGAGTTGGGAAAAAGTAAGTCATAAAATGAACTCATTTCTTCGAACTCATCACGAGCCTTGGAATAAAACTAAAAAAAAAAAAAACTCTTAAAAGCTTCATTAATAAAAAGAAAATAAAAAATTTGGAGTACTGCTAGAACACCCTTCATTCAACATTGATACAACAAACTAATCTCATGCCCAACCTCGGATCCAAGGAATCAGAGGTAACTGAAACCTTATAAAGTTGCAACCAAACCCTAAAATAAGTTCAAATTAGACAAGAAATAAAACAAATCTGATGTCTCTCAAGCAGGATAGTGGATCATAGAGAAAAATCCGCCATGATTTTAAAAAGTTAGGTATGTATGTGTGTGTGGTTGGGGGGTAAGAGGCAAAGGGAAAGTTGTAGATAGAAGGGTGGTAGTTGTGACTGGCTTAACACCATCTAGGTATAAATTAGATGGAAGCACTTGAATGACGAGAACAGTTGGAAAGATTCCCCAGTTTTTTGTCTTTTGAGAAAGTGACTACAGTATAATTTACACTTACATCGACAGCCGATGTATCACCATATTTTCAAATTACATCATTTTCCTTCAATACCTTTACTTAATAGACTATTTTTTCTGCCCACTCCGCTTTACCGACATGCTTTCTGTACGCGTTGAAGCACTGTAAGTAACGGTCAGCGCATTAGTTCATTGTTCCGCATGCCAGCCAAGTGGGCCTCAAGGCCGATATCGACATTAGGTTTAGTGGGCCATGTTCGCCACAGTGCATAATAACGGGTGGATTATTCAAGGGAAGACACTATAAAAATATAATACCTTACGTCCTTAGTTGCGTCCCATGATTAACACCTACTTCCCCTAATTTTTTCTCTTTTCGGATTATGCTTTACGAAATCTTAAACATGGACATTTTTTATGTAGTAATTTACCAGTGACACATCCCATATACCTTCGGGGAAATTCCTTATCATTGCTGACATTAGCAACAACCTCGTATGGAACTAGATCTTCTAGCTCTTGGTCTATTATTGCAGTTAACCATGTAGCTGTATGCAATCCAGGCAGTGGAGCAGCCAAGTCCATCCCTTGAAATCTAGTACTGTACTATAATTGTTATTCGGGCATTGGATTTATCTTGCTATCTTGTAAAACAAACAGTAGAGAAAATACCATGCCATGAAATGATGATACAGTGTAAAAGAAAGATCTATATCTTAGCATTTTGCCTAATGCCAAGCACTAGCATGATTATAAAAGGGGATACAATCATGCTCTAGTCTTGCAATTAAATAGTCTTTTTTGGAATATGCAAATCCTTGTTATAAAGAGAGTTACAGTACACATCATTCAAGGTGTATTTAGAAATAGGGACTATTGTGGTCTCAAATTAAGAGTTGGTTATTGAAATTTTAAATTTACAAACTTACTGCATAAAAGTTTTAAATGAAACCGTAGTCTTGCGATTATTGAAGGAAAAAAAAGTGATGTTCAAGAGTGATTCGACTATCAAGCATTTTATGACTAATTTTGTTTAAACTGTTAACATTAATGGGGTACGTGTCTAATTAGATTTACAGTACAAATGGCGCACATTTTTTAGTATGTATGTTGCAGTTAGAAAAGTACAAAACTGAGGTGGTTGAAATTAGTTTATTTCATGTACACAATAAGACATTTTAAAAGCTTTCCTTTGTTTACTTTTTATTTTAAATGTTTTTGGTACATAGATTTTTGATTATTTACCGTGTACTTCAAACATAATTACTCACTTGGAATAATGATACACATATAGAAATTGCCCACAAGACCAAAGGGAAAAAAATGTATTTAAAATCAAACTTATGAGCCTGCTTTAGGGAGTAACTATACCATATCACATCTACATCAGCCACACACAAACAATATGCACCTATCTATTTTTAGTGGTTTTTCGTTTCTCGAGATACTCAGGATCTCGATCGACGGTTAACAGCTTCCGATGCCGGGCCGAAAATCTGCGCCTAGCGACACTGAGGCAAAATTTGACTTGTGAGTCTGTGTTGGGCGCAAGCCATTGTTTTCTGGCTTTTGATTCAAAACTTAATAGTACACACATTTCTTTAGAATGTATAGGCCCAAGTAGAATATTTAGTCTCAGATGAGATAGTAACACTAACAGTGGTACTCGTGAGGGCATTATGTGTATGAAGATGGTTTGCGAAAAATACTTGGAGAAGCATAAAGATATATACGTCTGCTTTATTGATTACGCCAAAGCATTCGATAGAGTTCATCATACCAAATTGATAGAATGCCTAAAGGGCATCGGCATAGACGGCAAAGATATACGTATCATCAGAAACCTCTACTGGGAATGTTGCGTCCCATGATTAACACCTACTTCCCCTAATTTTTTCTCTTTTCGGATTATGCTTTACGAAATCTTAAACATGGACATTTTTTATGTAGTAATTTACCAGTGACACATCCCATATACCTTCGGGGAAATTCCTTATCATTGCTGACATTAGCAACAACCTCGTATGGAACTAGATCTTCTAGCTCTTGGTCTATTATTGCAGTTAACCACGTAGCTGTATGCAATCCAGGCAGTGGAGCAGCCAAGTCCATCCCTTGAAGTCTAGTACTGTACTATAATTGTTATTCGGGAATTGGATTTATCTTGCTATCTTGTAAAACAAACAGTAGAGAAAATACCATGCCATGAAATGATGATACAGTGTAAAAGAAAGATCTATATCTTAGCATTTTGCCTAATGCCAAGCACTAGCATGATTATAAAAGGGGATACAATCATGCTCTAGTCTTGCAATTAAATAGTCTTTTTTGGAATATGCAAATCCTTGTTATAAAGAGAGTTACAGTACACATCATTCAAGGTGTATTTAGAAATAGGGACTATTGTACTAATATTCCCTTGTGGTCTCAAATTAAGAGTTGGTTATTGAAATTTTAAATTTACAAACTTACTGCATAAAAGTTTTAAATGAAACCGTAGTCTTGCGATTATTGAAGGAAAAAAAAGTGATGTTCAAGAGTGATTCGACTATCAAGCATTTTATGACTAATTTTGTTTAAACTGTTAACATTAATGGGGTACGTGTCTAATTAGATTTACAGTACAAATGGCGCACATTTTTAGTATGTATGTTGCAGTTAGAAAAGTACAAAACTGAGGTGGTTGAAATTAGTTTATTTCATGTACACAATAAGACATTTTAAAAGCTTTCCTTTGTTTACTTTTTATTTTAAATGTTTTTGGTACATAGATTTTTGATTATTTACCGTGTACTTCAAACATAATAAAATTAATATTACTCACTTGGAATAATGATACACAGACAGGACTNTGNNGCTCAGNNTCCNTATTGTAACTTCTTCTTCTTCTTCTTCTTCGTTCACATCATATGGAGATTCCGGTCGTCCGCACAAAGCTGGCCGTCCTCTGAAGAGCCCCAAGGTCGCCTTGCAGCTTCTCCCTCAGTGACGTTTCATCCGGCCATATTTCTTTTCTTGCAGTGCTATGAAGCGTACAATGCTGCAATAGGTGTTCAGTGTTCATTTCCCCTTCTGCACATGGGCACATCTCTGACTCACCAATCTTAAACTTTTTGTACATATGCGAGTTCATTCTGTTATGTCCTGTTCTCAGTCTAAGGACAATGACCTGATCAGGTCTACTGAGATGATGGTAAGAGTCAGTTTTGTTGAAGTCTGGATGTTGTTGCTTCCATTTTCTGCGGAGCAGGCTTTTGATGATAGCTTTCTCCTCACTGTAGCTCACCTGCTTATCATTTTGTTCCAGCTGGCCTGCCTCCTTTGCTAAGTGATCTGCCTCTTCATTTCCATGAATCCCACAGTGTGCTGGGACCCACTGTAGTGTCAGGTCTTTCACTGCAGTCAAGTTAGTCAGGGCTGCTTCAAGTGCACCAAGGTCTTTTTGGCGAGGGTTGCGGAGCTTGCTCAGAACAGATAGAGCATCTGTAAAGATAACAGATTTTTGATTATTTACCGTGTACTTCCAACATAATAAAATTAATATTACTCACTTGGAATAATGATACACATATAGAAATTGCCCACAAGACCAAAGGGAAAAAAATGTATTTAAAATCAAACTTATGAGCCTGCTTTAGGGAGTAACTATACCAGCCAGACACAAACAATATGCACCTATCTATTTTTAGTGGTTTTTCGTTTCTGAGATACTCAGGATCTTGGTCGACGGTTAACACTAACAGCTTCCGATGCCGGGCCGAAAATCTGCGCCTAGCAACACTGAGGCAAAATTTGATTTGTGATAGTCTGTGTTGGGCGCAAGCCATTGTTTTCTGGCTTTTGATTCAAAACTTAAATAATACACACATTTCTTTAGAATGTATAGTCCCAAGTAGAAATATTTAGTCTCAGATGAGATAGTAACAGTGGTACTCGTGAGGGCATTATGTGTATGAAGATGGTTTGCGAAAAATACTTGGAAAGCATAAAGATATATACGTCTGCTTTATTGATTACGCCAAAGCATTCGATAGAGTTCATCATACCAAATTGATAGAATGCCTAAAGGGCATCGGCATAGACGGCAAAGATATACGTATCATCAGAAACCTCTACTGGGAACAGACATCATGCATTAGAATTGGTGAGGAAATAACAGATCAGACAAGTATACAAAGAGGCGTCAGACAAGGCTGCGTAATGTCCCCTAGCTTATTCAATCTATACACAGAAATCATCTTTCGAAACATCAATGAACTACCAGGTATGAACATCTCTGGGCAAAACATAAACAACATCAGATACGCAGACGATACAGCCCTAGTTGCAGAAACACCAGAACAACTACAGGCACTCTTGGACAAAGTGAACGAAGAGAGTGAGAAATGTGGACTCGCGATGAACGCTAAGAAGACAAAAGTAATGGTTATCAATCGCAAAGACATAACACCAAAGATCAATATCAACATTGGTAACACTGTGCTAGAACAGGTCAGCACATTCATTTACTTAGGTCAATTGATCAGTGATGACAATAGAACAGACCAAGACATTAAACGCAGAATCGGAATTGCAAAAACCAGTTTCAACAGCCTACTGAATACTTTTACATCAAATTCCATCAGCATGAAGACAAAGCTTCAACTACTCAAAACGTTTGTCTGGTCCACCCTGTTATACGGGTCAGAGACATGGTCGATTAGTAAAGCACAAATGAACAAAATAGAAGCTTTCGAAATGTATGCATTTAGGAGAATAGGGAAGATATCATGGCGACAAAAATTGACCAACTACGAAGTGTTACAAAAATTGAACATAAGAAGAGAAATAGGGCAGTGTACTAGAGATAGGAAGCTGCAATATTATGGACACCCCATGCGTCATGAAAATGTGATAAGAGATCTCTATAACGGCGAAGTGGAGGGCAGCAGAGGCCGGGGACGCCCCAGAACGAAATGGAATGACAACATCGCAGAATGGACGTGCTACTCGCTGGTGCAGTGCCAACGACTTGCGCAGGACAGATGTCAATGGAGGGCCATTGCAGCCAACCTTCGCAAGGAGACAGCACCCGGATGATGATGATGAGATAGTAATAATGTAAGGTCATAATGAAAATCATTTATGAAATACAAAATAAGCTTAGTTTTTGAACTATTTGAAAATTTAGTTATGCGCGTAACCACAGGGCACGCTTTGATCCAGATACTGGTCAAGCCAGACTCTACCTTCGCATGTATGTGCGAAGAGCAATCCGCCCTCGTTGATCTTGATTCTGGCATCACAATTCACATGCCTTGGCCGGCACCTGTGTTGCTTGGGCGATTATAGTATACCAAAGACCGCCTAATTTATCATCCGTGATTGTGATGACCCACGCTTGGCTTATTTTGGTGTGGTTGGGCCCTTACACAGCTAACTTGGCTATACATGTACTGGAATATCCGACTTGCATACATAGGAGTATTAGGATTTATATTTAATTTGTTATGTAATGTTCATCATACATGTATTGTAAGCAGTTATTTATGGGTACTGTCGGTATGTTTTTTTGTTTGCTTATATATAACTAGCTGGGATGCCCAGCTTCTCTCAGATTTTGGGACACAGTATGGATATAAAATGTTTTTTTTTTAAAGGTTATACTTGTTACTAATAGGGATAAAGCTTGGATTTTGCGACACTGCGCAACTAAAATAGTAAAACATAGTTGTAGAGATAGAAAAATTAAAGCCAAAAAAGCTAAACAAATTAAATGTGATACAAATGGGTGCACCACTTAAAAGGGCATATCAAATAGTCTTAAAAGGATATTTACAGGATTTCTTTGTAGATAACATTTCTTTTAGATCCATTTTACCCCCTTTTTCGATGAAAGTCGACGTAGATCCAGATAGAATTAAAACTGCGCTCGAACAATGTTTTAAAACACTAATTAATCCCTATTCGATAGGTCTGGAATTCAGTATTATAACCCAAGCAGAGCCAGCACGTGAAAATGTCGAACGGAAAGAAAAAAAAATTATAAGCTTATAGATCTATAAGTGGTAGTATTGACATTAAATGGGTTAAAAAAAACAATAATAATTACGGCAAGAAATCTGAACTACCGTATTGACATAGAGCACCGCACCTATTTGAACCAAGCCCGCTTTCACTTACAATTAGCTAACTGGAAAAAAAACAAAAAAAAAAACGGCAATGGCTGCTTGATCGACGAATCAATTTAAATTCCTAAAATCTAATTAATGCTATATGCGTCATCGTTAAAAATGAACGAACCTGCCTAAGGCATTTAGAAAATTCCAAGGTACCAATATATATAAATTTCAAGTTTGTACCTTGAGTAGTTATGTTCACAAATATATAATACGATTATGAACTATCGGTAGTTGAAATCAAACTATTTGTGTGATTAAGAAAAAAAAAACAAATGTAAATATATGGAAATACAAGAAGAAAAAATAACCAACATTTTAGGTTAAACTAAAAAAGAGGTAAGTCTTGTGAATTATTATTTTAATAAAACACACGACAAGTACGTAAAATCAATGAGTATAAGATATGGAACGAAGATTACAAAAAATGTCTGGGCCAGTAATTAATATGGGTCTCGTAGTTATGCGGTCTATATGCCTTCACACCAACACTTCAGAATCAAATTACATGTACCGGTACTCTTGTAAGCCTCGAATGCAGTGAGCACAAATAGTCCAGGAAAAATAGCTAAAAAATCGGCTTAACCTACAGCTTATCGCTTTTTAAGTGTTTTTTACATTTTCATGTTGCTAAATATCTAATTCTAAACCATAGCATACTTAAGTTTACCACTGTAAGTGTGGTAGAACATGGTCTTTTGAGAGTTCAAAAGTTGTCAAATGAAATTAAAAAAATTTTTTTTCTCTAAATCATAGTGACAAACCATCAAATTGATCTTCACTTTTTTACATGTACACATAGTTAGCTAGGTTTAGGTGACAAATTCAATTGGGTTTGGTTTAGTACAAAGCAAAGAAGCTACATGTATTTATTTTTTGTATCAAAACCTGCATTTCTCTGTTTCTATTTTACAGGGTATAAGTTTGTGAAAAAAATTATATTGAGGATATGGATTTTGAGAGGTCAAAGGCCAATAAACGCATTTTTCTTTAAAACGCGTAAATTTCTTAAAAAACTACAAACTATTTATAATGTCTATTGAGAACTTTAAGCTTATACTAGTTAGCTGGGTTAGAGTGGCAAACTGACATGGGGCTTTATAGTTTGGTTTATTACAAAGAGATGGAGCAATTTATTTTCTTAAAACCTGTATTTCTCCCTTTCTATTTTTCTCGGTGTAAGTCTTTGCAAAAACTTACTTTTTTAAAAAGTAATACAAGGAATTTACCGTACTTCTTCACTTCTTCACATGTTTGTTCTGGTCAATATCTAAGCTATAACATACTAAAAAGTTTCCATCATAACGAAACATGTTTTTGAGAGGTCAAAGATACCATCAACAACAATTAAGACGAGTGCTTTTTGATAAAATTAAAAACACATAGTTACAAAACTGCGAACTATTATAATTATGTGACGCATGTAGCGATCGTAACATATGTATATAAAAAGTGAGATTAGAGATTAGATTAAAGATATCATATTATCAGGTTCCAGGTCTTAGAGGGCATTTAAAAATTAGTACTCTTATTTCTCCATTTCCAAATTCCAAGTACAAATCTGTGCAAAATTACATATTTCAATAATTAAAGTACATTGTACTGGTCAACACCAAAGCCTTTATATACTCAGTGTGGTGAAACATTTTTTTTATAGATCAAAAGTCAAGTGCAATATTTTTTATAAGACAACAATTTCTTTAAAAAAAATCAATAACATTTCCAGAACATTTTTAGATAATCCTAAGACACTGCAAATATTTTAAGAAATCAAAGGTCGCCTAATTTAAAAAAATACTAAGCCAAAGACAGTGATTTATAATAAATTACTACATTTTACACAATTGCAATACAAAATAGTATACTCAGCAAACATGATACATGTATAAGTAATAAAACACTTTTAAGAATGTCTAACTACAAAAAAGAGAGGAAATCTTTTTCTTTACACTTACAGCCACATCTTTTGTTTTTGTCCACTTTAGTTTTACGTTTGTGATCTTGGTCACTACACTTTTATTTTTTGTTTTGTTTTTATGTGGAGATTAAAGGTACGCATGGAAATCACATGCCTTTTGTTGTTGTTGTTGTTACTGTTGTTGTTGTTGTTGTTGTTGTTGTTGTTGTTGTTGTTGTTGTTGTTGTTAATGTTGTTGTTGTTAACCATACTTTAATATTTCTATGAAATACTTTTCTTGTTCCAAGTATCATTATATTTTCCAAATTTCATATGAACCAATTTCGAGATATTCAACGCGTAGATACATTGTAGTCTGTTGCTATGAAAATGCATTTGTATACATCCTCCACAGCTAGTTGTTAGACATCTGATAACGTTGAGAATGGCCGTCAATGAAATATTGTTTTGATAAGAGAGGTCTACCTTCATTGCCATGTAAAGTGTTCAATGCAACTTTCTACCTTGTCTTTTTAATATTACAAGTACAAAAAACCAATGCTTCCTTTTCTGTTTGAGCACTGCAATATTGAAATCTGTGTTCATAACGTTCTTATGTTAATATTAAGACCTCTAAAATCTACGCATACGTTTACCCTTTATTCCCAACCAATGGATTGGAACTTTGCTTATCCTTATGTTTTGCACATAGTATATCAGAAGTACAGTATGAAAGAGGAAGCCCTGACGTACTCAACCATAGATTTGATGGAAATTGGAATATACATGTAAGTACATGTATTTTGCTAAAGAAAAGAGGTATCCAACTTTTATCATGATTGTAAACATCGCTTTTGACATAGTTCTCTACATTGTTAATTCGTAGAGTGCAGCAATGTCTTGTAAATGTAATGAACTGTGAAGCTATGATTTAATATATTTAAAAATAAGCTGACCAGGTATAAGTACAATTGAACCTTTAACAACACCCGGCTTTAGAGCTTGTGGTTGAGCAGAGAGTAATTCTTGTTTTTTGGCGAAGGCTCGATGGCGTCTTTGTTTCACTTATTTTTCAAGGATTTCCGCACATTGACTCACTATCACTATTGTTAATTCATAGTTAACGAAAACGTAATTAATATCCTACAAGATAAGAAATTGCAGTTTTGATAATTTACCATTTTGAAGAATACGTTAACTCAACAAAGTGCTATAAACTAGAGTCAAGGCCTCAAGACAGAGAAAATAGAAATAGACCTGGTTAATGGTGAAGACATAAACATGAACAGCACAAGGAGTAATAGCAGATCAAACAGCTGTGAGGACCCCAGAAGTACTCTCAGTCCACACCCCAAAGCTTTGGACCCAAAGAAAGCCACAGGACGAGGAAAGCAAATACCTACCACCAGTAGCAGCAGCCAGAAACAAAAGAATGACAGCAAATCGAGATCATCAACGCCCAAATCAGAGCCGAGAGCACAAGACGCCAAGACAAATGGGGCGGATGACTCGCAAGACACACCACCCGAATATTGCGGCACATGTGCAAATGAATGCAGAGGTGATGAAAACTCTCTACAGTGTGAGTTATGTGACACATGGTTCCACACCACCTGTGAAAAAATTGACGATGCCACATATCAGATACTAAGGAGGGATGCGGACAAGCCATGTGCTTTACTCCACTATTATTGCTCTAAATCTTGCAACAAAGCTGCTTCAAAGTTACTTGGAGGGATACTCAAGCTGGAGACAGAGGTGGACCAACTCAAAATGAAAGTGGGGGAGGTGGAGGAAAAAATCACCAATATTGAAGATGGGGAATTCACGGACAAAATGATAGACGCAGTCAAAAGTATCACCAGAGACCAAAATAAGGAGAATTGTAGAAAAGAAGACAATGGAACAAAGGGAGGTCAACAAAAAAAATGGTCCTCGAAATAGTTGGAGAGGAGAAAAGAAAGATGGAAAGTGAGCTGGAGGAGCGCATGAAAAGAAAGACCAACTTGATAATCTTTGGTTTGGAAGAAGATATTTTTTTAAGACAACAATTTCTTTAAAAAAAATCAATAACATTTCCAGAACATTTTTAGATAATCCTAAGACACTGCAAATATTTTAAGAAATCAAAGGTCGCCTAATTTAAAAAAATACTAAGCCAAAGACAGTGATTTATAATAAATTACTACATTTTACACAAATGCAATACAAAATAGTATACTCAGCAAACATGATACATGTATAAGTAATAAAACACTTTTAAGAATGTCTAACTACAAAAAAGAGAGGAAATCTTTTTCTTTACACTTACAGCCACATCTTTTGTTTTTGTCCACTTTAGTTTTACGTTTGTGATCTTGCCACTACACTTTTATTTTTGTTTTGTTTTTATGTGGAGATTAAAGGTACGCATGGAAATCACATGCCTTTTGTTGTTGTTGTTGTTACTGTTGTTGTTGTTGTTGTTGTTGTTGTTGTTGTTGTTGTTGTTGTTGTTGTTAATGTTATTGTTGTTAACCATACTTTAATTATTCCATGAAATTCTTTTCTTGTTCCAAGTTATTATGAACCAATTTCGAGATATTCAACGCGTAGATACATTGTAGTCTGTTGCTATCAAAATGCATTTGTATACATCCTCCACAGCTAGTTGTTGGATAGACATCTGATAACGTTGAGAATGGCCGTCAATGATACATTGTTTTGATAAGAGAGGTCTACCTTCATTGCCATGTAATGTGTTCAATGCAACTTTCTACCTTGTCTTTTTTAATATTACAAGTACATAAAACCAAGGCTTCCTTTTCTGTTTGAGTACTGCAATACATGTACTGAAATCTGTGTTCATAACGTTCTAATGTTAATATTAAGACCTCTAAAATCTACGCATACGTTTACCCTTTATTCCCAACCAATGGATTGGAACGTTGCTTATCCTTATGTTTTGCACATAGTATATCAGAAGTACAGTATGAAAGAGAAAGCCCTGACGTATTCAACCATAGATTTGATGGAAATTGGAATTTATAGTACATGTAAGTACATGTATTTTGCTAAAGAGTGCAGCAATGTCTTGAAAATGTAATGAAGCTATGATTTAATATATTAAAAAATAAGCTGACCAGGTATAAGTACAATTGTTTAAAACCGTTGAAAACACCTGGCTTTAGAGCTTGTGGTTGAGCAGAGAGTAATTTTTGTTTTAATCTTGTTTTTTGGGGGGGAAGGCTTGATGGCGTCTTTGTTTCACTTATTTTTCAAGGATTCCTTCACATTGACTCACTATCGCTATTGTTAATTCATGGTTACCGGTAACGAAAACGTAATTAATATCCTACAAGATAAGAAATTGCAATTTTGCTAATTTACCATTTTGAAGAATACGGGTGTTTTCTCAGCCGCAGTATAAAAAAAAAAAAAAAAAAAAAAAAAAAAAAAAAAAAAAAAAAACATACACGACCTAATTTGAATAATCTGAATATCTGCTAACAAAAATCATAGCAATTATTAAAGAACCGCTGGTCTCTAGGCTAGTTTTCAATTAGATTTAGATAATAATCTAGATCTAAACTTTAAAAGACAAATTTTAATGATATTGAGGTAGATTCCAATCTCTATGTTACTTCTTTTTACATTTTCATTAAAAAAAAGGAATAGTTCAAACTTCAATACAGTTTAGAGATCTAAACCTAGATGTCTAGAAGTAAAACCTAGAAGTAGAGTTAAGATAAGTTCACTTTTTGGAGTTCGCGTCCTCGTTACTCATTACTGGTTTAGTGTTGGCGGTACCAAGTGCCGGTATGGTGCTCCGTGCACGCGCTTATTGAAATTTCAACTGTAAATTTAGGTATGTCCAGCGCATCCGATTCTGGTCACCTTTTGTGTGGAGGTATTTTAGACCGTATTCAACAACATAAAAAAAATAAAATAATAGAAAGTAATATTATTAGTTGTAGGTTAAATCCTATGCTAGACTAAAGCACCAACACGTCTGCTACGCGAACTCGTCTTATGTGAACGTTAGTCAAAAAGTTATATAGAGATTAGAACGTGCCTTGCAGTGAAGAGAAGTTGTGTTGTCGTCACTGCGTTTCAGTAGAAAGTTTAAATGGGTTTCCAATACACGCTCACACCGAAATACGAATTCGTGTAGAACAGAAGTCTTGTTCATGTTTGTACTCAGTGCGTGTGCAGCCTAAGTAATACACACACATGATGTAGGCATACATACATGTATATATATACTCCCCCTCCATTTTGCTTATCAATAAGTTAATTTTCTAAACACAACATAGTTTCTGTCAAACAGCACTCTAGATTGTATGAATTTTTTTTTTATATTTAACCACTACCAATTTTGTTCAATTTGAAACAAAAGAAAACAAAAACAAAACAGAAAACAACAAAAGACAGTCGCTTGCCTATTTCTGATAATAGTTTCAAAAATCCACCATGCAGCCAGATAAAACAGGGAAAAAAGACAACAAACAAAAAACAACTTACTGATTGTCACATATAATTTCTTTTTTTCATGCGATTAAATGAATTATCTTTCATTTCTAAACGAAACACGAACAAATTAACTAGTTATTAATGTTAAGCATGCCAAGTTGCAATGCATAATAATAATTATCATTACATTTACAACTAAAACCATGGTGTTAATAGATTGGGTCGTGGCTACCAGTACACAATGTAACAAAGTAGAAATAGACCTTCATACCACCGTGGATGGAGCAAAATAATTAGCTCTGTCAATGGCATATATTTCATAACTTTTAACATGTTAGTTCAACCACATACTGTTGCACCTTCTTCACAAAGGTAAAAAAGCGCCCCATTATTAGATGAATATGGAATCAATGGTGACGATAAATTTTAACAGTGTTCCACTCACACAAATACTAAACAATATAATTCACGGAATCTGAATGTTTTGCTAAGACGATCGTTTTGTACCAGGATCTGATAAGTATAAATTAGTACATAAACTTCTCAGATATCAACTCGGCCGTTGTTAGTAAGTTAACACAAACTTTTCATAAATAAAGCATCGCTTTTAGCATTAGATAAGTTGAACAGATTTACCCACATAGACGCACCACACGAAGGAACATGAATTAAATATAAATCAAACTTTGTACATCATCGTGCCGATTATTTCTCTATTGCAGAACCTTCTTCAGTCTCCTGTAAAAACAAAAACAGCAGTTGATTAGCAGCAGTATATAGTTTGTTTTTTTTAAAGTTTTTTTTTCCAATTGTCATAAACCGGTAACACACAATAGATCACCGTGACTGTCATATATAGAGTAAGTGAGAGAGAGAGAGAGAGAGAGAGAGAGAGAGAGAGAGAGAGAGAGAGAGAGAGAGAGAGAGAGAGAGAGAGAGAGAGAGAGAGAGAGAGAGAGAGAGAGAGAGAGAGAGAGAGAAAATTAACAACAACAAAATCTTCAACAAGACCAAACAACCGCGACAGGCAAAAATAGCGATTAGTATCAATATCTCTAACAACTATTACAGTATTTATATTAATAAAGTTACTAAGTACTTATAACTACATAGTTTATAATACAGAAAACCCAACGTCACAATAATAGTTATGTTTTACCAATGAAATAATATGTATACTGACGAAGAAATTCGTGAAGTAATAAAATGATATGACTATCTACTCCTAAGTTTATACAATAGTCACTGCAAGAGTTACATGTAGTGCAGTTATATTATAACGAAATAAAGGGTTCCAATTATTCTCAGCAGTCATCAATATAAATATATTGCACGAACACACACACATAGATGGATAGGGCAAATAAGAGTAAATAATGGAATGGTAACTACGGTTACAATTATGATGAAAAAGAAGATAATCATTATGAAGTTTAAAAAGATGATGATGATGATGATGATGATGATGATGATGATGATGATGATGATGATGATGATGATGATAATGACGATAATGATGATGGTCATGACCATGAAATTGATGACGACAGGAGAGTAAAGGCATCCACAAAATCTGCATTTAAATAATATGTAGATAAGCGAAACAATGATTGCCTTTTCTTTCATTTGAAAAAAAAAAGAGTTTGTGTACATTTTTCTTTTATTAGATGCTCTTAACTGATTCATAATTGCTTGACATGATGGCAATTCCAAAATAGATGTTCTGTTGAAACCATCGTAATTTTGTGTCATTCGTAGTATATTTTAAATTCTAAAATACGACTTCATTATTGAGAGGAACATCCAACCGATTAACCATGTTTTCAAGCCATTTATGGGTATTTTTTTTTACTCGTGAGATCTTGATAGATTTTGCGTACACCCTTTTCAGGGTTGAATATTTTTATGAGATGTGGTTGCATCCTCCAACTTTAGTTTTCTGTGAGTTCCATGTCAGCCTGTCCCTGTATCCTTTGATGACCTTGATAATCCCCATTATAGGTTACATAGTTTGTATTCACTTGTAGGAACTTTGCTCTAAAATCTGGAAAATTTAGATATGCTTCATCGTTATCAGTTGTGAGATATAAGTTACCTCGTGTTGAAAGAAATTTTTATACGCAATACATCTTCCTCCAATTTTTATTTTTTCATTGTAGAGAAAGCTAATGTTTCGAAACTCAGTTAAGTTTTTCCGTTCTTGTTTTTAACTCAATGTGGTCAAATTGGACAGGGTGTCTAGTCATAAACCGTTATTTAAATATCGGGCTATCTCTTTTATTAAAGCTGGCCCTACTTGGAAGATGTGATCCATATGGGAGCATTTCTTAAAAAGCAAAACGCCCTCCCATGTAGCTGTGCTAATTTAAGCTGTCTAACCCATGTAAGATTTAAGGCATCAGTAAAAAGGATTAAGCCTGGCATTGCTTACTCACAACGGTCCATTTCAATTTACTTTTTTTTTTGCCATCCCATAAAAAGCTAAGCAATGTTTGTTTTAGGAGCTCAAACATTTTATCTGAGATATTTGGTAGGCAGGTAAGAATGTGTATTATTTTGGATAGTATAACATTTTTATAACCGTTACTTTAGCAAAAGGAGTCAGATTTCTTTCCTGACAATTTTTAAAGCTCGTCTCATGTTATGTAGGGCTTGGATCATGTTATTATTTGTTATATCATGTAGATTGGTAGTACATTGTATACCTAAAACTGTAAAGTTTGGAGGGTTCATTCGAACTCTTTAGAGGGACAAACTTTACCTCTGGCGGTCTAGGGCACCCAAACCAAACCACTGTTTTTTTTCAATATTCACTCTTAAACATGAGTACATTTCAAATTCGTTCAAAAGATTTATTCAGTGAGTAAAAGATTAGTAATTTTGAATCCGTCGAGAAATAAAGACGTGTCATAGGCATATTGAAATATACGGTACTTTGGCATTAACATCTTGGCGGACATACTGGCCAGAATTTCTCTTGCGAAGAGGAATGTGTAAGGCGACAACGGGTCCCCCTGCCTACAGCTCCTCTCTATATTGAACCATTCACTGATTCAGGGACGGCGTTGTTAACAATTATTACTCTTAATTTGATTTGGCAGTTGAATAGTTTGATCGACTTAAAAGTATCAGTGAATACATTGAAGCACCGAGTTTTCAATGAATGGCCATTCTACATAATCAAATGCTTTTTCAAAGTCTTTAAAAAGGATCATTTCTTTTCTTTTTCACTGATTTCCTTCATTTTTCACATCGTACATTAGTCTTGTATTGTCTCCTATAGGCCTAAATCTACCAGGTATGAACCCTGACTGGTCTTGGTTGATCATTTTATCCAGAGTTAGTTTCACTCTTTTTGAGATGCGTCCTGACGCTATTTTGTATTCAATATTCAAAACCGTTATCAGCAGTCAGTTGTTAGCCATGTTTATTTTTAAATTTACCCCGCCGATTTTGGATTGCACGTGATCAGCCCTTAGCGCCTCGTCTGCTTGAGGATACCGGTGTTAAGGCTATAGGCCCCTAATCTAGAGAGCTCATTAAGAACTGACCTTTATCCCTCCATAAAAACTTGTAAACTTTACTGTAAATCCACGAGATCCTGGGCTTTAATTATTTTTCTTATTCTTTAGGACTTGACCTGCTATGGTAGGCCTATGTTATCTTTCCTCTTAATGAGTCTATTTCTTCATCATTGAGTTCGGGACGTCACTATTCAGTCAATAGTTCAAATTCATCTCTTGAAGTGAATACTGCCTCGATTTGAACAATTTCTCATGAAAATGTCTGACCTCTTTCGTAATCTCTTTGTTATTTTCTATTTCAACATCCTCATCATTAATAAGAGAGGTCATGCGTTTTGAGGTAATATGTCTCCATTCAAGATTACAGAAATACAGAGTTGCTTTTTCACCATCTCTTACCCATCGAGCTTTTAATCTTATAAGAACTCCTTCCAGAACTTTGGCCCGTAGCTGCTCTTACTATTCTTATCTTCCCATTAGTAATGCTGAACTTTGCTCATTGTCTTTCTGAGTGAAGCTTTCTAATTCTTTCTCTAATTGCCTTAGGCTGGAATTCTTACACTTGTTCAGGTATGTAGACCTTTTAATAGCGAAGCCGCAGATATCCAGCGGGAGCATTTCCCTAAATAAATTAGGATTTATGTAGGGTTGAAAGTCATTGTGCATGCTATCTAAATTTCCTCCGCTATAATGTGAGGCTGCCAAGTAGGCCTACTCCATGGAGGCTGCATAATAATAACATTATTTTGGTCTTCCATATTGTTTCTTTTACGCTTTCAAGAACCATCTCTTCGTACAGCAAGCTTTGTTCAACGTCCAGAGAGATGTACCTTTTCCCGTATTGAGTAGGCCCTAGATCTCTAGTTTCAAGGATAATGTGGCTATAGAGTGATCCGATCTGTATCATAACATTACTGGTGCCAATGATTCGTCGCCATGTCCCTGGATTTTCCTCCCTCCATACATCTGCAAGGTTGAGATCAGTCATCAATTCAAAGACTGCTTCTTTAGATCTAGGTTTATTTATGTGTCGACACTCTTTACCGTCTATTTGAGGGTTTAAAGAAAATTTCAGTCGCCAGTCAGAGTGACATGCTCATTATTTATTTCATACAAAAATTCGGATCATCCATATTAGGGCCGTAAATAGATGCAAATGTCATCCTGGCCTTTTCTATTGAACTATCAAGAAGGATAAAATTTCCTCCTTTATCTTTAATGGACTTGTGCACATCTAGTTGAAAGTTGTTGTTAAATAAAATGGCTGTCCTTCTAGCTTAAGAAAGCAGTATATCCCCATTCGGATGTTATAGCAGCAGTACAGTACCGGTGCCGTTCACTTATGAACTCCCCCCCCCCCCCCACACACACACACACAACGTCCTTTTTTGTGTTTCTTTACAGAGTTATTTCTCACGAGCCAAGTGAAACTGAAACTTAAAAAAGAACGCAGCACAATGGAATTCGCTTTAGACAAACACTGTTGACAAACCACGGATTTAATTGAGTTTGTTCCGAGGCACCAATGTCCTTAAATTTGTTGTCACTGTTTGACACACTGTAGGAGCTTGGGATGGAAATAATGCGAATTAAAGAACGGTAAATGAAGTTAAAAAATGTGTATCAATCTATCATTAAAGTATGCCACAAAAAGCTATTTCTACTCTCATACGGAGGTCTGCTTCTCCCTTTTCTATCAGTTAACAATCTTTATAATATTTAATATACGGTAATGTGTTTTCTTATTAGCCTTAACCCCCCCCCCCTTTTTTTTTTTACATCATCGCTTTGTTTGACCACTACAATGCAACAACAAAGAACACCCTTCAAAGGAAGTGACTAAAACAATGTTCGGGTTTCTTCGACTGTTAGTAAACACGTGCGTGTAATTCTATTTCCATCATCACAAAATGGTGAAGGGGAAGACGATCTGCGACCCTGCCAGAGATATGAGACAAAGACCTAACACTGAGCCAAGCGAAACTATCTATAAGGGGGAGAGTGTGGGGATACGGTTATAGACCAAAATCTGATTTGAAAAGAATAAGCCTGAATTTTGTGGGAAATGTGTCTTTTTGTGTTTATTATTTGGAAGGGTGGATAGATGTTTTCTGAGCCACTTTGAGTGTGAATAATTGATGACGTATATGTGACCCTAAAACTACAAACATTGACTGTAATGCCACCTCCACCCCCGGATGATCAACACAAATGCACAGACTATGATCAAAGGAGATTATTCACCGAGATAATAAAAAAAAAATGTTGAACCATCCCGCTCTGATAACTATGTAGGATAGAAAATGCGACTAAACCAAGTAATTCAGGACTGTGTTGACTACATTAAACAACTGAAGAGATATGTCAGAGATTCACTTCAACTTCTGGAAGATCGCATTCAACATTGCTTTTATTTTTAAGGTTTGCAGCAATACTGCAATCAACAATAACTACACAAAGAAAGAAACAAATAAAATACACATAAACCCCCCTTAACAACAACAACAACAACAACAACAACAACAACAACAACAACAACAACAACAACAACAACAAACCCCAATAATAAGACAAAAAAGACATTATATGAATATTATGGATGAAATTATGATTGTGCCTGTGTTACTGGTTTGACTAATTTTTAAAAAATTTTTCATATATTTGACTGTTTGTAACAAAACTTAAGCGTTCACAGGAAATTTTCTTGAACATTATTTGAAATGGTCAATGGCCCCTGGTCCTATAAATAAAATCACCTTTGAATAATGACGTTTTAGATTTGAGATAAGAAGACCAATTGAAAGATTAAAACTAAAAGACACCCACTTTTATGTAGTTAAGAGAGTTTGCTGAAAATGTGTACAAACTTGTTGCTGAACTGAAAGGATCAATCTCCAGCCATTTTTCTTCTCTCACTCACAAGATGAAGAGTAAAATTTAAAAACCTTGTAGGTGTATAACCAAAGGAAGACTTCAGTAGGGTCGAAAATGTAAAAAATTTTTTTATAAAAATTTGAAAGAGAACAGAAGTACAACGCAGACAAGCTATGTCATGCTAAAGGAGAAAAATATAACACATACTTTACACAAAAGTAACGAATGCACAAAAAAGGAAAAATTACAACATGTAGTTTTTGGCTTTATTATCCAGAATACAAGTTATGGAAACATAATTTTATTGTGGTAACATAGCTTCATCAGGAATTAAAGTTTGTAGGCATATAAAACCAGTGAAATGCAAAGGGCATGTTGAGAACAGTGGGGGCCTGCTATTCATCCCACCATTTTCACCAGACTTCACCCACAGTGGGTGCTTCAATACAGCACAATATTTTGTTTAGAAATTAAAGCTTCAGCAAAAATTCCCTGTAGGTCCATTGGAATTTATTTTTTGATGAGAAGAAGTTGAAATGGACAGTAAAAATAATATAGTTGAACAACATACTGAAGGGCACGCTCATAGAGACATACAAGATTATGGAAGAACATCATTCATCATTTTTATGATAAATATAAAACTGCCAAGAACATACTGATTCTAATTAAACTATTGAACTTTTGAGTAAATTCTCCTTATTTCTGCTAGCATTTTTTTCTGTTATAAGTAAAAAAAGAAGCTGGTCATAATCAATAACTTTCTTTTTGATAACAACACACATTTATGTGCATATCCATACCATCATTACAACTTCATACATTAAGGTAAGATAAGATAAGAGTAGATATTCTTTATTGCCATATGTAAATGGAACTCAACAAATAAACATTTGAAGGGTAAAAGCAAATGAGGTAGAGTTTGATTTTCCTGTTTTAAAGTCTTAAAAGCAAACTAGAATCCTAAACCATAAAAAAAAAAAGAAATTAAAACAACGCATCAAGACTTTTAAAACTATCTGCCAATTTAAAATTGGTGTAATATTTATTAAAAATAGCTAGTTAGAGATCCGCTCATAAAATAAAAATAGAGAATTAAATATTTTATAACCACTAAAATCAAACAAATTTTAACAGAGACGCAAATGCGAGTCTATCTTAATGTAAAAAACCTAACATGATAATGACATTTAAAATCAGGGCTGAACAGAGTATACCCATCAATTTAATATCCATGACGGAGGCAGTTTAAGATCATCAAATGATTTATTTAAAACTAGCACAGGAAAAGCTGGAAATTAACAAAGCATAAACAAGTGTAAAACAATGATAAAACAATGAATGCAAAATCAATAGGACACAACAACTTTTATAAAATTTAAACTTCATACCGTATGCATATCTTTAAATTATTATTATCTAACTTGGGAAACAAATTAAATGAAGAAAAGATAGGAGAAACAAAAATTACAATGAAAGAACAAACAAAAATCAAATTAAAATACATAAAGAAAGATTCACCAAGACATAAACAGAATCACAGACACAAAAAAAATTAACTAACAGGCAAAAGATTTTCTACTTTAAGAAAACAAAAAATAAAGTGATCAGCACTTGAACCTGTAAACTCAATATATAAATAACAACATGATAATTACACAAGAGAGATGCTCTGACTAGCATGACGACTCAAGACTACACAACGCAGAGGAATGAAAAAAAACAAAGCATATATCTAAGATACAATGAAGAGAGTAGAAGAAAACAGTTCCTAAAATGAAATTAGATAAAATTACATATGAGAAAAAAAATCGGTAAATCCTGTCATTATTCCAACAATTGAAAAATGTTTTTTTTTGCTGCAAACACCAATTTGAGAGAGATTGCTTTAAATTATCAAAAGGCTGCATACCTGAAAGGTTATACAGGGAACAAATTTAGGTAGATAAAAAAAAAATTTAAACCAATCATTATGAAGTTTCCTCTCAGAATAAAAGAAATGCATTGGAAACAAAGTAAACGAAGTTCAGCGTAAGGGCCACCATAACAAACAACACAAGCCATAGAACTTCACTGGGAACGTTTTAAGGGACAAAATAGAAATAAAAATGTTCCAAAATTCACATAAATATGATGACGAATTTCAAATTTCAAATTTCAAAGGATGTCTTCTCAATGTACTTAAGAAAAAAAATCAACGTAAGAGGGTAACCTCAAAACCTCGAAAGAGTTTGAATTCAACTAACATGAGATGATTAAAATAAATAATCCACTTAAGTAGAGAGCCATGTTTGAGAGCTAATGGATTATGGCTTTGTATTTATGTTGAAACTCAGAAAAAGATGGTTTACCCCAAATATTTATTCAAGGGTGATATCAAAATGCATGTGGTTGAGTTGAGTTGGTTTAACGTCCAACATCAGCACTATGTAGGCTATAATGTGTACGGATCACAAGACAGACGTCTGACAATTTATTGTGCTGCCACAAACGAGATTGGGCGGGGTACCAACAGTTGTCTCAGCCGGTCACATTAAAAAGACAACGACCCCAACAGTAGGGACCGACATCGCCAGGAATCGAACCACGGACCTCCTACGTCTGAATTCGGTGTTCTACCCCAGGTTGGGAAAATTGAAGTTCAACTTTGAAAGTAAGGGGATTGATTCTCAAATAGCTTGTGGTCCCTAGACTAACATCAGACAATTATTTATGTGGCCAGAGACATAACCAATTTCAGCAAGTTACATTATAATGACCACAGTGTCATAAAGATAAATTCACATTCTTATTTTGCTATAGAATATTTTTTAAGTTCAGCAATTCGCTTTTCAACTGTTAATTTGGAAAGGTAAACGATTTCCTTTATAATTTTAAAGTGAATTAATGTAATTTCTCTGAAAGCCCAACCAATCAGGTACCAATGATATTATGACCTGTACAATTAAGGACACGATTCGCCACTTACCATAGTTCTTATGTTTGTTTTTTTAAAAATTTGGACTAGATTGTAATTCTAGTGTAAGATGGGAAAGAAAGCCCCAACAATACAACCAAGATTATTTTTGCTGCTTGGAAGGAAATCATTTACGCCGCATTTCTTTCACACGTATACCCGGCAACCAGTACTTGCCAATACAATTCTCTGTCAGTTTATGATTTTTTATTATTCTATATAACTTCATACTCCATGTTATTAGTGTAATTATTTCTTCTTTGGAATTGAAAACTTCATCTAGATTTAAAACATATTAATGAAATCATTATAAAAAAAGTCAATAAACTGAAAGTTCATTTAAAGTAATATCAATATAAAGGGAGCAGGACAGTTTGTCAATGCTACGCAAGTTTTATTTCTATTGATCCAATATAATTTTGACTCATGATTGATACTCGCAGATTGAAGTGATTAAAAACGAAGGCCACAGACTTTTGACTGAGTTCTCGCAAACTGAATCACTGGTAATCATAAAACAAAATTTTTTCTTCCAGAAAGCCTGTAAAGTTAGATGACGATTGTATAACTAAATACAATACTCTGAATATCAATATTTGATCATGGAATCATTTACTTTAAAATCCTTTGAGTGGATCAAATCTTAAAACTGTTTTAAAAAATTGACATTCATTTTCTTTTGTTTTACATTTGTATGAATATAAAAATTAAAAAAAACAACATGATGCTTTGCTTGAAGTTTGAAAGTTCTGAATTATCTGTTTGCCTACACACAGCAGGTTCATAACTGCTATTAAAATTTTACAATTTTGTAACTTTTGTATTGTAGGACTTTAGCTTGAAATGATAGGTTAAAAGATTTGTTGATGGCTCTCTGATTTCTGATGATTCTGTCTTGTCGATATAAAATAATGTTCACATTAAGAATCTATAAAAATTTGATTAATTTGAATTTTCGTTCTTAATGTTTTAAAATGCAAAATAAAATGAAAGGAATTTTTTATTTACAGTCTATCATGACATTTACATATAGAGTACTGAAGTGATATTTAAGCTAGACTTAAACCTTTTTGGTAATTCATACTTTGAAAAGCATTGTAAGCAAGCTCGGGTATCTGCAAAGATAGCATGCTTCTGCATGTCATGTGAGTTGTGACAGCGCTACGTTATACAAAATACATCGACTCTTCAAGCATGGAATAGTAATAATTTTCATTGTTTATCAATCTGTCCTGCAAAACTGTCATAAGAGATATTAAATCAAAAACGTCTGAGATAGCATATAAACAAACAGAAGGAATTTATTTGTTTTCATATACAGACTTTTTTCCATGTAGGAATGATTTTGAGCAAAAGATTAAAAAAAAAAAAGAAAAAAAAAAGTATGTGGGGAGTTTCCTATCCTTGTTCAATATAGAAATAATAAGCCTATCTTTACATGCGTTGTTATTTAAGATCAGCAGTTAGAACTATGGTATGCTGTGTATAATCGCTTTTTTAATCAATGACAAAGTCTATTTGATGTTTGCACTTCTTCTGAAGGAAGGGAACCACAGTGTAGCTCTCTTACATGGAACTGAATTTCAAATCATCTTTCGATCTCTAAAAAAAACTATTTATTTATGCATATCCATTGAAACACGATTATCTTTTAATCACTTCTGACCTACAGGATCTGATCAACTTTAAATGTGGGTTTATTTCCTGGACACTGGAGTTCAAAGGTACATACAATGACAGACAAGAGTAGTAACCTCTGGCAGATCGAAGTTCATTAGTTTAATGATGTGCCGTCTAATTACATGCTTGATTAAATTATACAATTTGTTTTTTTGATCAATGCAATATGTTTAAATGAGATTTGATATTGTAAAACTCCGAGCAGCTGTTCTATGCTTTTCACACAATAAAAAAAAACACAACAAAAATCAACACCTTACAAAACTGAGGCGATTCCTAGTTTATGATGATTATAAATCAGACCTAAGCAGGCTGTGTGTAAAACTATTCTAGCCGTATTGATGTCATAACGCATAGTACAAGTCTTAAATCCTTGGCCTCGGATATTCGTTGTTTTCTCGTTTCAATGACAAATATTTGAATGACAATGGGGCTCATGAGGACTTTATTGGATGAAGAATCTATAATTTCATTCTGAATCCATTTTATCCACAGTTGACAACACTTGGCAACATGGTGAAATAACCTTTTTATGCAGCTTTGAAAAGGAGCTCAACAATTCGAGGCACATGCATTCACTTATAAAACAAAGATACACTTGATTAAAATACATTTTCCGGCACAAAGCATAGGTTGGGGAACATTTAAAAAAAAAAATACCACAAGAAATATAAATTAAGAAAAATGAAACAAAAACAACAGTTTTTTTCATGCACATTTAGAATTTCGAAAATGTATGGGGGAATCGAAACTTTATTCTTGTAATTCTTCTCATGCAATTTAGCAAAAAAATATGAAAAGATGAAAATGAGCCGCACAGACAGTTTGTTGATGCCAAAGAGACATGAGTCAAGACACAGCTACTAATCTCAATTAAAAATTTTTTTTTACACAAGAACACATACAACCTTATGGTATTTTTATAAATTGTGCATTGAAATAATCTAAAGTTATATAACTGTATAGGATAGTTTAAAACTAATAAAAAATTCCCCCGGGATATTTTAAGGGCTTACGTTATTATATCACAATTTTTAGATTATTAACTCAAGACCAGTTTCTAGAAAAAGTTTGGTGAAAAATTTAAAGATTTTCAATGGATAAAACTTGAATGCAAAGATCTTTTGTAACCTCATGTATAGGCTAAAAATAAGGGCAGTTAAGTAAACAGTGAAGTAAAAAATCTAGGCAAACACTTTGTACCAATGATTTGATTAGATAAAAATGAGTCCTCTTTAAAGAAAATAAATAAATAAAAAAGGGCCTGGCAGTGGTAGTTCCTTGAACTTCATTGATTAAGAGTCATTGATGGAGTATGGTATGTCTTGGTTTGGTAATAGTGTTGTACTCAAAGAAGAAGAATAAATGTTTTACATGTACACAAATAATCTCTATAGCAGTATTCTGTGCTTACTTGCAAACGTCCAAACCAATGTCATTTCATCACTATCCATTCTGAAATTTTTTTTTGCAACAAAAGGTAGTAATAGATTGGAAATTGTATATTTTATAGGTTTAATAAAATAATGTGCAATAAAAGGAACACAAATTTATTCTTGGACCTCACACTGAATATTATTCCTACCCATACCTTAAACTCAACGTCTGTTCCAATAACCTATATAAAAAAACATTTTAATTTGGTTTTCAAAGTTTCTAAAATTGTCCTTTTGGTCATAGCTTCAGGTTTGTAAATATTTATACAAGCCTAAATAATGATACTGATTTACATAAATAAAAATCATAGAATAGTACATTAATAAAAAGCTCCAAAAAAAAAAGAAAAAAAAGAAAAACCAGTATGTTCTGATGAATATTTTGTATCCAACTGTACAACAAAAAATAATGACAATCAATAAAAATACAGGAATGTTCTTCTTTAGACAATTTCAGTTGCTTTTAGAAATATCACTGATGACGAGATGGCACCTCCAGTAAAGCGAATACATGCACTAGACCATATGCAAATTTGAAAAAAAGATGAAGTACCCCCCAGCGCACAATAATAAGAAAGACATAAGGCAGTGATTGGACAGAAACAGTTTTGTATTTACTTTCACAAGTTTAAAGAGTGAGGGAAAACATATACATGGACAATGTTGTCAAAATAAGAACAAGAAAAAAAAAAGACAGGAGTTAATGTAAACAACAATCTTGATTCAAGAATTTATAAAATATTCACTAAAATATTCAGATATTGCAATCATGTACTGGGCGCCGATTGTAGACAGATAATATTTCTCTACCCAATCACAATGCATTTTCTGAAATTTGCAATAAGGCACTGATAACAGGCTTCTTCTATCTTGAAAAATGTTTATTTTCCACATCACTCACTGAAGTCAAAACAAAACCCCCAAATAACCAACAAGACAAAAACATACATATCCCTTGACTAATAGTCATACTGTGTTTGCAGTCATTAAACATGTACATGTAAATTTCAATAACGATCATAGAGGAATGGTATGGAGCTCCACTGTAACACGTTGGAAAGTAACAAAGGGATAATTCAAGTCATGTCTCATAAGTAACAGTCACTCACAACTAAAATTTAAAAATAGTTGACTGCTTAAGCTCCTTTATGTAGTCTTCATTACCAATTGTACTTAAAACATGTGCCATTTTTTATTTTTCTACATAATTTTTAAAAAGTAACCAACGTCGGAGAAACATTGGGACATTTCAAATATACCTTTAAACCCAAAATCAAACAGTGTCACAGCTATCTTTTTTCCATTTTAACATAAAATATGTTATGAGCTCTACCAGCGATAACCTCCTATGGCACTGATAAATCTCAGAAACAATTTGTTAGAACGCTAGAAATCAGAAAGGATGTCTATAATGCTATTCTTTGTAGAATTTCTAAGAGATTTTAAATCACCTTCATGATTTTGCCAATAGCCTTCCAAACGCATTCATTTTTTAATGCCACAAAATAAAACAAGTTATATGCTATCAACTGCAACTACACATATCTTTCACAATTCGACCTGCAAAATATTTGTTTAAAGGGAATGCAATTCTTACAGCACTAGAACTTAGTACCAAAAATAGGATTATTCTGACTGTCACCTCGGATGTAATTTCAATGCACAGTGATAGTCAACAACAATCAAAAACTTCTCATTTGTAAAATGAGTCATTACTCATAATGATTTTACTCGAAGCTTGAAACAAAGCTGGGCATGCTGTCTCAATATTTAAACAAAATCTCGATAGTAACATAAAGAGCACTTGATAACTCAAGACATAACAAATATGAAGGGAAAAAATGTGAATAGTTATCCTGTTCCTGAGTTTTGGGCTGCAGAATAATTCAAACTCAGGTACACATAATGATTGTACAAAGGAACATGCATGCATGCCTCAGTTACTGGCGCTGTGTAGCAGCTGTACAGAAAAAATATACATATAGTAAGCAGGGGAAGCCAACGCAAAAACTAAGTGACATATTTGATTGGCAAAAGATAAGAACCAGTGGGAATAAAGCAAGAGGTGGGTACGATACTTGTACTGCACCCCGTGACCTCAGTCAACACCTCATAAAGGGCAAAACTTATCTTTTATATAACAGAGTAAAATAACAAGAGTTCAGAAATAGAGACAGTCATTGCACAATACACAAGAAAAAATGATAAAAGCTGTACGACGCATTCCACAGATTAAATAAAAGAAATGTACAAGAACACATGAATACAAAGTCTCAGCTGGAAATGATCAAGGCAACACGATAGGATAAATCACGTGACACTGTCATAATGCACTGGCTTTGTTGGTGTTGTTGTGATGGTGATGTTGCTGTTGCTGCTGCTGATGGTGGTGGTGGTGAGAGGAGGTGAAAGAGGTGTTTGTTGTGTGGGTTGTATTGGTCTGCTGCTTCTCACGAAACTTGCTGAACGAGTATTTGTCATTCACACCTTTTTGGCCGATGTCAGCCCAATGCTTGAGGCCCCTGTCCTGCCGATACTTTTCCCAGCGTTCGTCGTCGGACTCGTGCGTCAGGTAGCGCTGGCCTCCAACCTGGGTCTCCAGAATCCGCAGGTCACACCACGTCTGGTAGTCCTGGACAAGTGAGAGAGATCGCTGTTACTTTGACCTGTTCCCATTACCCCGCACACATATTGTACACGTTGATATGCTTGTGCTAGCCCCTTTTTGTTTTTATCTGCACACATTCCATAAAAAAAACAATCAAACTTTTATATTTCCACATTTTGTAAAATTACCCCAGATAGTGCGCACACAAGCAATAGGCCTAAAATCATGTAATGTGAAAAGGTTAAGACTCCCCTCTAATTAAAAAAAAAAAATGTTATAGATACGGGGGTTGGTATTCAACACCCCCTACAATTCCTAAAGAATCTAAAACATAGAAAGGAAGACAAGAACTGACTGGTTGACAGATCTGCTCTGGAACAACAAAATTCTGGCGAGTGGGTAAGAAAATTTCTATTGTTTTAACATGAGTCAACGAAGAGAAAACACCTGATCATTTGTAGGATGTCACAGCGGTACTTTGAGAGGTGAACTCTATTTCAGCTATGACCACATTACCTGCAGGAATACATGGTTGAGAGACTTGTCCACTGTGAACCGCTTCCTCATCTTCACTTGCAAGAGGTTGGAAATTAGATCTATCCCTGAATATAAAAAAAAGAAATATATATATATAATGTGATAGATAAAAAATGTAGTATGGGCCTACTAAAAATGTATGCCCTAGTATTAAGTAATATCAGACTCTGTTTTCTAAATCCAAGAGTAATCATGGAGTATAATGCATAAAGAAGGAAATTTTATCGGCACGCACATCCCCCCCCCTGAATTGTAACAACATGGTTAGAAGAATTACGATCAAGGATGAACTAGAAAAGCATGGAACTAGGTGTGTTGCAAACATCCGAGGGGAGCGAGTCAAAACAAAAGCAAACTATTTCCATAAAACCCCCTACAAAAACCAACCCACAAACAATGGACGCGCTTGACACTTGATAGAACCTGGACTATCATTTATTTTTATTTAAAAAATAAAGAGGAAGTAAAAATGGGAGGTTGAAATAAGATAACATAAATATTACTTATAACTAAGTATACGGTAGCCACAAAAAAAAAGGAAAAAAAAAGAACAGCAAACTAAGTAGACATATTCTAAATATTCCTTCTTGTGGAAAAATAAGGTAATTTATTTGCCCTCTTGGCTATTATGCAAATGTCCCAAAAGTCATGACATCACAGAAGGACACAAGGTTTTGCTAAGGACAGGAGTAACAGTAACTACACTAAATGTTGTAGCCTAGATACTATTAAACAGATCCACTCTGATTCAAGAAAATGCTATGTATATTTATTATGAAGGTACCTCAGGGTGGGCCTCTCCCAAGCCTTGCAGACACTTACCCTTCCAAAGATTATAACTGAAATCATAGGCCTAGAACAAAAATAAATTGGATGTAAGGCTCACAGTTTTCGTCTACACCTAAAATCAAGATCAAGACTGAACCCTTTAATTTTGGAGAGAAGCTGTTACATAAACCGCCATCAGTTGATTGGGGATTGAAATTATTTTTTCCCCATCAGATTCTAGCTCATCAGGTTCAACATCACTATCATTGGGTCTTTAAGCTAAAAAATGTCAAACTCATTTAGCTGATATCGTTCCATCTATCCGCCTTAGATAAAATGGTAAACGACAGATCCGGTTGTTTGGATGTCTAATCTTTAACTTTATGAGTTGATAGAAGTGAAATTACCGAAATGAAAGTAAAAGTCAAGCTATATACTGTACAGAAATAACCAAGAAAACACAAAGTGTTTGTTACACTCCTATACGGCATTACTGTATAAAACGGTACTTTCCGCACTCTAAATATCCTTGATTTACAATATCGGTAGGTTGAATCATCAAGCATTACTGGAGATTCAATGTTTGATTCTGGAGACAATGTTGACTAGCAAATATAATTTAGATTCTTATTTATACAAAATCTCGTCGAATCATCCAGAAAAGGAATTACATAAATCATAAGAGAACATTCTCGGTACACATCATTAGCAATTAGCAACCAATCAAAACAAAGGTAAACAAGGGGCAACGAGGTCATTACTATGCTAGAACTAAGTTGGAGAATCGAGAAGAATCTAGACCATACAAGTGCGGGCTGTGTTCAATAAACAAAACTAAATTCCTAGGCTCAAAATACAAACGTTATGCAACCAAACGATAATGTACATAGATCTAGCCAATCCGCTACCCAAAAGTTACGCACCAAAAAAGGGTGAGTAAATGAATAGATCAACTTATAGTACAATGCGTTACAAAGAATATGGAGGAAAGAGCGGATACAAATCACAGCCATGTTGAAATCGCAGATTTCCTCGGAAGATTATGATCACTAATGAAACTCAATTCTAGCAGTATAGGTGAATCACAAATTGGCATGTGCTCCTCTGACGTTTGCATAGAACGGATCCTATTTACTCAGTGACCCTACAAGTCTCTGGTTGTCTGTATGTTGCAAAGAGTCAGACCACAGCGCTGTGACATCAAGGACAACCGCTATGCTCGCAGTACGCACACATGCACACTAATACACAAGGATACCACTTTCTCAAAACAATTATGCAATTCAGTCATGCCGTTGTTGCAAGCATTAAAGGAGCTAAGAATTACCTTCTTGAGAGATATCCTTCCAAGGGTTGGGTGGGTACATAAATGATGCATTTTGAATTTGATCTGAGATTTCTTCATCTTCATTGAAGGGGAATGTTCCACTAAGGCTGAAAGAACAAGAGCAAAAACATGTCAATGAGTTTTAAAAACGAGAACAGAACTACAATGTTATCAAAACTGCTTCTCGTTTTTCAAAGGTTAATGTTTATGATCAAACAACTCTAAGCAAAGTACGCTAAAGATTAGCAAGCCTTAATGTAAGTACGTTTGACTGTCACAAGGCAAATCCTATTAAAAAGGAAAAAATACCTCATCATATTTCATAAGTAAAGAAAGTGTGTGCCTTATTTTTAGTCATCACGATGCCATTAAAGGTTCACATCATTCTTTAGGATAATCAAACAACGAACGTTTATCAATCATTAATTTCACCAATCAACTACTAAATATGTAAACGACCAAAACTGAAAACGATCTTAAAAAGCATAAAGTTTTTTTATCTTCCAACTCTACTGAAGTCTGTTATAAGACAAACAGCTTAAAGCCAAGCTAGGAAAAAGTTGGTTTATGCAAGAACACTGCTAGAAACTCAAACACTCAATCTATTTGTTAGCCAAACACTCCACCCACTGAGCCATCAAAACCCAGCTACTGATGTGGCTATTTGTTAGCCAAACACTCCACCCACTGAGCCATCAAAACCCAGCTACTGATGTGGCAATAGAGATAAAAAAAATCACTTCTACCCTGAGAGGTCATATGTACACTTAGCTTCTACCCAATCTATCAGTAAATACACTGATCTCCATACCCATAGTACTGTTGAGCCCATATGTGCAGGGCAAGACCCCATGCTTAAGTAATACCTAACAGAAGTACATATCAGTACATACACTGATCGCCATAAGACCCCATGCTTAAGTAATACCTAACAGAAGTACATATCAGTACATACACTGATCGCCATACCCACAGTACTGTTGAGCCCATGTGTGAAGGGCAAGACCCCATGCTTAAGTAATACCTAACAGAAGTACATATCAGTACATACACTGATCGCCATACCCACAGTACTGTTGAGCCCATGTGTGAAGGGCAAGACCCCATGCTTAAGTAATACCCAACAGAAGTGTCGCTCACTGTGATCCTGAATAGACTCACCTGACATAAACAACAACACCTACTGACCACATGTCCAGAGATCTATTGTAGCCTTTTCTTTTCAAAACTTCTGGAGCTGAAAAAATACGATTTATAAAAAAAATATAACGAAAGTCAAAAAAGTGACAAGTCCTATTGCTTAACAGTAAAAATAAATTTAAGAACATTTGCTAACAGCACAACCTTTTTTTTTACATCATAGTAGACTAGTCTAAGACGCAAATAAGCTTTTTGTACCTAATCTGTAATAAATGTAATACCTTAGATTATCTTTCATCAATTTGGAAACATACCTAGATAAGCTGGTGTGCCGACAACTGATCGACGGAATGACTTTTCACCGATAATTCTGGCAAAGCCAAAATCACAGAGTTTTACCTGCAGGGGGACACAAAATAAGGTTTTAATCTTGTGCAAGGCAAAAAGTTTCCATTACCAAATAATTGAAAAAAAAAACCCCAACAACTCATGTTCTCCTTTAAAAACAACAACAACCCTGTATTCTGTCTTTTAAAAAATACATGCAATGAAATTGAATTAGAGATCGATATTCTAACATCAAAAGTACGCACACAAAGGACACTCTTTATGCAAATTTTGTAGAAATTGTTGGCCAGGTGATACAAGTCAGATTCAGATGAATTTTATAGACTTCAGGCTAAAGAAATGACAACAATTGTGAACATTTTGTTCTCACCTAAACCACACACATTGGAATCTCAGCTAAAATTAAAGAAACAACAACAAAACTTTGTCAAAAGCATGCCATCATTTGTTTACATATGATAGTGCACGCATGCCTACATCAGTATTCAACTTAACATATGATAGTGCAAGCATGCCTACATCAGTAGCCTATTCAACTTAACATATGATAGTGCAAGCATGCCTACATCAGTATCCAACTTAACATATGATATTGATAGTGCAGGCATGCCTACATCAGTATTCAACTTAACATATGATAGTGCAAGCATGCCTTCTTTTTTTTCTTTGCCTCTCAAGCTGCTTGCAGAGCACGGAACAACAAAATCTCTCCATCAATTCTAATCTTAGATTCTCTCCACGACTTTCCTTTTTCTTTCAACTCACCCTCCATGCCGCTCATTTCATTCACCTCTATCTCTTTCCCTATGGAATTCATGTCAAACTTCTTCTGGTGATGCAAGCCTTGATTGGTATTAACTTTATGTATGGTAGTGCATGCATGCTTTCATTGGTATTAGCTTTATGTATGGTAGTGCATGCATGCTTTCATTGCTATCTCATTTACGTTAACACACTACCTGAGGGAAAGCAGTCTCAGATGACAACAAGACATTTTCTGGCTTAAGGTCACAGTGAACTATGCTCTTGGAATGCAAATGTTTTAAGGCAACCAGGATCTGAAACATGAACAAATGAGTTTTTAACAACATACAACTTCACGCTCAGTGAACAAATGAGTTTTTAACAACATACAACTTCACGTTCAGTGAACAAGATATCTTTTACTTATCTAAGTACCATATTGCTAAAAAAAATCAAAAGTGTACACCTAATACTAGGACAACTGTCCCTACATTCTATGACCAACTTTTATACCATTGGCAACTATCAAAACTCAAGTGTCTTCTAAGTTGGGGGGGGGGGGAAGGGGGGCATGGTGGTTCTGGGGTAAAATCGGCTTCTGACGCAAAAAGGTCCGTGGTCCAGCCTTAGCAATTTCGCTCCCTACTGGTTGGGTCGGTGTCAGTTTAATGTGACTGGCTGAGACAGGAGTCATGATATCCCTGCCCTGCCTCGTGTGTGGCAGCACATAAAATTGCCAGACGTCTTGGTGCCATCTACAATAAAGCCTATGTAGTGCCGACCTGAGACATAAGCTATATACAGTGCAACTTGAAAACAAAGAACTCCCTACAATTCACGAACAGTTAAAAACTCCCGATTTTTCCTCTTCTTTAGTAATTGAGCCTCAGATCCAGCAAACCACAGGCATGTTGGTAAATAGTCTATGCATACCAGACACTAAAGTTTAAAATTAGACCACGATTTGTCAGCTCGTCCCTAAAAGGATACATTAACACGTCTCCCACAAGCCATGACTGCGATCATGTAGTGTTGCTTAAAGTAAAAGGTGTGAGCTACGGAATGAGAAATGATTTTCTTAACACCATGTAATGTAAGATGGAGGTACTGTTTTGGCAGCTCTGAATCATACATGGCTTCAACGAACCTTGCATTCAACAAACTATCAAAAATAAACAAGTGAGTTCATTGAGTCCGAGTTGCACTGTATATATAACTGACCTGAGACACAAGTTATATACCTATATAACTGACCTGAGATATAAGCTGTATATATATAAAACTGATCTGTTTCTAACTGACCTGAGATATAAGATATTTCTAACTGACCTGAGATATAAGATATTCATAACTGACCTGAGATATTTCTAACCAACCTGAGATATACATAACTGACCTGAGATATTTCTAACTGACCTGAGATATTTCTAACTGACCTGAGATATTTCTAATTGACCTGAGATATAAGATATAAGATATTCATAACTGACCTGAGATATAAGATATTTCTAACTGACCTGAGATATAAGATATTTATAACTGACCTGAGATATAAGATATTTATAACTGACCTGAGATATTCATAACTGACCTGAGATATTCATAACTGACCTGAGATATTCATAACTGACCTGAGATATAAGATATTTATAACTGACCTGAGATATTCATAACTGACCTGAGATATTCATAACTGACCTGAGATATTTCTAACTGACCTGAGATATAAGATATTTATAACTGACCTGAGATATTCATAACTGACCTGAGATATTCATAACTGACCTGAGATATTTCTAACTGACCTGAGATATAAGATATTTATAACTGACCTGAGATATAAGATATTTCTAACTGACCTGAGATATTCATAACTGACCTGAGATATTCATAACTGACCTGAGATATAAGATATTTCTAACTGACCTGAGATATAAGATATTTCTAACTGACCTGAGATATAAGATATAAGATATTTCTAACTGACCTGAGATATAAGATATTTGGTGACCCGCTCGGTGAGGCGCCCCTTGGGACTGGACAGGATCATCTCCAGCATGTCTCCCTTGAGCTTCTCCATGACGACGAAGATGCGCTCACTGGTCTCGAACATCTGCTGCAGGTTGACCACGCCCGGGTGGTGCAGGTTCTGGGGGACAAGCCACAGATACATCACAGATACATCACAGATACATCACAGATACATCACAGATACATCACAGATACATCACAGATACATCATCGATCCAGCGAATAAAAAGTGCTCAAGGAAAAGAAAATTTTTCTATGCCAGAACACAAACAAAACAAGACAAACCCTGTGGTATACAAATAACTGAAAAAAAAAAAACAGCAATGCAATTCGCAAAAAATGAACATACATTATTTGTTTAATCTTAGGATCTCTCAATCAATGTATCAACCATATTTTTGTGACTTATTATTTCTGATATTTTTTTTGAACCTTTTGAAAACAAAATTATTGACAATTCCGTATAATGCAATAAAAACAACAAACAAACAAAATTTGATTGAAAACACCTTTAAAGATGACAATGAGGGAGAGAGAGAGAGAGAGAGAGAGAGAGAGAGAGAGAGAGAGAGAGAGAGAGAGAGAGAGAGAGGGAGAGAGAGAGAGAGGGAGGAAAGCACTAGGAAGAGAGGGGGGCGATGGTGGGAGAGGGAGAGAGAGAGAGAGGGAGGGAGAGAGAGAGAGAGAGAGAGAGAGAGAGAGAGAGAGTCTGTTAAAAATGTAGTGATTGACACATAATTTGAGCAACCGAGAAGAGTGGTAGGCGGGATTTAAAAAAATTGGGGTGCTTCATGAATGGTCAGGTTACATTTTCTCCTTTATGATTGGAAACCTACCCATACTCGCCTTACGAAACAACTGCTGTCCCCCTACTTACAGGGGAAGGGGTTTAGGTTCGTCTGTTAACATCTCAATGGAAACCTCTTTGAATTTCTTAAATGTAGGCCCAAAGAAAGAACATTTCTCTGATCTTCTTACATAGCTGTAGCCTAGTCTACCGTTTGCAAAGGTTCACAGGCTCGTGTATGTTCACCTCCTTCCTCCGAATTATCTTCTTTAGGGCGAGCCGGTTCAAAGATGGAGTGGATTCGTAAGAGAAGAGTTTTTACGCTGATACCAATGTATATTTATTAGGTATTGGAACCACATCTTATTCAATGATAGCCATCGTACATTTATTAGGTATTGATAACCGCAACTTATGCAATGATAGCCATTGATAGTTATCGGCCCGATGACAGATACGTGACTCGTGTAAACGAGGGAGTTAATAGCACATGTACAATGCCATTGACTTGTTTTGTAGTTTGTCTTGTAATACTATTTATAATATAATAATACTGTCCCCCTTCAAAGCAAATTGCTCATTGATGCTAGAGACAAAACGCTACCTTGAGAATCTCAACTTCTATTTTGAGCTGGGCTTCCTGCTTTGTGGGGAAGCGCATTTTGTCTATGACTTTGATGGCCACTTCTCGATTAGTCTTCTTGTGGCGACCTGGTTGAATAAATGTAAAAAACCAACAATCTTACTCTGGGTATTTAGTAATGCAAATCCATGATCTTCATATGAATAAGACGAAGATGTAGAGATAGAAAAATTACAAGATGGTGAAAAAAAGTTAAGCACCGGAGATTTTGTTCCACAGAGCAGCAGTTTTGTAAACCAGCATTAAAACATTTATGCTTGGTTCATTGAATTCAGTAATTAAATAAAAAACACCTGCAAGGCTATAAAGATTGACTTTTCAGCCCCTATGCTAGATCTAACCTTGAAGCTAAAAGGTCCGTGTCTTCCACTTATCAATCTTCAGGTATTAATTTTCCTTACATAAAGAGAGTTTTGAATTTTTTTAGTGGCTTTTAGACTTAAATATATCATAGTAATGATAATCCTGTTAACATTAGAAAACTTCATGAAAAAAAAATAAAATGCCATATGAATATCTACAAGTAGAAGTTGAGAAATATAGAATAAAAAAAAAAAACAACCACATGAATACCACTCATGAATCACTTGTAACAAAAATAGTTTGAACTAATGGGTATATGGTTCCAATGCATACTAAGCCTTATAATTAGTAACATATACGCTAATCTTAAGGTATGGAATAGTTCATGTTTGGCGGTTTATTGATTGACCTTTGACACGGGGTGAAAATCTACCAGTGTCTGTGTTAAAGTGATAGTGAGACTGATTAGAATATTAAAAAAGTATGTTCTCTTATTCTAAAAATTTTCTTCAGGCCGTAGGCGTACTGCTATCAATTAATTCTACTCTCAGGGGAAAATTTTTCTTTCTTTCTTTCAAATATCTAGGGAAAAGTTCTGAGTCTTGTCCTGCGTTAGTTCATTTTACCTCCGTATACAATTCCAAATTGACCAGATCCTAACACATCCTCTGGGAAGATCTGGTACAAGTGACTTAACTCCGCCTGGAATTGAAAACACAGATCATACACTGAATAATAACTCAAATATTCAACATTAAGTAGCTTGCAGTAACTGATTTCAACTTTGAGACACAGGAAAAGTTTTACTTGTTTTGACGCTATACCGCGATTAAGCAAGACTTTTTAACAACATATATATTTTGTTTGTATGATGGGATTTTTATACAAGCATGTACCTTTTACAGATGACATGCTCACAAGATATATATATAAAAAAAAAACGTTAAGGAAAGGATACAACCACATAAAATCAATATAGCTTTCCTTTAGTTCAGTTCATCTATCGCAATCATGTGACTGTATCATGCTCAAACATTTTGAAATATTTCATAAACAATAACAAACCCAACTAAAACCTGTTAGTGAAGGACACCCCCCCCCTTCCTTATTGTTAGATTAAGTTACCTGTCCTGGCTTTTGATTTTCATCGTTTCCATTTCGATCCGCTGCAAAAAAAATGCAAAAAAAAAATTAAATAGAAAGGGCGTTAATCTCTCAAAACGTTTACAACGGTGACCCAAAATGGCTCGGGTAGAATAACGATGAAAAAGGCAATACCTTAAAATAGACTGGTATCAATGATCTAGCATGGCAATTTTCTACATAATTATTATTAAAAGGTTGTAAAAAAGACAATCTGCTAAATAAGTATAAGTATGAAATTTGCTTAAATATACAAATGTCACTAACATCATGAAAATGTACAAATTGTTTCTTTACGTCTTACATCCGCATCAAGGCTATATCATGGATGGCTCTCTGAGTGAGATACCTGGGACTTGGCCCATCACATTATAATGATACCTACCTAATTGGAAGGAAAAACATGGCTGACACACCTGAACCTTCCGTTTTCAAAGCTTGCTAACCTCAGCGCCCCCACACGTAACACTATGACAATTATAAGGAAGTTTTTAGACTTCAGAGATCTACCACCAATGACTTGTTGTGTTGTCCCCACTGGACATTCTGACCTGCTGCATTGTCCACACTGGAAATTCTAACACCACTGACCGGCTCTGTTGTTCCCACTGGAAATTCTAACACCACTGGTGTGCTCTGTTGTCCCCGCTGGACATTCTAACACCACTGACCTGCTGTGTTGTCCCCACTGGAAATTCTAACACCACTGACCGGCTCTGTTGTTCCCACTGGAAATTCTAACACCACTGGTGTGCTCTGTTGTCCCCGCTGGACATTCTAACACCACTGACCTGCTGTGTTGTCCCCACTGGACATTCTAGTCCCCACTGGACATTCTAGTCCCCACTGGACATTCTAGTCCCCACTGGACATTCTAACACCACTGACCTGCTGTGTTGTCCCCACTAGACATTCTAGTCCCCGCTGAACATTCTAGTCCCCACTGGACATTCTAGTCCCCACTAGACATTCTAGTCCCCACTGGACATTCTAACACCACTGACCTGCATTGTTGTCACCACTGGACATTCTAACACCACTGGACATTCTAGTCCCCACTGGACATTCTAACACCACTGGACATTCTAGTCCCCACTAGACATTCTAGTCCCCACTGGATGGCCCATCACATTATAATGATACCTACCTAATTGGAAGGAAAAACATGGCTGACACACCTGAACCTTCCGTTTTCAAAGCTTGCTAACCTCAGCGCCCCCACACGTAACACTATGACAATTATAAGGAAGTTTTTAGACTTCAGAGATCTACCACCAATGACTTGTTGTGTTGTCCCCACTGGACATTCTGACCTGCTGCATTGTCCACACTGGAAATTCTAACACCACTGACCGGCTCTGTTGTTCCCACTGGAAATTCTAACACACACTGACCTGCTGCTGTTGTCCACGCTGGACATTCTAACACCACTGACCTGCTGTGTTGTCCCCACTGGACATTCTAACACCACTGACCTGCTGTGTTGTCCCCACTGGACATTCTAACACCACTGACCTGCTGTGTTGTCCCCACTGGACATTCTAACACCACTGACCTGCTGTGTTGTCCCCACTGGACATTCTAACACCACTGACCTGCTGTGTTGTCCACACTGGACATTCTAACACCACTGACCTGCTGTGTTGTCCCCACTGGACATTCTAACACCACTGACCTGCTGTGTTGTCCACGCTGGACTGCGGCGTGACCGGCATGAGCGCCTGGCGAATCGCATGCTCCCAGTGGCGAGCCTGCTCCAGGCCCATCCCGCTCTCAGGGGAGACCACCATGTTGGAGTCCTGGCCGTAGGTCGGGTCCTCCCCCACAAAGTAGGTCAACGCCCCCGTGGCGATCTCAAACACGTGCGGCGGGCGCGAGGAGAAGTCTTGCTGTGACGGGTCCCTGCCAGCTGTTCCCCCGCGGGCCTTGTTGTGAGTGGACGAGGCACTGGAGATGCTCACACCCAGAGTCTTAGACGACAACGCAGCATCCACGCTGACGATGCTGTTGAGCTGAATCTCCTGGGAGAGATTAGGTAGATTTGGACACAAATAGAGGGTCATATACAGCGACGGGTTCCAAGAATAACGTCTGACTATTGTAAGTGCGAGAGAAAAAGACATAGCAGGAAGACCAGGACTCCGGTCTCAGGCAAGCAAATTATACTGACATTGATTCAGTGAGCGAGGCAGTAAGGGACAAAAGCAGAAAAATAAATTTGCCAGATTGCAGCTTTCAATCCAGGTGATATGGTTGGGTGTAGAGTTTTTTGATATAGATAGTAAGGCTGGTACGGCTAGTTCAGTCACGTCCATCTGGATGGCCAGGATCCTGTTTGGTTCTCACCAGTTCTCCTCACTCACATATGGCTCCCCGTGTCTGCTTGTGTTCGGGAGAGTCATACCCCGGGCAACAGCTTTGACTGGCTGGCTAAACTATGTGGGTGACTTAAGGCCGAGGAAAGTCTCTCCTCTAACAGTACATACACATCTGTCGGTAGAAGCAGTGGATAAACCACTTAAGGTCAACAGTGTTGAAGGCGAGAGGTAGAAGGCCTCGTATTAGGCGAAGGGCGCACTTTAGACTAAAAATAAGTTAGCGACCATGGAAGGGACAGAAACTTTCATAGTTAACCATGGTTAAGAATAGAAAAATGAGAAAACGAGATGCTAGTGACGTTGAGACCCCTGCGACTAAGTACTTAGCTATATATGCCAACAGGAAAGTGGAAGGTACTAAGAGCAAAGAGAAGGGAAAGAATGGAGTTTCTAACTTAAAGCCGAGAGGAGGGCTTGAGACTGATGCCCCAACCTTGAAAGTCCGAAACTCTCCTTTAAAGATGGGGACTTGGAACGTCCGACTACTATGTCTACTATCTGGCTGGAAATCTTGACAATCGTTTACAAGAGATGGGCAGTTTAAAGGTCCAAATACTTGGAATCTCAGAAACAACATGCTGTGGAAATGGGATCATAAGAAAGATAACTTTTCTATTATTGTTCTTGAGGAGAACTTCATGAACAATTGGTGGCATTTGTTCTCCATAACAAAACTGTGAAGTCGTTATTAGGTGTTTGGCAAATCAATGAAAAATGATAATGTGCACAATAAAAGCTAAACCATTTAACATAGTTATCCTTCAAGTCTATGCCCCAACTACAGACTACAATGAGGAAGAAGTGGAAGGATTTTGTGAAGAAATTGAAACTGCACTGAAACAAACAAATTCAACAGATAATCTCGTATATTATCAAGGGTGACTTTAACGCTAAAGTGGGAACAAATGTAACATAAAAAGTAATGGTAATTATGGTGTTGGTAAAAGCAATATAAGAGTTCAGATGCTTACACGATTCAGTGAAAAACATGACCTGGCAATAACCAATACTCTCCTTCAGACAACCAAAAAGAAAACTATACACACGGAAAAGTCCCGGAGACGTTACAAAAAAATTCTCCTCATAAAAAAACAGATTTAGAAACTCAATAATACAATGTGCGACATACCTTATAAAAGTTTAATGAAATCACCGAAGGCGAAGATACAGAAAGTGAAATTGACATAAGGTGGACTTGTACGAGGGATTCTATCAAAGACACAATGATAAAAAACGAATGGATGACAGACGAAATAGTTGGCTCATGAAGACCCGAAAAGAATACCAAGGAACAAACAATTATTATCTTGTCTATAAAAATTTAAAGAAAGACTGCCAAAGATCCAAACAAATGATTGAATGGCAAATGTTATGAGATTGAAAATCTTTCTCGTGATTGTAACTGAAAGAAAATGTATGAAAAAAAATAAAGAATTTACACAGAAAGGGAATACTACTATTGGCTGCATACAGTACAAAACAGGCAAAGTTTTATTTGAAGAGATAGACAGAATAATTATGTAGAAGAGCTTTTTGATGCAGATAGACCAGCGAATCTAACAAAGTTCTTTCAACAAGGCCCAATAATTTTGGAACATGAAACTGAACATGCATTAAAGATGATGTCATTGTGAAAAGCATGTGGCATAGATGACATAACAGAGATGTTTAAAAATAAATAGCTAAATAACTTCGGTGGTAAAACTCTAACTGAAATCTGTAATGGGATATCTAATAAAACATCACGAATCCCAGAAGAATTAAGAACTTCAGTTTTCATTCTACTCCCCTAAAAACCAAATGCACTCGAATGCTCCGGTTACAAGACTTTAAGACAAGATCAATACTGAAGTCGAGGAAAACCAAGCCGGATTTAGAAAAGACAGCGGAAAAAAAGAAGCTATATATATATAACTGAAAATTCTGTCCGAAAAATATATCGAGAAAAACAAAGATAGCTATGCATGATTTATTGATTATTCGAAAGCATTTGATACAGTTAACCAGGAAAATCTTATTGAATCTTTACAGATATTAGATATTGATGACTATGATATATCCCTATTATCAAACCTGTACTGGAAAGAATTGGCTAAAGAAAAGCGAGACAACACACTAACAGGTCCAGTCAGAGTAAAGAGAGAAGTTCGACGCTAGGCTATGTATCCCCTTCTCTATTCAACATCTACACAGATTTTATTTTTAGAGAAATATAAGATGCTCCTGGACTAAAGGTTTGGGGTGTGAAAATTAACAACCTAAGATATGCCGATGATACAGTGATCCTGGCTGGAAGTGAAAATGATCTCCAAAACTAGTAACAGCAGTAAAAGAGGAAAGTGAAAAATATGGCCGCCTGAAAAATATTAAGAAAACATAAATTCTTGCTGTTTCAAAGAAAAAGAAAAAAACTGTCAAAAAAGTAAATATTGATTGAAAAGGAGTGGAACGAGTTCAAAGTTTTGTATACTTGGGCCAACTAATAACAGGAGAAGATGGAAAAAAACGATACAGAAATAAAGAAAAGGATTGGAATGGCAAAACAAATTAACTTTCAAAACTGAAAACTAGTTCAAATTTATCACTTCCAACAAGACTAAGACTAAGTAAATATTATATTCGGTCGATATTTATGTATGGCTGTGAAACTTGGACTCTGACTGCAGATACTGAAAGAAGAATAGATGATTTAGAGGTGTGGATTTATAGAATAATAACAAGATTCTTTTGTATAGAAATGTAAAACAAACCTTGAGATACTAGATATGGTAAATATCTAGCAAAAACAGCGTCTCAAAACAGTGAAAGAGAAAAAATAAATATTACTGGACATATAAGAAGGCACAGTTCATAGCAGAAGAAGATCGTACAGGGTGTGATGGAAGGCACGAGGGGTAGAGAAAGGAGGCGCATAAGCTGGCTCGAACGAGAAAGATGGAACGAGAAGGAACTCTGTCTGACTGACTGATATGGATACAGCTATAGATCTGCACTGATTACATTTTGAATATTATGCAAAGATGAGAAAAAAGAACTACCTTGGATTTGGACAGATCTAGATCTGCGTTGATTATGTATTGTATTGAGCTGTTTCTCTGCAGCTCAGTCGATTAGAGCACTGGACTGGCAGGCAGGAGATTTAGGTTTGCATCTCACCTGGTTCCCTACGTCTTATAAAAGGCTTTTCAAGAATACTACGAGGTTTAAACATCGTGACCAATTTATGGACGTTGCAGCTAAGTATTTCACCATTTGGACTAGTTTTTTGTTCCCACATGAATCTTTTTGCACAAGACATAATTTTAGATATTTGATACATTTTTAATGGTACGGCAATCACACAAATACTGAGTAACACAGACACACCCCAAACCCCCTCCCCCTAAAAAAAACCCCAAGAAAAACAAAACAAAAAGAACCAACAATAAAACATAAAAATAAAACAAAGCCCCATCCCAAATAAAAATTATCAACATAAAAAAAAGAAACAAAATTTTGCTGATTAGAACCAAACTATTATGCCTTGTATCGGAAACACATTTTTCACAGCTCAAACGCATTAAAAAAATAAACAGCTAAGTTAAAGCATAAAAGATTTACCTTGAAATATCTGCTTGATGTTTCATCCAGATAAAAGATGACAGATTTTGGGTCTAGTCGCCAGAAATGTCTTTTTCTCTGAAAAACAAACAAACAAACTGTTTAAACCAATGTAAAAGCTATAGTTGCCAGTACATCTTGCTGTCATTTAAATTATTGAACAAGGTTGTCCACAGCATGTTTCATATCCCATAGGCAAGAATAGGAAAAAAAACCCAGCAGAATTATTTTATTAAACGGATTAAATAATAAATACTAAATACTAAATACGAGTATACAGTGAATAAAATAAAATTCCAATTCCAAAGTTTCTTACCACTTTGTCTTTGTCTGTGAAGTGAACCATCCAGCCCTCTTTGAGCGTCTTCGAGCCGGCTCGCTTCGTGTGCTTTACCGACTGGACCACCCGCATCAGGGGGATGTTGCTGCTGTCGATGGGGCTAACGGAGGGGAAATAAAACAAACATTGAGAGAGAGAGAGAGAGAGAGAGAGAGAGAGAGAGAGAGAGAGAGAGAGAGAGAGAGAGAGAGAGAGAGAGAGAGAGAGAGAGAGAGAGAGAGGGAGAGAGAGAGAGAGAGAGAGAGAGAGAGAGAGAGAGAGAGAGGGAGAGAGAGAGACTCACGCACACATGGATAGAGATAGAGAGACACGGAGAGACTGGAAGGTAGATAGATAGCTAGATAAAGAGATAGAAAGATAGATAGACAGATATATACAATGTAGATAGATAGATAGAGAGAGAGTTGGTTGGTTGGTTGGTTGGTTGGGTTGGTTTAACGTCCAACAGCAGCACTATATACGCTATATTGTGGACGGACCCCAAGACGGACGTCTGACAATTTTATGTGCTGCCACACACGAGACAGGGCGGGGATACCATGACTCCTGTCTCAGCCGGTCACATTATACTGACACCGACCCAACCAGTAGGGAACGCAACAGCCAGGATTTGAACTCGGGACCTTTTGCGTCGGAAGCCGATGTTCTATCTCTGGACCACCGCGCCCCCCTAGAGAGAGAGAAAGAAGAGAGAAAGAGAGAGAAAGAGAGAGAGAGAGAGAGAGAGAGAGAGAGAGAGAGAGAAAGAGGGAAAGATAGAGAGATTAGATAGGAATTACTGTGAATACAAGAAATACTACAATTTGCCTGTTACAGACAGGGTGTAAGGCCTATGTCTTGCATCACTTTCTCAAGATCAATAGTGAGCAACAAGGTTATCTCCTGAACGGGTGCCGCAGGTAACATTTACATAGTGTAAACAGCTGATACATTCATAAAGTGAACTTCATGTTTTAAACTTAAAAACAAAAACAAAAACAGCAAAAACAAAACAGTGAATAGTAAACTATAAAACAAATGAATCTCATTGTGATCCAACGTTTCGAAGTCCATGCAAACATTCCTTGAACTGCTGAATGTCGCAATTCTAGAGGCCTTTGTTTAATGAGCCGAATTTGAAACCAATGACCGATTAAATGCTATTTTCAGAGGCTAAATGGGAGGCCATTGTATGCCAAACATTTGATCTATAACAATCAATACCGATTTTATATAGTATCTTCATCTTTTTTAAATATTTTTTTTAAACAGCAAAGCTAACTATGACTCGACATCTCCTCGCTGAAGCGAGTACAGTCGGAGCTACAAAAGGTACACCCCCCCTTTACATTCCAATTCACATTGAGTGTGGTTGCGATTTGTTGATCTCACCGCTAAAAACATAATGGGCAATCAGACTTTCTTTCAAATAATACTACTATCCAGGTGACGCCAGGCTCTCTGGAAGTAGCAAGGATCCTGCGTACCGGTATAGCTTTTTATTCTTATATTGTTACGACTCATTGTAAGCCTTCCTATTCTTATATTGTAACGAGTAGTAAGCCTTTTTATTCTTATATTGTTAAGACTAGTCGTAAGCCTTCTTATTCTTATATTGTTAAGACTAGTCGTAAGCCTTCTTATTCTTATATTGTTAAGACTAGTAGTAAGCCTTCTTATTCTTATATTGTTAAGACTAGTCGTAAGCCTTCTTATTCTTATATTATTGTAACGAATAGTAAGCCTTCCTATTCTTATATTGTAACGAATAGTAAGCCTTCCTATTCTTATATTGTAACGAATAGTAAGCCTTCCTATTCTTATATTGTAACGAATAGTAAGCCTTCCTATTCTTATATTGTAACGAATAGTAAGCCTTCCTATTCTTATATTGTAACGAATAGTAAGCCTTCCTATTCTTATATTGTAACGAATAGTAAGCCTTCCTATTCTTATATTGTAACGAATAGTAAGCCTTCCTATTCTTATATTGTAACGAATAGTAAGCCTTCCTATTCTTATATTGTTACGACTCGTAAGCCTTCCTATTCTTATATTGTTACGAGTAGTACGCCTTCTTATTCTTCTATTGTTACGACTCGTTGTAAGCCTTCTTATTCTTGTATTGTTATGACTCGTTGTAACCCTTCCTATTATTATAATTATTGTAACGACTCGTCGTAAGCCCTCTTATTATTATATTCTTACGACTCGTTAAGACTTCTTATATTGTCGTAAGCCTTTTTATTCCCATATTGTTACGAGTAGTAAGCTACCGCGACGTTTTACTTACAGCCTTTAACTTATTTGAAGACTTTCAGACATTTAGCTACCCAGCAACTCTTCTACAAAGCTGGTCTCCCCGCAGGACACATGGATCCATGGACCCCCCCCGCCCCCCACACACACACAATAGGAGCCTGGGCTTGAAACGAACCTGAGCGGGGGCTTGGTGCTCTCCTCCGAGTCCTCGTCGATGTCCTCCACGATCTGGCTGCTGTCGTCCGTCTGCTCCGTCATCTCCGAAAACGTCTCCGAGAAGGCGTCTGAGAACGTGTCCGCCTCGGACGCGTCGTCTTGCTCTGGGTGGTCGAGAGAGTCGGACAGGGCGGCTGCAGTGGCGGGTCAGTGGGGCCACGTCGCCGTGTGGGGCGAGGTACACACAGGCACAGGGACGGTACACACAGGCACAGGGACGGTACACACAGGCACAGGGACGGTACACACAGGCACAGGGACGGGACACAGGGACGGTACACACAGGCACAGGGACGGTACACACAGGCACAGGGACGGGCGACAGAGACGGTACACACAGGCACAGGGACGGGCGACAGAGACGTTCAGACAAAGAAGACGGGACATCAAAACAGACCATACACAAGACGGTAGGACGAACAGTGGACAGGGACAGATGGGACAAACCAGACAGGTCACGTAGTAAAAAAATAGACATGACGGGATACAAAGACAGAAGGTTCCCAGTACGGAGGACATGGTTAGTGTGGTGAGTGACGAGTGATAGGGGGGAGGTATAAACAGCGCGGCGCACCCGATGAAATGGTTTACAATATGAAGGACAAGAGAGAGAGAGAGAGAGAGAGAGAGAGAGAGAGAGAGAGAGTGAGAGAGAGAGAGAGAGAAAAGAGAGAGAGAGAGAAGAGAAGAGAGAGAGAGAGAGAGAGAGAGAGAGAGAGAGAGAGAGAGAGAGAGAGAGAGAGAGAGAGAGAAAACAAGTCCACAAAAAACCATTGAAGATATAAGAAGGAGCGTAATAGGCACACGATAAATCATTTATCAAATGGTTGCCATGCAAAATTCGGTTTCGAGAAGAATGTTCAAGGCCAAAGAAATGATAAGAAGCAACAGAATACAATGATAATGAAAGAAACGGGACATATTTTTTGGCGGACAAGAAAGTAAGAAAAGCCGAACAACCATGCAAGACAATTTTACCGATAGCAACGGAAAGAAGATTACATGAGTAAAAAAAAGACACAAAAACCCCCCACCAAGAAAAAAATAAACAACAAACAACAACCAAAAACAAACAAACCAAAACAATAAACGTGTTACAAAACCACACAAAGGGAAACGGGGAAAACGAAAGGAAATGGGAAAAAGTGAAACAGAACAGAAAAAATGTAAGCATTGTGTGCAAATTTCTCTTGAAGTTGTAAAACTCTTCGCGATGTTTACCCTAGGCCTGGCATTTTAGACTTTCCCCCCATTAGTGTTTTGATTAATTTTTATTTGTTGCTTATGTACTCATTCCATAACATATTTTGGCTATAAAAGTAAATCAAAAAAAGTGGTAACTTATAATCTCAAATCTTAACAAGAGTGCCTTCAACAATGAAATGAAAATGTCTCTCTATGTACTTTTTCATATCACAAAATCAATTTCCGCCAATAGAAAGTTGGGGCATTTCACTTTCACAAAGAAAAGCCCCAAATCTAAGACAATATAAGATCAAGAATTTACCACAATATTTATTTCTACCGCAATGCTTCATATTTCTTTTATAACCTAGGCGGTGTCATGGCTGCAGATATGAGTATGTGACTTCAACTTTTCCAGGTAAAAAATAATAATTAATAGCACTATCTGAAGAAACTAAAATGTTGGAAGACGGTGGTAAAAAAACCCACCAGCAATGAGTGTTAAGAAACAAACAAACAACAAAAAAAAATAACAATTATACTCTATGATCCAACAAAAATGAATAAAGTAAAACGTAAGTATGTATAAGTAAAATGAAGTAAAAAAAAAAATCAACAAAAACGCAACAACAAAACAAAAACAACCAAAAGAAAACTATTCTACATTGTCACAGAATGGTCTGAGTATGTGACTTGAACCCCCCCCCCCAAAAAAAAAAGCAAAACAACAACAACACCATAGCACCATAGCACTATCTTTAGAAACTAAAATGTTGAAAAAAAAAACCAAAACCAAAACATCTGCGACGTGTGTTCAAATAAAAATAACTAAAAACCAAAACGATTATACTCTAAGATGCAACCCCCTCCCAAAAACAAACAAAGGAAACAAAAATAACCCCAACAACAAACAAAAAAAAAAAAAACAATCATTGTTGGACCCTTAGAAAGTTCTGGAACAGAAGTCTAACCCTTAGAAAGTTCTGGAACAGTAGTCTAACCCTTAGAAAGTTCTGGAACAGTAGTCTAACCCTTAGAAAGTTCTGGAACAGTAGTCTAACCCTTAGAAAGTTCTGGAACAGTAGTCTAACCCTTAGAAAGTTCTGGAACAGTAGTCTAACCCTTAGAAAGTTCTGGAACAGTAGTCTAACCCTTAGAAAGTTCTGGAACAGTAGTGTAACCCTTAGAAAGACACACGGTTTACAGAACGGTCGTTTCAGCCTACTCTAGACAGCAGAGACTCAGCTGTTTAACCATAACAAGGGCACAAGAGGTGCATGAGATGCGAGGTGCAAAAGGAAACGAATGGAATTTGGATTACATCTTTACAGCTGATAGATGATTATCTAATAGTGACTCGTGAATTTTTTATATCTATAAACAAAATAATTTCCAGAAAAAATCACCTTTAATAGTATCTAATAGATACCACATTACACACAAAAAAACAACAACAACACAACAACAACAAAACCTGTTTAGAATTAAAATGCTAAATAACTAAAAATCTAAACCTCTAGTCGGGCAGTTACTGATCAATATTACACCAATTAAGTGTATGAAATAAACATGCTAACGTGCCTATGAGTGTGATAAACTATGGCGCAAAAGAAAAAAAAAGAAAAATTAACGTTATATACTTTCCAAATCCATAAAATCTATCATTGTCAAAGTGTTTTCTTCCCTATTTCTAAAGACTCAATACATCATATTTTTATGACACCCAATGCGTAAAAGTGGGACAAAGTCTCATCCTTAAAAAAAGGGATCCCTTTATTTGGATTTTAGCTTGTGGCTCTAAAGCTTATTTTATATATTAAAATTGCAACCTCTACTTAAACATACTCTTTATGTTACTAAAAGGGACACTTTCTAATTCAACAACTGAAAATGAACTGACAGTTTAAAATCTAGCAAACGAAAGCAAACCTTTTCTAAAAAATAGTACGAAAATAAAAGGTGGAAGAATGGGAAGAAGACACATGAGATTAAAGAAAATAAAATAAAAAAACCACCATGCAGTTTAAGATTAAGAGTCATTGGATAGAGAAATGATGCTGCAGAGTGGACCTATACTCATTTCCAAATGAGTGGTTCTTATTAAAATTACTGCTACTACTATTATTATTATTATTATTATTATTATTATTATTGCTATTGTTAATTATTTATTATTATTACTATTATATTATTATTATTATTATTATTATTATTAGGATAAGTATTATTGTTGCTTTTATTGATATTTTTTATGTTTTTGTTGTGTTGCAGTAGTTAATGTCCCTCTTTTTTTTCATCCCTTTTTCTTCTGAGCATTACATGTATTGATCAGGTCATCATGTCCTCCGCCATTTTCATTGTGTTTATAACTTCAGCGTTGCCATTCATATTTCATAAAATGCAATTCATACTCTCTTTTTGTAGACTTAACAGCCGCACACTGACTTGTGTTGGCTTCCAGCAAATACAGTTTGTAATAATTCACCGACAGCCTGTTTGAAAACTTAAATAGGTTTAAACACTAGCACTATTCTTCGTATTTTGTTATGTAATGTAACAAGAATGTGCAACGATCCTTCACGCGAACCGCAATAATTACATGCAACTAAAATACAAAAACAGTGCATTGTTTAGTAAACAATAATCGTTATATTTCATGCAAAATATGGATCTGAGTACCAATATTTGTGTTATTAGTGGAGCATGACGATACATAAGGGGCTGATTATATATCGCTGAGGTTGCATAGACATTTGTTCGCACAGGTAGCAGTGGGACATGGTTGTTGGTTATATACCCCTGAGGTTGCATAAACTCTGTGTTCGGACAGGTTGTAGTGGGGCATGGTTGTTGGTTATATACCCCTGAGGCTGCATAAACTCTGTGTTCGAACAGGTAGCAGTGGGGCATGGTTGTTGGTTATATACCCCTGAGGTTGCATAAACTCTGTGTTCGAACAGGTAGCAGTGGGGCATGGTTGTTGGTTATATACCCCTGAGGCTGCATACACTCTGTGTTCAAACAGGTTGTAGTCGAACATAGCTGTTGGTTATATACCCCTGAGGTTGCATAAACTCTGTGTTCGAACAGGTAGCAGTGGGGCATGGTTGTTGGTTATATACCCCTGAGGTTGCATAAACTCTGTGTTCGAACAGGTAGCAGTGGGGCATGGTTGTTGGTTATATACCCCTGAGGCTGCATACACTCTGTGTTCGGACAGGTAGCAGTGGGGCATGGTTGTTGGTTATATACCCCTGAGGTTGCATAAACTCTGTGTTCGGACAGGTAGCAGTGGGGCATGGTTGTTGGTTATATACCCCTGAGGTTGCATAAACTCTGTGTTCGGACAGGTTGCAGTGGAACATAGTTATTGGTTTATTATACTCCTGAGGTTGCATAAACTACCCCTGAGGTTGCATAAACTACCCCTGAGGTTGCATACTCTGTGTTCGGACAGGTTGTAGTGGAACACAATAATGTTGATAACCACAAACTCTTGTTAGATGCGTGCAGTGTCAGTCGAGAAGTGTTAGGTGTTTTACAACTTCAAGCAAAGATAGGCACACAATTCAAAAAAAAAAAAAAAAAAAAAAAAAATCCAGCCCAGCAGGTTAACTGCTCTATTGTACAACAACAAAAGTATATAAAACATAAGAGAAAGAACAAAACCAAACCCAAAGGCACGATGAAAAGCATAAGAAGTTAACAACACAAAAGATTTCTTCCCGCTGTGCGCGAGCGAAGGGGACTGAATAGTATTGCAATTATATTGAAGAACATATTGAAAAGAATTATCATAATGAATCAATAGAATTGACACTGAAGAACAAATTGAAGAGTATTACTATTATACATAAACAGAACAAACATTGAAAAAACATTGAAAATATTGGCATTATACAATAGATGTGCTCACATTGAAGAATATTGTGGAGACCATTATCATCATACATTGAGAGATCTGTATTGTTTCATTACTTAAAACGACAAGGACAAATTAACTATGAATAACACCTTCTTGATAAAAAAAATCACCAACCTTGACTGGTTGCCTTAAAATGGCTTATAATTCAATAATGTTGAAAATGCAATTGGATAACTAAACAAAAACTGAGACTAAAAAGTTGACACTATTTAAACTCAAAACGCTGAATCTTTTAAATCCCAGTCATATTCCAAATCAAGAAGGCAGACTCGACGGTACCATTGCCTCTACTTAGCTTTTTTCTGTTCGACTTTCAGAATTTTTAGTCAAGGAATAAAAAAAAAAAAACAACAACAATGTGTTACCTACAAAGCCGAAATGTTTCCTTATCGCTTCCAATATTTTCCTTACCATTACCAATTTATCCACTGACCAAAAAAAAAAAACCCTCCATAAAAAAATCTTCAACTTAGAGCGTTAAAAACCGAATGGTAAAACACATTTTTGCTCGAAAAACAAAATGTATATATAAAAGAAAATGCAAGAGATTGTATGGAGGTGTGGCTATCTACTCCTGACTGTCTCCTTATAATTAAAGAAGTAAAAAGACCAGCACACAGTGGTTGTTAGTGGATTACAATAAAATGGTTGCTTAGGAGAATATGTGAGAAAAGTATAGTGTTTGCGCATGCGCTTCGATCAAAGAGGATAAGTCTGATAGAGTTACCTTCCCCTCCATCGTAGGGGAGTTCCCCTGCACAGTCGTTAGGCACTAAGGCAGAACACTTTTTGTGGCAGTTGAACTTGCAATCTGGGAAACAAAGGAATGAGAATGAGAACTTAAATACAATCTCACGTGCTCACGATGACTAGAAACTACTTGATATAAACCCTGTATAGAATGTATCACAGTAAAATTTCTGACAGGTGCACGTAAGTTCAGTTGCTTCAATAAACTGCGAAAGCAAGAGTTTGGACATTTCCTTAAAAAATAAAAATGAGGTTTTGAGTTTTTCAATCCTCGAGGTAATTCCGTGTACATGAACAGAGTGGGGGCCGACAAGAACCTTTCACCAGAACCTTACCAACACGACCCCTAGAGTTGTTGGCGTGCACAACCACGAACTCGTACACACCCGCAGTCCTGGTGTGGGAATGAAATTAAACTTGGCACAAAGCTAATAATATTAAAAAAATACATGCTTGCCCTTGCAATGTGGGGCCTGCCGAATTTGTATGTATACTTACCCTTGCACTGATCGCCCTGCCGTGTTTGTATGTGTACTTACCCTTGCACTGATCGCCCTGCCGAATTCGCATGTGTGCTTACCTGTATACTGAATACCCTGCCGTATTTGTATGAGTGCTTACCTTTATACTGAATGCTCTACCGTATTTGCATGTGTGCTTACCCTTGCACTTCACGCCCTGCCGTGTCTGTATGTGTGCTTACCTGTATACTGAATGCCCTGCCGTGTTTGTATGTGTGCTTACCCTTGCACTTCTCGCCCTGCCGTGTTTGTATGTGTGCTTACCCTTGCACTTCTCGCCCTGCCGTGTTTGTATGTGTGCTTACCCTTGCACTTCTCGCCCTGCCGTGTTTGTATGTGTGCTTACCCTTGCACTTCTCGCCCTGTCGTGTTTGTATGTGTCCTTACCCTTGCATTTCTCGCCCTGCCGTGTATGTATGCGTGCTTACCCTTGCACATAACGCCCTACCGTGTTTGTATGTGTGCTTACCCTTGCACTTCTCGCCCTGCCGTGTTTGTATGTGTGCTTACCCTTGCACTTAACGCCCTGCCGTGTTTGTATGTGTGCTTACCCTTGCACATAACGCCCTACCGTGTTTGTATGTGTGCTTACCCTTGCACTGCACGCCCTGGCGGATGAGCCCCTTGAGGAGGCGCTTGCACCACTGGCACACCGTGGGCTTCTTGTAGTTGTGCACCACGAACGTGTGCGGCACCTTGATGCGGTTGGCATACTCGCGCTCCAGCCAGATGGGCCGGCCCGTCCACGGCTTGTTGAGGCGGCTGCTGCTCCCGCTGCTCGCCACGCTCAGAGACGCGGGCCCGCCGCCCACGGGGGAGGAGGGCGTCGGCGCGGCGGACGGCACGCTCAGGAGGGTCTGCGGACGGACATCAGAGACACGGGTTAGAGAGTAGGCACAGGGGGAACATGGTGTGGAATGTTTGGGCTTCAAGAATCTGAAGAGCAGGAATACATTTGTAGAAAGTTGGGAGTCAATATTGGGTGAGGGTGGATGGATATCAGAGACAGGGGGTTAAAGAATCCGCCAAGAAAACAAAAAGAGGGTGGTGGTGGTGGGAGCGCGTTGTAGAAACTTCAATAGGTGGTTGGATGGACATCAGACACAAGTCTGTGGAAGGGGAAGACGTAGAAATATCAGACCCACCAAGGAGAACATGTAGAAAGTTTGGCATTCAATAGGTGGGACTGGATGTGTGCCAGAGACATGTGATTGGAGAGTCCGTGGAAAGGCGAACACGTTGTAGACAGTTTGGATTCAATAAATAAGGGGAGGGGTGGGGGCGGAAAACAGGGACATAGGAGAACATGTAGAAAGTTTGACTGGATGGGTGCCAGGGACATGTGATTAGAGAGTTCGTGGAAAGGCGAAGACGTTGTAGAGAAATTGGATTCAATAAAGAGGGGAGGATACCAGGTACATGAAATTATAACATATTCGGTAGAGTTTGAGATTCTTTATGGAGGAATGGATGCACATCAGAGACATGGGGTTCGAAAGTCTGTGGAAAATGGTGTAGAAAGTTTGGGGTTCAAGAATCTGAGGAGGGGGAACATTATCAAAGAAAGTTTGGGATTCAATACGGGTCATGAATGGATGGACACCAGAGAGTCTGTGGAAGGAGGAACACGCAGTAAGTTTGGTATTAAGAAGGAGAAAATGGGTGGCATTAGAGAGATCAAGGAGACTATACAAGGAGAAACAAAATAGAAAATTTCAGATTCAATAGGAGAGAATGGATGGATGTCAAGGGAAGGGATATATGGGGTCCGCAAAGGGTAAACACACTGTAGAAAGTTTGTAAGTCAATATGATGGAATGAATGGACGTACATCGTATACATGGATATATGGGGTCCGCAAAGGGTAAAACATACTGTAGAAAGTTTGGAAGTCAATAGGATGTAATGGACGTACATCGTACATATGGATATATGAGGTCCGCCAAGGGTAAAACACGCAGTAGAAAGTTTGGGATTCAACGGGTTGAATGGATAGTCACGAGAAACCTGGTTTTAGGAAACCCTGGACCACTGAGGCCTTGCGACCAGAGGAGTTCTGGACCTCCACTTCCTCTCGCTCTCATACACACAGGGCAGCGCGCTGGGCCACCACTTCCTCTCGCTCTCATACACACAGGGCAGCGCGCTGGGCCACCACTTCCTCTCGCTCTCATACACACAGGGCAGCGCGCTGGGCTTACAGGGTAAAGCTTCGGGGTCAAATTTAGGACCGTCGAGGATCGATCGTTCATTAGGAGACTGAGGGAGGGGGCTGCTACAATGGTCTATAATTAACCCTGGCTTTGACTTAACAAACGCTGGCCACACCATGGACACTTCAGATCTCAGGGAAAAGGTTCAGCGAAAACTTAAGGAAAGTCAGATTGAAAAACAAAGAACACCCCCATGCAGAACATAATCTTATAGTATCGAGTTTTTAGGTTTTTTTGTGTGCACGTATCAGAAAAGTTGTAATATGATACCGATAACAAGTTCCAGTATGAATGCCAAAATGACCAGGGCGAGACAGTTTTTGGTATTTGATAGCGGTAGATCTTGAGGTATATAGTCCAACAAAACATGATATCTCTTTTTACAAGCTGTAAAACTGACACCGGGAGAGGAATGACAATTGCCCAAATCAACCAAATAGCAAGGGGTATTGCAAAACAAACAAACAAACAAATAAAAAAACAGCAAAAAAAAACAACAAAGCAAAACAAAAACAAAATACGATTGCTGAATGTTTAAAACATCCTGAATCTTGTTGATGTTATCAGTGAAAAAGCCAACAAAACGTCCGCACACTTCTTGTTCTGTTTCAGAGGGTAGTGCGATGTTGTTGTCCTTGCCAAGAAGCTGATTTGTTGCAGCAAAAAGCTCTTTGCACGTGGTGACATGTTGAAACTTATCTAAATAATATTTTCTACTACTACTATTACTACTACTACTACTACTACTACTACTACTACTACTACTACTACTACTACTACTACTACTACTACTACTACTACTACTACTACTACTACTACTACTACTGGTCATCGCCTTGGCAAGACGAATAGGTGCCAATTAGATGGTGCGGGTTCGATCCCGTCCATGTCATCAGTCTAAAAAATGTGTCTTTGTCTAATTGTCTTATCTGTTGGTCTCAGCTAGACCTAGGTTTGTGGCTGTCCCTTCTAACCTATTTTCACCTTATTCCCTCAGTCGCTAGCATCATTATTTGGTCCCTAGGTCTAGCTCCGTCTGTTAAAGCCTCTATAGTTGTTGGCCTGCTTCTCTGTATCATAATTAGTTTCAGATAGTAATAAAACAAGGTAATCAGCGGAATGACTAATAAATTTATGCTTATACTACTACTACTACTACTACTACTACTACTACTACTACTACTACTACTACTACTACTACTACTACTACTACTACTACTACTACTACTACTACTACTACTACTACTACTACTACTACTACTACTACTACTACTACTACTACTACTACTACTACTACTACTACTACTACTACTACTACTACTACTACTGCTGCTGCTGCTGCTGCTGCTGCTACTACTACTACTACTACTACTACTGCTGCTGCTGCTGCTGCTACTACTACTACTACTACTACTACTACTACTACTACTACTACTACTACTACTACTACTACTACTACTACTACTACTACTACTACTACTACTCCAAAAGTAAGCCCCACTTCCACATTCTCAGCTCCATCCCCTATCCTTCCACCATCCAACCCTATATCATCAAATGCCCCAAATGCTCCTAGTAGATATGACCGTCAAAAAGCATTTTTGTGACAACTACTCTTGTCACTATTAATTAGGATTGTTTTGTGACTGTGTATGTCCACCACATTGCAGATAATCTTTCACTGCTGAGTTTTTGTGATACAAGGGGTTTTGTTTCCAATATAACCTATGTCTAGTATAAGATAAAAAAAACAGCCTGTATTAGCACATAAGCATTTCCCCACACTAAACTAGTCAGTGGCTCCTATGAAGATAATTGGAGATGTAATTTAATTCTCTCACGCAATCCAACTCCAAAATATTAATTATTGTCGAACATCTATAATTGGCTAAGGCCAAATTAAACGGTCTTTGTTCGCTGTTAACAAAGTATAATGAGTCTCTACACTCGCCGATATACTGACAGGAATACCGGTAAACCCGCGCCGAAGTTGAAATCTGACAAGTGAGAACAAACAACACGCAGCCGCCCATCTGTAAAGGAAGAATTAGAAGTCTTTGAATGCACGCAATGTTTTTTTTCTGATTAAAGAGTTTACCTCAAAGATTAGGGTCTCACCTGTTGAGTCCCTTTAGAAATGTAGAAAAGGGGGGGGGGGTAGCATAAGAAGAAAAGGAACATGGAGAAAACAAAATGCAAGAGAAAAAGAAGAAATGCGAGAAGGATGACCAGAAAAAGAAGGAGTTGATCAAGAATGGCAAAAAGAAGTAGAAAAAAAACAAGAATAGAAGAACAAGAAAAAAAATTCACCAAAAACCCTATTTAAAACTATGTACTTAATTTTAACCCAAATCCCATCTTTGTAAACATTAATTTTATTTTTGGTCTAAATTCTAAACACGCGTTTTTTCGTTCAAAATAATTCTATCGCAGTCCATAATATTATACAGGGCAGACCATAAAACTTAAACCACGCGTAGTCCATAATATTGATGTTTATGGACTTTTTATGTATTCCTTTTGAAGAAACCTGTCCGTTAAGTGCTGGTTGTATGTATTGTTATAAAATAATTTTCCATGCTGACCACAACTTGCATTTAAAATTATATGGATTGAACTTCCAATGATTTTGGGAAACGGTTTTGTTTAGTTTGCTACGTTGCTTTTCCTAAAGACTATCGTCAACAGCTAGTCTGTATTGGTTTCCAATGGTACTTTCTGATAACGTTACAGCTAGTCTGTATTGGTTTCCAATGGTACTTTCTGATAACGTCACCAGCTGCCACACG